>QEPC01000075.1:370770-462146 GCA_003113815.1 Sphenodon punctatus
CTTTGCTAAGCTAAACACAGGGCATGTGTAATACTAGTGCAGCTAATGCAGGAATGAAGAAGCCTTACTGTAGGATGCATAGCAAGGGACAGAGTGATTTTTTTGGTTGGGGTCCACTGAGCACTGAAACGGAGTGATTTGGGGAGCCAGAGCACTGAAATGAGGGCCAGTACCCACCCAGTGTCAGTCTCCCCCCTGACATCCCCCCATAACCTCCCGCTCACCCCTGCCAGGCTGCTGAGGATCTGATTCTGGGTACTCAGCTCCGATAGGCCCCAAATCTGGTACACTCTGCCCACCCCAAGCCACGCCCCCTTAGCCCATTTCCAGCGCTTCGGCGGCTTTGCCGCCGGCACAGGGCCACTAACGCTATATCTTCCCGGGCCACTTTGATTTCCCAATCCGCCCCTGCCCTGTGATGTTGTCCGTGTACATGTCTCCCTGCTCAGCACCGGTGGGTGTGCGGTGGGTGTGCTTACCGACCCATCTCCACCCATCGTCACTGCCACCACGTCCATGTAAAAAAGGCCATAATGATCCCAGTCTCAGAGAAGCAGAAGTTAATGTCAAGCATTGTTATCTGTAGAGCAGTGGTTGTCAAAGCGGGAGGCCTGGGATGATCTGTGGGGAGAGGGGGGCACGAGACAGCCCCTAAACCCCACACCTCATTTACATAGTCCCTGTCCCCACCTCCTGTGTGGCTTCAAACCCCTCCTCCCCCCCAGCCTTCCAAGTCCTGTTGCTGCCACTGACGCTGCTACCCCAGCCATTAAGCACTGGCCACGCAGGCACAGAACCATGGCTTGGCTCCCATGCTTATGCACCTGCTCAGCCTGGGCTTAATGACTTTTGCCAGCCAGCTGATCAGCACAGGCACAAGGCCAGGAGCCAACAGCTGGAGACAGAGTCTCCCTGTGTGTTGCATGGGACTTGCACAGGGAGGTGAGGGAAGCGCAAGGAGCTTGAGAAACCGGCAAGTAACTGAAGAGTGCTGGGTGTGGGCCCTCCTGCAGGAGCGGAACGGGGGCAGCCCATGGCGGCACCCAGGGAGTAAAAGCCCTTTTACAGGCAGGCTGAGGCTGCAGCTTGTGGGGGTGTCGGTCCAGAGGACAGGGCGTGTATGTGTGTTGTGAGCAAGCCCCTCCTTCCTCCCCTCCTCTGTGTGTGTGTGTGTGTGTATGTTGTGAGTATGAGCTCCCTTCCCCCTTGTGTGTGTGTTGTGACCAAGCCCCTCACACATGTGTGTGTGATTATGAGCTCCCCTCCCCCCTGTGTGTGTGCGCGTGTTATGAGTTTGAGACCCTCTCCCCATGTCTGTTGTGAGTCCTGCTTGGGGGGGCGGGGCTTGGGTTAAGATAACAATCCATGCTATAACAATTTTATGCTAATTGCAGTGGGAAGGCCCGGTCCTTTTTTCATAGCTTATGGCTAGGCTCTCTATAACAAAGTCTGAGAACCCCTGCTGTAGAGGTGTCCTCTTACGAGTTGCTTTATTATACTAGTATATTACATCGTACAGAAGACACATGGAGGAGTGTTTCTTTTCACACTTGCGATTAGCAGTAATCCTCGTATTGTGCATAAACACTCCAATAAATAGATGTGGTTTATAATATTTTTACTCAAAGAATCTAATATCACACATGTTGGAATGGCACCACTTTACCATTGCATTAAATTGGCATGAGCACAGAATTGGAGACTGCAGGGTAGAACTGCTTTTGGATTAAGAAGGCAGAATTCTAAACTTCCACAAACAAAATATAATTTACATAGACCAGTTCCATTCAGGGGATATATATTATCTTCCCTGGTGTCTGGGGGACTTTGTCCCTGAGCCTGTTGCTGGAGGATTGACAGTTTCTTTAGTTTGATGAAGATGAAAGTATCTGTTTCAGAGATTTTTCCTTCCCCATTATGTGTTCGAGTCAAAGAAAAAAAAAATCCCTCCAATTGCTATGGTACAAAAAGGCTTCAACAGCTTTATATTACCCTGTGTAACAGCAAAGATGAATAGATTTCCCCTCCCCTCCCCCCCCCCCGAATCAGGTCCTGTGATCTTCACTTGCTGTGGGTCACAGTAAAGTCAAGGCATTCTCAGTTGTTTGCTGCACACCTCTGGTTGTGAAATAAATTCTAACACAAGTAGCAGGTCCTGCAATGCAGAGTAGAAATGAGATTCATTCTTTGAACTTAATCTGCTGCATAACTGTAAAATATGTTCCTCATACACCATTAATTAGAAGGGACAGATCCATTTTCTCATGGTGAATTACAATGCATTTTAGTATTGTCAGCCCAATTCATTAAAAAATCATGAATCAGTCCCCCCTTCCCAAAGCCATGAGATTAGCATAAATAATCAGGAGATTTTTAAAAAACTACATTATGAAAATCTTTTTAGTGATCTTTCAGTTTTAGGGATTAACTTCATGTTTTCAAGTTTTTCTCCAAAAATGGGATTTAAAATAAACTTTTTTAAAATAATGAAAGCTGAGATTCTCATGTAATCACCTGACTGAGGCTTTAAGGGAAATCAGTAGATAGTACAACTCTAGCAAATAAATTTATGAGAGATTGCAACCCCAACTATTTTGAATAGTTCTGTTAGCACCCAAAAACAGTTGTGTTTAGTAAATATAAGGACTAAAATCTACACTAGCTTAACTCTTTAGTAACAAGTAGTTATACCAAGGATTAATTTTCTCATGAATGAAATTAGCTTTGTAGTAAATATAGTTGAAATTATGTCAATACATGAAGGAAGCACAGCAGGGGTGTAGCAAGGTTGAGAAGGGCCCGGGCTCAAGCCTCAGTTATGGGCTCCTCATGTGCGTACGTGCAAAGCATGCGCACGCTCCAAAACCCCAACGTGGGTGGAGCTTAAGGGATAGCTACGCCACTGAAGCACAGCTCTCTTTCCTATAACATAAAGCTTAATTTATGTTAGGGAAAGGTTAGGTTAGGGAAACTGGCAGATCAAACTTTGGCCCTTTTCAAACGAGACACACCCACACATACCAGTGCATGTCCACTGCGTGGGCATGCGTAAGTGTGTCTCATTTTCACAGCTGTGGCCATTAGGTGTGTGTGTATATGCTTCCACGTGCCATGCATCCCCACCCGCCTCCCCTGCATGGAGCAGCTGATGAAAACACTGGTTGCTCCGTGCGGGGGAATGGGAGAGCATCCGTGTGCACCCACTCCCTACCCCGCAGCAGTGCAACCACGGACCACCCCACCCCACCCCCAGCCATGGCCCCTTTAAAAAGGGCCTATGTTATTTAACAGTATTTAAAAGTAGGAGCTCACAGTTTGCACTGCTTCCAACAGAATGGAATAGTGAACTAGAGGCATATTTGGAAGTTGGACAAAGCTAGGGATGGATTTGGAAGGGAGAAGCTGGCACTGAGGAAACACAATAGGGAAGAAGCAGGGAAATAGACAAAGGTGTAACAGACCAGGGGATTGGGAGAGTGGTAAATGTTGATGTGTCTATTTGTGGTGTTATTTTAAAATGGGTAGGGTAGAACTGAGGACAGATTTTTATTGAGGCTACAACTTCAGCAGAAAGTCCTGGTACCAGCTACCCTTTTCTTTATCCTGCTTTTGAAATCTCAGGAATTCCTTTCCATTCTAACATACCTGGTAATTGAATCAAAACCAAGCTTCTTATACATGGAACCAGGTGCAATGAAGTCAATTGGGAATGGCTGATTGCACCTGGTTCCAGTGCTTGCAACTCCCCCAAGGGCTTGCTACCCAGAAGGACTTATCCCAGCATGTCGGGTCTGGTCTGGCAAATACATAGGGGCCACCCATTGCATCCCTACAATACGATACGATCATAGTGAGACATTCATACATAAAATAAACTGTATTCATTGCTACAAAATTAGGGGTTTTTTTCAGTTTAGCAAATCTCCTGTATTTCTCTAAGGTGAGCCCTGAGCATAGAATTATGCGGGGGTAAGAAGCTGGTCTCTCTCTTCATGTCCTGCCACCATGTACATATATCTTTCCAGTGTTGGACACATGATATAGCTCAATCTACGGTCTTGGCAAAGTCCTCTGCAGTACAGGGTTCTCCTAGAGGTGCTCCATGGTCTATCTCGCCACAGTAATAAATATCTGGAACTTGTAAAAAGCCCCACTTTCTCACATTCTTTGGCCCGTTGCTTGAAGACGATTTAGACTCCTTTAAATTGGAGAAGCTGAAGAGGGCTCACAGAAGCTGGTGAGGACTTTAGATGGGAATCACTGACCATTAACTCCTGAAGGCCCAGATCCCTGCCCTCCTATGCCCTTGTCGGTGTCTGGCCCCCTCTGGTTACTCAGGCTTGCAGCCTTGGAGTGCTTCCCCTTTGCTGTGCCTGGAACACCAGGTTGCAACAGTGGCCAGGAGCACTTTTCACCAATTCCATCTGGTGAGGAGGCTGTGTCCTTTCCTTCTGATTCCGATTGGGCCACCATTATCCATGCTTTCACCACCTCAAGGCTAGACTACTGCAATGCACTCTACTTTCCTGTTTATAAAGGCATTTGGCAGACAGGGGTGGGGTACAGTTAAGGGGGGGTTGGATGTGGGAAATGGTGAGGTGGTATTGAGTGGGTTTTTGTGGAGGATTGTGGGAGGGTTGGGTTGTTGTTTTTGTGTTTTACTGTTTTTGTGGATAGTGGGTTTTTTTATGTTTGTTATATTGTGAGCCATCCTGTGCCTTTTTTAGGAAAGGGCAGGATAAACATTTAAATAAATAAATACTTGGGGCTGCCCTTGGTGATTTCCAGAAGCTGCAGCTGGTGTAGAATGCAGCAGCCCAGCTCCTTTCAGGGGTAGGTCACCATGAGCACATTAAACCTGTGCTTTACAGTCTACACTGGCTACCTATAGCTTTCCAGGCACAATTCAAGGTGCTGGTTCTGACGTTTAAAGACCTAAACGGTCTTGTTGAGTCTGCCTCTTCTTCCATGTCCCATTGTAACCCCTGTGGTTGGCCATAAGCACTCTCTTGTGGGTACCACCTGCTAATCTTGTTCATACGTTAAGGGCCCACAGAGAGGCGTTCTCGGTTGCTGCCCCTATGTTGTGGAACTCCCTTCCCGCAGAAGTCCATCAGAGCCTGAGCATTTTCCAGAGGAGGGTGTAAAACATTCCTTTTTGGCAAAGCTTTTGGCAGGCGGGGTTAGGGGTTGAAGTGGGAGCGTGTAGCAGTGAGGGTGGGTTTTTAATGAGGTTTTTAAATGGAGTTTTATTTATTTTTAGGATGAGTGTTTTTTATTATGTAAGCCACCCTGAGCCTTAGGGGAAAGGTAGGGTAGAAATTTGAATGAATGAATGAATGAATCCAGAAACAACCCAAAGTCTGCTTCCCCCTCTTTGGCCTGGGCTCGCTAGGGTTGACCTGAGGAGGAAGGGATTCTAGGTCACACCCTGAAGAGAAAAGCAAATGTGGATCCCATCCCAGAAGTTCTGCCTTGCCCCCTCCCCACTGACAGCCAGCAGCAACAGCAACTTGGAGGGGAAGAAAGAGTGGGAACCAGAGTTAAAGAAATATCTATGCACCTTTTCCTCCTCTGGTTTCCCAGGCTGCTCACCTCGCCTGTCCCACATCTCTCTCTCTCTAGCAATGCAGTGGGGGAAGCCAGGGGCTGTGCAGCATGGCTTGGACACCGGAGAGGAAAGGGAGCTGTCTGAGCTGCTGCCACCTCCTCTGTGCCTTCAGACAACTAGGCAACACAGCACGGCCAACTCTCTCCAGCTGACCTGCTTCTGAATGAGGGGAGCCATGGCATGAATAAGTGCAGGGGAAAGAGTCACTGAGACAGTGAAGCCCCAGTGAAGCCTCCACCCACCCACCAGCTCCAAACCAGAACTGCAGCATAACCCCAAGCCGGTGGCACTCGACTTGCGCTGAAGCTGACCTATTGTGGCATAGATCATTTTTAAAAGACTGTGCCATGGCTTTGATGCCAGTAAAGAAAGCTTTCTTCTCCACTATCATAGCGTCTGCAAAGTCTCGTCCAGCACCACATGTTCCAGGTGGTGATGGGCCTGGTTAATCTGTTCTGCCTCCACCCAGAAATGGAGTCATCTAATGCCCGCTGTAACATTTTCATGAACCACTTTGCAGACAAAATCGCTCGTATTCACCACGACTTGGGCGCTGCCATTTTATCTACAGAATCAGAGTTTGTGGTTATGGAAGCTCGATCTTGTCCTCTTTAATTGGATCTGTTTCAGTCAGTATCACCCACCGATTCAGGGAGGTGCTTGGGGCAATGAGGGCAATCAGTGTGAATTAGATCCTTGCCCGTACTGTCTAGTGAAAGCCAGGTGGGAGATGCTGAGGTCATTGCTGGCTGGGGTTGTTATTGCCTCCGCTCGGGAGGGGAGGGTGTTGGACACCCTTAAAACTGCAGTTGTTCGGCCTCTGTTAGGGTACGGGGGAATGGGACAGGACCCGGGAACCAGAAGTGCACATGAAGCCTACTCAGTAAGGACCACACAAATGCACACAAAAGGGTTCCACGAATTAGCCCAAAGAAAACAACCCCTGAGGATCTTAAGTGGCCCAACTAGTCCCGTATGGGATAAGGCCAGATCATCATAGTGTTAACAGGAGACCCCCTCCCACTCGTGACTTTTGGGGGGTGGGTACCCCAACATGCACCGTTCCTTAAACTTTGGGGGGAATTAGCTTAATGACTTAAACCAGGGTCTCCACGTGTTCAAAAGGATCAAGCTGAGGACAGTACACGCTACAGGCAGTTTATGTACCCTCCCCAAATAGAAAGAGAGAGAGAGAGAGGTGTCCAATAACAACAAGTTTATTGCTATAAAAAAAACACAGCCCCGGTCTGGCTGGTGGGTTTTAAAAGGGGAAAATACAAGCGACTTGCAGGGAGTGTGGTAGGAGAAGGAAGGGGGGGGAGTCCAGTGTCGGCTCAGCGATGGGGAGCGAGAGAACGCGAACAAGAGAGAGAGAGAGACAGGACTTCCCCAGTTGGCTGGGAAAGTCTGGACCTGTGGTTACCTTTCCTTGCCTGTTGAGACGGGACAGGCGGCCCACGGATCCAGCGGAGTTCGGGGGATGGAGGAAAAAAAGAAGGGGCAGACCAGAGTCTGGGAGATCTCTCAACTCAGACACGCACAGAGTGACCTGCACGTATCTGGGTCCCAAGATTTCTCAAAGGTTGATGGGAAAACCAGGGGCTGTTAAAGGGTGCTGGACAAAGAAGTTTGGGAGGCTACAAAGGGTCGTTTGCGGTGTGCAAAGGGCTAACGAGGGGAAGAACCAAAACTTTTGCTTCCATGACAAAAATGGGCTTTACCAGATGCACCAGATACCTTTTACACAGAAGGTACGGGTAAACAAAAAGTGAAGGGAGGGAAGGAAGGGCTTAACGACAGGCTTCAGGATACAATGAGTGTGTGACGGGTTTCTTTTGGGGAATGCGGAGAAAGGGTGTTGCTGCTCTGGGTCATGGCTACCAGTCCTTTGTTACAACAGGGTGAGCCCCCTCTCTTTAATGACTCCATTCTTTACTCCGAGGGCTCTCCCTTCTAGTCTCTTTCTCAACCTTAGGCTGGTATTTTTCCACGAGTGCTCCCTTTTGGCTATGAACTAAGGTGGTTGGGCCCAATCCTTATTTTCCATGCCCCCCCACCCCACCCTTTTGCATCCAGTGTGGGGCTTTTCCTCAAGCCTCCTTGCCCTTGGTTACCCCTGTGGATTTTGTCGACCCCTGGGTCCAAGACAGTTGGCTATCACAAAAGGGGGGGTACATCGTTCTGGGGGGGGGACCAGGGGTCCGAGCTAACAATAGGGGGTGGGAAACAGCAAGGCCCGGAGTGAAACCCTTCCACTCTGTACACGTGTCCCATGCACCAATCACACCCTCAACCAACTTCACCACCACTCATACTTGTACAGTGACAAGAGGGGAAAAGGGTGCATACACAATTGAGGGTAACAGAGAAGTGACCCAGGATAAGGGGGAAGGAAGTACAAAGAGTGCGCTTACCCAGGGAGATGTGGTAAGATGGATCCAGAAGCAGCAGGGAGAATGAGTGCACTCACACGCACTACACACAAACACACACTTAAGGGTTCTGGTGGGGTGAAATGCGTTGAGATTGACAAAGAGAACTCTACCCTGTTAATCTTATTAGATCTTTGATACAGTTGATCATGAGGTGTTGTTAACATGACTGCAGTGCCGGGACCTGGTGGGGGCATGCCTGGGAGCACTCTTGAGTGGTTCCGCTCCTTACTGTCGGGGAGGTCCTAAAAAGTGGTGATGGACAATTGTCATCCTCTTGGGACCTCTCCTCTGGGGTCCCACAAGGTTCTGTTCTGTCTCCCCTCTTGTTCAACATGCATATGAGGCCACTGGGCAAGTTAATTAAGATGCTTGGGATAAAGTGTCTTCAGTATGCTGATGTCACCAAGCTCTACTTCTCTTTTTCATCTGATCTAGGCCCAACAGTCATGGTGCTTACCCAATGCCTGGCTGCTGTGGGGACTGGATGAAGATGAGCCAATTGAGGCTGAATCCAGATAAGACTCAGGTGCTGATGGTTGGCCAGCCTTGTGACCTGGAGGGGATTAGGACTCCTGTTATTGATGGAGTCCATTCCCCTCCGGTCAATCAGGTTCACAGCCTTGGAGTGCTTCTGGATCCCTTGCTGCCTCATCACCTTGAGGCTAGATTATTGCAATGTGCTCTACATGGGGATGACCTTGATGACTCTTTAGAAGCTGCAGCTGGTGGAGAATGTGACGGCTCAACTCCTTTCAGGGGCGGGATGCTGGTAGCACATTACATGAATGCTCCAAAGTCTTCCCCGACTTCCTATAGCTTTCCAAGCAAAATTCAGGGTGTTGGGTTTGACTTTTAAAGCCATAAATGATCTGGGCCCCACATATCTGAAAGATGGCCTGTCCTTCCATGCCCCATTGTGGCCCCTGAAATTGACTGCGAGTGCCTCCCTGTGGGTACTGTCTGTTAGCCTTGTTTGTACAATAAGAGCTCACAGGGATGTGTTCTCAGTTGCTATCCCATTGCTATGGAACTCCCTCCCCCTGGAGATTCATTGGAGTTGGGCTATGGAGGGTTGGTCGTGGGGAATGGGGAGGTGGTATCGGGGGGTTATTTATTATTATTATTTTAATTTTTACCCCGCCCTTCCCACCAAAGGGAACTCAAGGTGGCTTACAACATTAAAATATAAAATACACATATAAAACAACCAAAAATATAAAAACAGAAAATACTCCACCCCAACCCTACACCATCCCAATTCCCCAACCTCCTAACTCACCCCTATACCCTCACAAGACCACCCTTCCCTAGCCCCCATCA
The DNA here is from genome assembly GCA_003113815.1 of Sphenodon punctatus. Lineage (NCBI taxonomy): Eukaryota > Metazoa > Chordata > Lepidosauria > Sphenodontia > Sphenodontidae > Sphenodon > Sphenodon punctatus. The sequence continues at coordinate 380,137 of QEPC01000075.1, forward strand.
AATGCCCTTGTGAAAAGATAATTTTGCACTGCCACCTAAAGGCGCTCAAGCACGGACATAAATGAACCCCCCGCCCCCCTATTAGAGGGAGTTCCACAGCAGCCAAGAACACCCTCCTTGTCATAGAGACCAGGTTAAAAACTGGTACCTCCAGACAGGTGTCCCTGGCTAACCGCAAAGGCCGCAATGGGATATGGTAGGCCAGGCGATCTTCCAGATAACTGATTCCCAAGCCTTTTAGGGCTTTAAAGGTCAAAAACAGAACCTTGAATTGTGCTAGGAAGAAAATAAGCAACCAGTGCAGATCACCAGTGTTATGTGCTTCCAGCAACCCACCCCCGTAAGGAGCCGGGCCGCCGCATTCTTCACTTCACCAGCTACTGCTTCCAAATAGTCTTTAAGGGCAGCCCCACATAGAGTGCATTGCAGTAGTCTAGCTTCAAGGTAATGAAGGCATGGACGATGGTTGCCAGATCCAAATCAGAAAGAAAAAGCCGCAGCCTTCTCACCACATGGAGTTGGTGAAAAGCATCCCGGCCACTGCTGCCACCTGAGATTCCAGGCACAGCAACAGGTTTTAGGGGGTTTTGTATTAGTTTGAATGTTTTTATGACTTGTGAGCCACTCTAAGGCTCTGGAAAAGGGGAACATATAAATGTAAATAAATAAATAACACACCAGTGGATGATGTTATTCTTAAGATAACATCATCCAAGGGTGATGTTATCTTAAGAACCTCACACTCTCCACTGGATAACACAGAAAATTCAAAACATCATAACTAAAACTACGAAATGTATTTTCAAAAATCAAACTCAGGAAATAACTAGAATTCACACTTGAATTTTCTGACACCTCTATACAGATAACTTAAAACAAACTTTTTTGTGTCAACAAAAAAAGTTGCAAACCCCAGTAAACAATTCTGGCTCCAATTTGCAAACTCATATAACTCAGCTGTTTAGCAACCAATCTGTCTCAATTTTGGTCAGCTTCTACTTCTCACCAGGGCTGAAGCGACAGCGGAATTCCATTCCGCCATTTCAGAACTGCCCGCGCCACACCACGGCTTTTCTGCTGACATTCCGCTAATTCTGCTGGCATTCTGAAAATTCGTAAACTATCGGAAAAATTGCGGAATTGTCGGAAACTGTCGGGAAACCGCTGTTCCGTTATTTTGTGGCGCTGGCGGAATGGTGGAAGTAGCGAAAATGGCATGTTTCCGCTATTTGTGAAGCCTGTGAAAGTAGCGGAATGAAATTCATGGAACTGTGGAAGTAGCGGAATGAAACTAGTGGAATGAAAGCCTCTGCCACGCCGTACCACTAATTGCGGAAATGCTGTTTCCGGCGAAAATAGCTACTGCTGCGACTTTCCACTACAGCCCTACTCCTCACCCACACAATCCTCCCTACAAAATTTCAGTGATAGCCTAAATCACCTCAGTTTTATAACAAGTAGAATGTTCATGATTTTAACAGAGAGTGCAAGCTGCCTTAACTATAGAGCCGCTCCTGCAGCTGTATAATAAATTAGTATCTTTTGAAAAATCTTCCTCTGAATTTAATCATTACAGTATAAAGTGGAGTATACAGTATTATCATTACAGTATAATTCTGTTTTAAGTGAAACTTTCTTCAGCAGTAGGTAAAGAGAGTATTCAACGCAATGGTACATAAAACAGCTATGAACTGGGCAAGATGTTGTGTATCCATTGATATAAAGCTTGTAACGTAGAGAATATGGCAAATTCTTTTTTTTTAAAAAAAGAATTAAAACCTGAAGTGCATAAAAACAGGTTGTGTTCTAGAAACTGAAAGTGCAAGATAATCGCTTTGTGTATCTCTGAGAGGCTTACCTCACACAGAGGCCTTTATTTTAACACAGGCACCATTACAATGAATTGCTTACATCGCACCATTTCAGGAAAGAGCCTGGAAGGAACAATCGGCCCATAGAAAAAGCTACTGAGGATTCCCTTTCTTCATCGCTGGCAGGTTGGTCCACACTGTAAGCAGAGTGCTAGCAGTGTTGCTTGTTTAAGTAATGAAAATCATATACCTTTAACCAGCTTAACCTCATGGGGGTGAGAAAGTTGGGATGGCTGGAGTTGTCTGCCAAAAATAAGCATAGCTAAATGCCAGCAGGACTACAGCTGCCACTTAGATTACAGTTACTGCCACACTGCGATAAAGATATTACTGAACTTTATGTGTTGTTTTTTTTAAATCCTGTTAGTAATCCCTGATTAGCCCTTTTAAAAATAAAAAAGGGAATAAATGTTTCCTCAAAGCTGTGATAGCAAGAATGTGAGTTATAGGTGCTATATTGCTGCTCCTGCAGAAAAGGGATGAGGGTAAGACATAGAAAGAAGGTTTAAAACCACACAAGAGGTCTCCAGCAATGTTTTAACATGACTACTAATGCTTTATTATTTATCCTTATTGAAAAGGCCACTAGGCCACTTTTGCACATGACAAAATGCATTCTTATAAATGCTTGAGATAATACCAGGTGTTATAAATGCTGGAATTTTGTAATGTGTGAACGCACTATTCCCATTTTATGCAGCGAGATCTCGCAGCCTTGTACCAGATGTGACTCCAGACAGGCCCGGACTTAGGGGCAGGCCCCCTAGGCCCGGGCCTTGGGCGGCGTTTTCTGGGGGGGCAGCAATCCATGTCAGCGCCACCCTGCTTCTATTTTTTTTTTGTTCCCTGGAGGCTGCTGCCCAGACTGCAGCCGAAGCCTGGGAGGCCCCTCCCCCCCCCCCCNCCCCCCCCCCCCCCCCCCCCCCCGCTTCCCTCCGCACCTCCCTGGCCCTCCAGTGAACCCACTCACTGCCCCTCCTCTTCCCTCCTCTTCCGGGTGCAGAGACATCTACTCTCTCTGAGCCAGCGCTAGCAGTACGTGCACTGCACACAAGGTGGAGGAGGCAAGGTCCAGAGCAAACTGCGAGCCACAGTGCGTGTCGAGAGAGAGAACAACAGACTAGAACTAGAAGACGCACGGCGTCTTCTAGTTCACTCCGACAGGTGGGTAGGGGGGGAGGTGCGGTGGCAGGTGGGTGCTGCATGGTGCAGCAAGGGTGTGTGTGTTCTGGGCAGGGACTGCTCACGACTGACTAAGGGAGCCTGGCCCCCAAAGGAGTGGAGCCTGGGGGGGAAAGGCAGGCTTGGGTTGGAACTTGGGGGGAGGGGGCCTGCTGAGGTTGCCCGGTCCATGTGTGTCATGCTGCAAGGCCAAACCAGGGCCTGGACCCTGATAAGGCTGGGGCTGGGGACTGGACCACGCCTGGGGAGAGGGTGATGATGACAAGTTGGGTGGGGAGGGAAGGAGGTCAGGGGGAGGCTCAGAGGGGAGGGGGACCTGGGGTTCGTGAGTGCGCTGGGGAGAGGGACCTGCGAGGCTTGGGGGAGTTTGGCTGGGGAGAAGATGGGGAGGCTCAGAGGGGAGGGGGACCTGGGGTGCGTGTGCTATGGGGCGGGGAGGTGTGGGTGCAAGGCACCCCCACATCACAGAGAGTCCCCTCCCTTACCTGTTTCTGCCATCTGCCTGCTATCGCTGCTCCAGCAGCAGCATGGGACTGGGAGATAAAGCTGGGTTTTTTTTTACAAACAACCCATGCAGGTTCTTTGAAATGGCGCCCAACATTCTCACATCTGGGTTGTGCATGCTCACCATATTCAAATAATACACCACGTGATGTTCTCGAGCTCCTCTAATATAAAAAGCACTCTCCCCCTCATAATGACAGTTCCTTCCAACCCTTTCTAGGAATATAAGAAAAAAATTCTTCCAGGGCTGGAAGGGTGGGTGTTGTAAGAATGTTAGGAGCCATCTCAAAGAACTTTGTTTACAAGGCAGCAACCTTCTGTTCTTCTTTGAGTGGTTCTTCACAGGCCCTTTTTACACGGCTCCGCTGGGTGGGAAGTCCATGGGCACGCCAGTGTGTGGGCAGGGCGTGCACACGGCAGTATACGCATCCCCACTCACCCCCCCACTCATCCGCACCCACAGAGCAACTGAAGTTTTCCCCGGTTGCTCCGTGCGTGGGGACGAGTGAGGGGTGAGTGGGGCTGCATGTTAGGTGGGCACACGCATCCCTACTCACCACGGGTGAGCATGCCGCGTTGTTCACACGGGGCTCCCCCCACCCATGAACATGCAGCATGGGGGCAGGGTTTGACTTGGGGGCAGCAGCCTGAGAAGGGCCATGGGGCGCAAAATTCCTAAGTCCGGCCCTGACTCCAGATGTGACTCTTACAAGGCTGCGAGATTTCGCTGCATAAAAGGGGAATAGTGCATTCACACATTACAAAACTTCAGCATTTATAACACCCAGTATTATTTTAAGCACTATAAGAACCCATATTTGTCATGTGTAAAAGCAGCCTAAGAAAAGTTTGCCTTGGGAATATTATATTTCATTGTAATATTCCCTAGGTCTGTGATTTGTTGGGACTTCTGCCAGTCCTACAGTAATTACTACATTTCTTAAGGCATAGATAACCTTTTCCCCTTGTATCAGAAGTGCTCATGGTTACATAAGGGCATTAAATACTTCTCGTTTTTTGAAAGCATGCTGCCTAGAGAGCTGAGTCACATTTTTAGAGATTGTGCAGACAAAACTTGCAAATGCATCTGTTCTTCCTCGTCGTGAGTTATGTGCAAAATAAGAGGAAGCTGCTTCCCTCTCCAACTGTGTACCATAGTTGGATGGATTCATCACTCACATCTAAAAATCAAATGAAGATGTCCCAGTTTGGTACATGTACATGCTATTTCATGCTGCCAAGAAACTCCTGCAATGTAGTGTTCGTCCAGTTGTTTTCTTTTGGACATTGCCATTGTCGCTTGTTAAGACAGTCGGCAGTCATTAATCCTAGAAAGAAAGAATCAAAACGTTCTGGTTATTGCATGCACTGATGGCAGTTTTTCACATAGTCTAAGGATATTGAATTTCCCATTAATAATTATGGGGTTCACATAGCTAATTGACTCCCATTGGTATTAATAGGATAACCGATTCACATAGAGCTGTTCTATAAAGCCATTCTGAATTTAAAAGGTGTTCTGGATAGCACTTCCTAAAACATTAAAATCTGAACACAAGTATTAGACTGCATTGTTTTTCTGCCTGTCCAAAACCAACAAAGTGTTTGTCAGTTTGCAGGTGACATACATTCTCATTTGGCCAGACTCTCTGCATCCAAGATCCTCTTGGTGCAAAAGGACAGTGCAGCTGCATAAGTCCCTGCCCCCAGTTGTAGATTAGAACTTTGCTGATCTAGCTGGCAGCTGTCCCTAAAGTACTGTCTGATACCTTGAGAATGCATGGAGAATGGGGTAATCAAATCACTCTCCGTCTCTCTTAAACTGGGCTTCAGGGGCTGATTTAGAAGTTTGCTGTTCTGACTCTGGTTCTGTTAGTGAAACATAGGCAGAATTCCTTTGTACTATTTAAGTGCTGCAGAGGGAGTGGAACATGACTGATGCTCTGACCACTTCTTACCAAACTGTCAGCATTTACTCCCAGTTATCATACAGCAGTGGCTTAAGTTGTTTGCTGTATTGAAGGTAGGAACTAGCTGTGGTATCTCAGTGCCCCCCAGACGCTATATGTTGGCATACTTTCTAATGGCAAGCACAATACAGCAGGGATTCTTAACCTTTTTCCAGTCATAAGCACTGGAGTGATGCAAGTGACTTTTTGGGAGAACTCCATCATTTATATGAATAATGTGCATAAGTATGCATAGAGTGTCTCCCCTCTGCAATTCAATTTAATTCAATTCAATGGTTCTTGAGATAATTAATCAATTAATCTCAGCTCACATTGACTTTAATGGATGATGGACTGTTTCAAAGTGCTCCTGAGCATTACAGACTGCTGGCTTGGGGATCACTTTCACACATTGCCTGAGCACCAGGTTGAGAATCCCTGCTATACAGTTGTCAGAGTTGTCTGAAGCAATCCATTCCCATGTGAAAGCCAGTTGACCCAAAAGCTCAAAAATTACAAATTTTTGGCAATTTTAGGAAGCAAGATGACATTGCATGTAGCTTTAGATACTACAAAAAAAGAAAAAGAAAAAATATTAGCCCAGACTGTGTTCCCTGAAAACCTCTGAGGTCACAGCCTGGGCTAAGGCTTGCCTGACTGGGCCAAAGTGGGGCACAGCAGGCTATCACGTTTGCTCCCAGACTGCCAAAGCAGGTCGGGGCCGCCATGGTTGGCTGTCATGGCTTCCCATCATTGGTCGCCATGGCTGCCCGTCACGGCCGGGGACAGGGCGCTGAGTGCAGTGCGGGAGCGGGAACAGTCAGCTGCACATTAATGCTTCTTCCCGCCCTAGTGGTAGTCATGTTTGTTTGGCAGCCTGACCCAGACAATGTCCATTGCAGTTTTTCTCCCCAAGTCGGGCCCCCGCCATGCCACCGTTGCATGTGTTTTTTACCCGCTGATACAAACTGAAACCTGGAATATTTGCAAGGCACTGTTTAACCAAACTATATACATAAACTGACATGAAACGTTATTAGGTGCTACAGCCAAGCATGTACAATGGTAACATGAATCTTCTTACTGTGGGCCCTGAACTACAATCCCAGCCCCAGTGTGCTAGGCCTATAGCAGGAAGACAGTCTCCTGACTCAAGGTTTATGGCAACACACACCAAGTGGATGAAATAGACAACCAGGGTAATACAAGTGTGAAGGTGCGGCAAGCACATTCTACCTAGCAACCACCATTCTGAGCTCGGCAACTGCCGAGCCGCTATCAGCTGGCAGTTTTGTAAGCATTGTTACAAAGGTAAGTCTGAAGGAGGGATTTGAAAGGATTATGAGACATTCTGCTGATGTTATAAAACAAACACAGCTACAGAAAACGTAGCCATGTTTGAGTATCCCCAATTTTTATTTTCTGATATCATTGGAACCTTTTTTTTTACTTTAATAATTTTCTGTTTAATGTAGTATCAACATAAAATCTAACTCAGGCAAATTTTTCTGGACAGTAAGACTCAAATGGGAAGTTTTCAATCATCCCCTTAGGAACATTATTCTACAGACTTAGATCAGAGGTGTGCTGGCTAGTGTTCAGCACTGGGTTTAATTTCACTGCCTCGAGCGGATTTGGTAGTTTTGTAATTAATTACAACTTCTCTTTTATTATGTTAAATTATATGTATAGGGCCCCCTGTGGGGTGTTTTATTGTATTTTTTTTTATCTTTGTGATTGGCAATGACCTAGTGTTACGCCGTGAATAAATACTACTACTACAGTACCATATCAAATCCATGATAGTCTGTGAATTATTTGTGAATTTGCTTTGGAGAAGCTTCCAGATTATTTACAGTATCAGTTATCACTTGAATACTTCCTGCAGCAACTTTTATGATTTTTAGCATTACTTCTCTTCCCTGATAAAGTCATTGAATTTAGCACTGCATATGGTGTTTCTTTTCCTTCTGAGATACTTGATCTTGGTTCCATTTTCAGATTGAATTCCCTGTATTGAAAGTGTCTGAGTTTCCTTGCACGTATATCTTTGTTGTCACCTTTCAAGTGCTTTCTACCTACCTTAATCCAATAGCAGTCTCACTTAATTACACCTTGCTGGTTCTTAAATCCAGCTACTTTCTTGATATTTAATGGTGGTTTCTCCTTTGGCTAACCCTCTCCTCCTCCTCTTGAAAGGTATTGCAGGCTATTGTGATTCATTCCTGTTCACCACTATTGATTCAGACACACCAATCAAATACTTGCAAAAAATTTCCTGGTCTTCCTCTTTTTTGGTTTATAGAGACATGGCCTGATATAAAGGCTATTGTACTCATCAAAAATAGGAGCACTGGCGCAGGCACTTGGGCTTTAGCCATTGTGGAAGCTGCAGATCATTATTTAGCAAGATGTCCTTGAAAGTCCAAGGACATTATATTTTCCTTACTTTATTGCCTTTGGGGGGAAATGTGCTGGGCTATGTTGGCAGCCTTTCTGTAAAACTAGTGATTTGTTAAATCCAGATTCTTGTTCAAGATTGTCTCCTCTTTTGAAGCATTTTCTAGTCTTTGGATTTATTTATTTATTTTTGTTAGGATAGATGATACGCTGTATATTGCTTGACCCTGTTTAAAATACTCTGCCAAAGTGCATTTGACCATGCATCAATATATTCATAGAGTGAATACTCCACAAAACCCCATTTAAAGCCACACAGTGGTTTTTTTATACAATTTCAGGTTTGGTCCAGCCTGCAGCATTTCATAATGTCTATTTCATCTTGATTTCTAGTTTTGCCAATTAAATAAGTGAACTGAAACATTTTAAAGAGAGAATATCACTGCCTCCAAACTACCAGCAAAGCTGACATATATAGGTGGGGGCAAGTTTAAGGAAACATTATGATCTCATATGCTACCTTTTATGTAGTAGTTGTAAACAAGCCACATTCTTATCAAGCTTCTGATTGTTGTTCCATGTGTAGTATGCCAATGACATCACTATTATTATTGAACAGTTTTGGAAGATATGATGCAATTCAGTATTTTTTCCATTCCTTTGAATGCTAAATAGCCCAGAGAACTGAACACTACCAGATGAGGGGGGGAAAGAGGAGAGGGACAGCCTCCAACACTGCGTGATTTCAGACGTGACGGGGCACCTATTGGCCCCGTCACGGAATCACCTTTCTGATTCCCGGCCGGAATCAGAACGGCCCGTCAACAGGCGAGCTGGCTGATTCCGGCGGGGAATCTGGGGACGAGGCGGGGCTGCACGGCGCAACATGTGGCCGCACAGCCCTGTCCCCCTCAGGCTCCCCCAGTAGCCCGCCCTCCTGGATACAGGCAGGCGCAGTGGCCAATGTGGCCGCTGCACCCGATTCCGACCCGGGGTCTGGGCCATGGCCCAGAATCAGCAGCGGTAACAGACATTACCGTCTGTTGATTCCAGGCCGTGGTTCAATTAACCATGCTTTCGGGGATGGTGCCTGGACCATCCTCGAAAGCGTGGTTATTTTCCTCACCACTGGTGGTTCGCTGTGGTGAACATCTGGTGGTGAGCAACCAGACGTTATGGGACCATCCGCCACCACAGGGGATTGTCCGTGGTTGACCGTGATCTCGTAACTTCTGAAAATACCCACTCTCACAGTGTTGTGGAGAGAATCAGACTGTTCTGTCCAGGTTAAAAACAAGCTGAAGTCTAAAAGCTGCACCTGAAGCAGAGCAGCTAACCTGTTCTGCTGGACACACTTCTACTCTAAAGCAGAGGGCAGCTGACTGATACACTGAGTCATATAAAAATTTGGGGAAGCAATTTGTCCACTCCTCATCTGCCAGAAGAGGATTCTGTCCCCCAGCTCCTTTCAGAGGTAGTCACGACGCTACCACCAACATCCATTCTAAAAATGCAATTCAGGGATCCCTGGGAAGCTCTTTCAAAGACTGGAAGCTCTAGGAGAGCAATGACAACATAAAGATTGCTTGAAATGCAACCTTTGACAGTCAGCAGCCTGGCTCTTGTGCAACTCATCTGTACTTCCCAGAGCCCTGCTACTAGAGGCAGAACACTTCTGTGGTTCTGCCTAGTCATAGAATCATAGAGTTGGAAGGGACCGCAGAGGTCATCTAGTTCAACCCCCCTGCTTGAGCAGGAAATCCACACCAATAGCATCCCCAACAGATGGCTGTCTAGCCTCTCTTTGAAAACCTACAGTGAAGGAAATCCCACCTTCTCCTTAGGAAATTTGTACCGCTGTCGAACAGCTCTTACTGTTAGGAAGTTCTTCCTAATGTTTAACCGAAATCTGCTTTCTTGTCATTTGAGCCCATTATTTTTTAGTCTTGCCTTCAGGGGCAACAGAGAACAAGTCTTTGCCATCTTTTGTGTGACAGCCCTTCCGATATTTGAAGACTGCTATCATGTCTCCCTTTAGTCTTCCCTTCTCTAGGCTAAACATACCCAGCTCTTTTGACCTTTCTTCATAGGACTTGGTTTCCAGACCTCTGACCAACTTTGTTGCCTTCCTCTGAACCCAATCCAATTAGTTAGTATCCTTCTTAAAGTGTGGTGCCCAGAGCTGGACACGGTACTCCAGGTGAGGTCTGACCAGTGCAGAATAAAGTGGAACTATTACTTCTAGTGACTTGGAAACTATGCTTCTGTTAATGCAGCCTAAAATTGCATTTGCTTTTTTTGCAGCTGCATCACACTGCTGACCCTTGTTCAGCTTGTGATCGACTACAGTCCCCAGATTCTTTTCACATGCATTGCTGCCAAGCCAGGTATCCCCCATCCTGCATTTGTGCATTTGATTTTTCTTACGTAAATGCAGAACCTTACATTTGTCTCTGTTGAACTTTATTGTGTTAATTTCAGCCCAGTTTTCCAACTTACCAAGATCCTTTTGAAATTTATTTCCGTCTTCTAAGGTGTTAGCTATCCCTTCCAGTTTTGTGTCATTTAGAAATTTGCTAATCATTCCCTCTGCTCCTTCATCCAAGTAATTAATAAAGATGTTGAACAGTACAGGACCCAAGACAGAGCCATGCAGCACCCCACTCAATTGATACTACCCTCCAGTTTGTTAGAGAGCCATTGATGAGCACTCTTTGAGTACAGTTCTTCAACCAGCTGCAAATCCACCTTGCTACCCCAAATTTTATATTTGGGTGAGGTCAGAAGAGGCTCAAGGTACCAAGGAGACACACATAGCTATTCCTACTGTTTTTTCAAAATCACCTTTCTTTATTTAACAAATGATTCAGAATATTTTCTAACAAGATTTCTCACCAATCCATGAAGAAGCAAAGAGATTGTGGCAGGGGTCCAATCCTCGGGTGATCAGTTCGAAAGGCAGCACATCTGGGGAGGGGTATTCCATGTGGTGATCTTTCCTTCCTAATGTTTAGCTGGATAATTACTACTTTTATAACTTCTTCTATTTCCTTCCTTTTTGGGTTGTCCAGAGTCACACAGCCCTTTGGCTTTCTTCTCGATTACCAAACCATAGACATCCACCCCTAGAGCTAGTTCTCTGTTATCTGGAATATATGATACTTTTATGAAAGCATCTTTATTGAAACAGCCTTGCTCCTGTCTTACATTTCTACTTACTACAGCAGTTTTCTGGCCTTGTTCCCATGATGTTTTATAACTACGTGCTTTCTTCGCTTAGCTCTTATGGCTGCCTCTACGTATTCAGGTTCAAGGGTCAGACTCGGGGGTGTCATGTCATGCTTTGAGACCATAATCGAGCTTCAGGCCCATCAACCTAATGGTAGTATCATCTAGCCCTCATTTTACCAGCTTGTCAACAAGGATATCATGGGGGACTTTGTCAAGTGCTTTGCTGAAATCAAGATATATTACATCCACAGCATTCCCATGATCCATTAAATTAGTAACTCAATTAGAAAAGAGATAAGATTAGTCTGGAATTACTTATTCTTGACAAATTCATGCTGGTTTCCAGTAATCACTGCATTGTTTTCTAGATGCTTACAGATTGACTGCTTTATAATCTGTTCTAGTATCCTTCCAGGTATTGATGTCAGACTTAACAGGCTATAGTTTCCTGGATCCTTCTTTTTCCCATTTTTGAAGTTAGAGACAACATTTGCCCTGGAGGACAGCATGATGAAACAGCCTCAGGCATGACTGCCTCATCCAAAGTGGGACATCTTGTCATCTTACTGTAGCAGTTTTTCTTGTCTGAATGGGATTGTATATATCTAGTTATGTCAGTGCATGGGCAGCAGTGGTGGTAACCAGGGAAAATTCGGAATGTAGATAGAGCCTTGAGATTTAGCAAGGTTGTAAGTTAACCAAATTCTTACAGAGAAACGGGGTTAGAAATGAGGAATTTCTGCCCCATAGAACTATGCTAAGTGAAGAACTCTGCTCATTGTACAGCTGTGGTTAAAAAAAAAAAAAAAGAAGCAAACAGAGTGCCCAGATGCATAATAGATAGGATGAAAAATGCAAAAAAGTTTATAATGCCATTATACAAATTGATGATTTGACCTCATCTGGAATACTGTCACCCCCATCTCAAAAAAGATATTGCTGAGTTGGAGGAGATTCAGGGACGGGCAACAAAAATGATTAAGGTCCTGAAGAGACTCATATGAAGAGAGATTGAAGAGATTGGAATTGTTTCCTTTAGAAAGGAGATGAATGAGAGGGGGCATGATAAAAGTATATAAGATAATGAATAGTACAGAGAAGGCAGATAGTGGAGCTACCCTTTGCCCTGTCTCTGAACACAAGAAAAAAGGGCATGCACTGATGCTGAGAGATGGCAAATTCAAAACTGATAAAAGAATATTTTTTTATGTAATATGAAATTGGACTGTGGGACACAATCTTTGGGTGTTTTCAGATGTGATGGTCATACGGTTTAATCTGCTTTTGCGTGAATTAAACTGGGTGCCACCATCATGCCTAAATGGAGCCGCCGGATGTTAGCCTGGGCTGTTACCCAGTTGGTGGTGGTGTTAGCCCGGGCTGTGAGTCAGGACCATCCCTAACTCACACCCCAGGGTAAGCGCCATCACCAACCATGGGTAAAGCACGCCATCATAAGCCGCCATGGCTGTCTGTCAGGGGATGGGGCCAAGCCGCTTCACATAGCGTGGGGACACATGCCATATCGTTTGTTCGGTGGCCCGGCCAAGTTCCGACTAGACTGATGGCCCAGAGCAGTCCGTGACCATGTCAGGAACTGTTACATCTGAAAACACTGTTTGTTAAATGAGGCTGTATTCTCACCTGTGGCGGCAGCAGGAGGGGCGAGGGAAGTCGCGGCAGCCTGGAGAAGCCGGCCGACGGGAAAGAGCCGGTGCGAACGGGGATCTGCCACGGATTCTCTCACGCATGTCAGGGCGCAAAATCCTGCCCTGACATGCGCGAGAGAAGCCAAGGCAGATCTTCGTTCGTACCCGCTCTTTCCCTGTCAGCCGGTTCCTCCAGGCTGCCGCGACTTCCCTGACCTGGGGCAACCCAGTTTGGGGGGGGGGGCACAGTGACTCCTTTTTTCACCAGGGAAAGGTGTGGGGACCCCATTCCCTCCCTGTGGGACCCCAAACATGACCACCTTTAGGGCCCTGTGGAGGATGTAGCCACAGGGAGGGGCCACCAGAGTCCCCACATTTTATCTTTGCCCTGGGCCCCACAAATTCTAAGAACAGACCTGGCAATGGATGGTGACTTCTGTCAGATACTGGACTAAATAAACCATGGATCTAATTAAGTATGACAGTCTATAAGATCCTGTGTTCAGCATGATATCTACGTGTGTGTGTGTGTGTGTGTGTGTGTGTAGAGTCAGCAATGTATGAGACTGAACAATCATTAATTAGAGACAGATTCCTTCTCTGCAGAGCTTAGAATCTAGGAGAGACAAGAGAGAGGGGAACACAGGGAGAAACAGGGATACATTCACATGCTTGAGAAGTTCCATGGGCACATGCTTAGCTTAGTTACAAGGGAGGAGATAGAAACAGAAATTCTTATTTTAAAATAGCTAAAGAGGGTCTTCTAATAAATGAAAGGAAGAGCATGCATTTTAGAATAATTTCTGTATGTATGTTTTCCAAGACATTGGGATAATGTAAGATTAATCTTGACTCTGAATTTTCTGACAGGTTTGGTATTGTGTGTGTTATTTTCACTGATTTTTTTTCTACATATGCAGTAGATTACCTGGATGCCGTTAGTCTTCCCCTGTATGTAATAGGCAATGCTGAAATGGAAAATAAATCCAAAGGGGCTGGCTGCTCTGGTATACAACAGTAACATCAATTTGGGTTGCTCTGGAAAAATGCTGGAAGCTGTCTCAGCAAATGTGTTGAAAATACTCTGGAACAAAACTAGACAAATGTGTTTTCAGCTCAGGGACCTGATTGGATCTCTTTGCCCCTCAGTGCAGAGCAGTAATTTCTAACGCTGATCATGGGAATTGTGTACATCCAGTCTTTGCTCCACTACAAAAGCCAATACGAATTGTCCCATTGACTTCAATGGAGACAGATTCAAATTGTCATTGATTAGAGAATGAAATCCTCACTCCAAAAATGCTAGATTCTCAGTTTATAGCTTTCTGTCTTATATGGGCCACATTTGTGTCCTTAAATTCCCCCTTCAATTGCATTTCATTTTTTGTTCCACAGCAAAGGCCACAGCAATTTTTCCTTTGAAATTGTGAATGACACTTTGTAAATACTGTGCACAAAGTTAGCACAATGAGTTTGAGTCATTTTAATATCATGCTGGTGATTAGACAGCAAATCTCTGCATACCTTTTTCTTAACTTGTTCTTTTTCAAGTAATTTGCATCAGATATAAGCAAAGTGAAAAATATAAAAATAAAAGCGATGTTTATGGAATAAGGTTTCCTTTCAGAATTGTCTCATAGGATAATTTGTTCTTTTTGCAGTTGTGCCAGAGCTGAAGCTTCTTTGCGGAGCTGATATTCTGAAGACATTTCAAACACCTAATCTCTGGAAGGAGGAACACATTAAAGAAATAATAGAAAAGTTTGGTTTGGTGTGTGTCAGCCGTGCTGGTAATGATCCTCGTCAATACATGACCGAATCGGAACTTTTAACAAGATACCAGCACAATATTCACTTGGTCAAAGAGTGGATTCAGAATGAGATCAGTGCTACAAACATAAGACGTGCCTTACGCAAAGGGTTAAGTGTGAAGTATCTTGTTCCAGACTCTGTCATTTCTTATATTGAACACCACAATATTTATACAGAAGAAAGTGAACAGAAAAATGAAGGGGATTTACTTCAGCCTCTTAAACAACACAGCACAATAGTAAACCCACTGAATGACTGACATTTTTATTCCATCGAATTGGGGTGGGGAGCAGATTATGGTATTTTCTTCTGAAAGGCGGATAGTCCTGGTCTGCGGAGCAGGTTGCAGTGATTTGCAACTAAGGGTGAAAACATACATGACGCTAACCACCCTTGGTGGTCATTTATGCATGTTTCAGGGCTGCATAGGGCACCAATACAGCCCTGCAACATGCATAAATAACCACCAAGGGTGGTTAAAGGGTGGTTAGCGTCATGTCTGTTTTCACCCTAAGTTATCCTTCTAACAACTTGGGTTATTGCACTATTAGCTGTATTGGGTTCAGGTTTTTATAAGTTATGTACAATGGGCTACACCAGTTTTAAGATGTTTTTTGACAGTTAAATATACAAAAAGCCTTCTTTCTTATATTTGTTTTGTTTTTAAATAAAGTTTTTGTTAATATTTGAGGTGTAAGATTTCTTCTTGTGACCAGAATGGCTTGCTAGCTAAGATTAACATTCCCAATATTACAGTCCTTGAATGGGCCTGGCTCTAGTGTGAAATGTATCCACATTGCCACTGGCTGACAAAATGTACATAGTTATTACAACATTTGTACTCTAACTGATCTTCAAAGAAAAATGATTCATTACTTCATACATTTCAAGTTTTGGGTGTGCCAAATTGGATAACAGATTGGAAATAAAGCCCCAAGCCATTATCCACAAGCCACTTACTTCAACGAAGTTCCTCTGGAGTAAGTGATTTGTTGATTGGCGCCCCAGTTGGTAAAGCAATTAGGCGTGTGCTTATGTCCCCTTTCAAAATTGCTCCTTGGAGGACTTTTAGCTGTGAGGGGGTCTTTACCCTCAACCATCCTGTATCAGCTCAGTGTCCTTGCAGAGCTCCAAAGAGATGATTGCTAAAAGCCTGTAACAGCTAGTAATTAAGGGTGAAGTCCCTGCCATAGCCCCAACATTAGCAACATAAGGTGGAAGTAGTTTTGGAGATGCTTCATCAGATCCCCTTAAAGTGAAGTTAGTAGTTTATACACCTCTCTTCCTTTTCTTCCTGCTGGGATCTCTTGACATTTTTTGAAAAACAAGAGATGTCAGCCAACATTCTGAATGGTATTTTTATTAATAATCAATTGATAGTGGAGAAATATATCAACCAGTTTTCCTTCAAGTAATCCTTGGGTGTTTTTCCAGTCTTGCAATCTGGAGATGTCATGTATGAAATCATGAAAATGCAATAAATCCCATGCAATAAATGCCATGTTCGGGGGTGGATTTTTTAAAAGTGGTGAAGGAGAGGACAGTTGGTTTCTTTGGTTGTGTGCGTTTTTATTTATTTTACAGTGAGAATTACTATTAACATAGTAGTAGGAGAGGCGGGATATAAGTTTATTAAATAAAATAGATAGATAGATAGATAGATAGATAGATAATTTATTTGCCTTAGCCATTGGCCATAGCAACATAAAATTGTACAACCAAAACATCCAATACATTGATAAACGAAATATAAAATCACATACTTGCGAATACATTTAAAATTATCCTTCTCTTATGTCTCATACCACACATTTACCCCTTTAAGCACCTCCATATTAGAACCATCATTTAAATAAATAAATAGACAGCCTCATGAGTCACCCCTAATTAGTTCTCCAACTAGGTGGTGAGATACCTTGCCCTTCTCGGAGCTTGTGGCGGCACACTTGACCCCTGCGTAACATTTAAGTTCTACCTTACCCTTCTCGGGGATTATGGCAGCACATTTGACCCCTGTGTACTCCTAAGCAAACATAAATCAAATCCAACCCCAGTACTTAATTTGAGTTTTAAAGGAAAACTGTATACTTCTCCTATATTTCCCATTCTTTGCTAAGTTTTTGTTTCCACACTAAGGTCAAGAACTTTGCCACCTTTATTGAGACATTACTGTCACCATCCCCAAGCAGAAAAAATTCCTTCGATTTCCCTGGGTCTAAATTTTCCAAAAGAGGGGTAAGGAAAAGCTCTCTCCATGTATGGTATTGTAGGCAAAAAAGAAGACTATGTCCCATAGTTTCCACATCACCCTGGGCTACCTTACAATCAAGACAGAGCCTCTGTTCCCAGGGGGTACCCTTCAATCTACCCTTCATCACTGCCGAGGGGAAAATGTTCATTCTTGCCAGTGTCAGGGCTACTCTTGTATTACGTAACCTGGGGTTCGACAAATACTTGGCACCCTCTCCAGGAGTTCCTATTTCTCTGTATAGCCCAGAGACCTTTTGTTGCTGGATTTGCTCACGCTCAAATTGGAGTTCCAAATCATTAATTCGCATTTTAGCTTCTGGACAAATTCTGTCGAAGGGCAGGGACATTACATATGCTATAGAAAACCCCAAAGATGTGAGGATTTTTTTGATTGTCTCAAACCAAAGACCCTGCCTACTTACAGCAACCAGGGATGCCAATGAAGCTGAAGGGAGAAGATTTAAATGAAGCCAGTATTTGATAACTGCTAGTTTGGCCTGCTTCCCAATTCGACAGAGCCCTGTCTCCGCTCTTAAGAGGGCAGCTGGGGTAGGTTTGGGAACATGTAAAATGGTCCTCAAAACTCGATTTTGCTCCTTCTCAAGATCCTCTACCTTGTTTGGACCCCATACTTGAACCCCATATAATAACTGGGGCACCATTTTGCCTTTAATCAACTTTAACGCTGGTTTAACTAGTTTCCCCCCTCTATTCCAGTAAAAACCAGCTACAGCTTTCCCAATTGCCTTAACCAAAGCCCGTGCCGCCTTCAAATGGGCATTCCAAGAGGGGGCAGCCAATACTATGACTCCCAAATATTTATACTGATTTACTTGATCAATATTATTGCCCCCTAATGACCATTTATATTGCTTTCGCTGCCTGCCAACCACTAATACCTTTGTCTTGGTATAGTTTATCTCTAACAACTCCTTCTTAGAGTACCTACCAAAAGCTTCCATCAATCGCCTTAAGCCAATCTAGGTCCTAGCCACCAGAACTGTATCATCCGCATATAATAGATTAAATAATCGCTGGCCATCTATCTCTACTGAATGGTAAACTGAATCCTCTAATTCCTCCTTCATGTTATTCAAATATAAGTTGAAAAGTGTGGGGGCTAACAGACATCCCTGTCTCACCCCCCTTTCCACATTCACCTGGCCGGAAAGTGCACCCTGCCTATTTGTTCTGACCCAAGGTAGTTTTTGAATGTAGGCCTTGGAGCAGAAACAAGAATCGGAGATCAATATGGTAGCCAATCAATTTGTCCCATAATCTTTCCCGAGAGACTAGATCGAAGGCCATTTTCAGGTCTACGAAACACATATATAAACTGGATCTCTGTCGCAATTGAACATACTTGGAGATTAGATGGTCAATTACCAGTATGTGATCGACTGTAAAAATAAATAAATAAACAGACATGAGATTTAACCCTCACCTTGTGTGGTATACATGTGCCCCAATCAATTTTCATTTCATATAACAGCAGAAGTTCCTATGGCCATTTTTACATGGACGGCGCTGTGGGCCCGATGGGTGGAGATGGGTGGGTGAGCACACCCATCAAACACCCATGGGCGCCGAGCAGGGAGACGTTTACAAGGACACCACCACAGGGGGTTGTGGGACAGAAAGGAAGGGGCCAGCACACACCCATCGGGCACACACACACCCAGGAGCACACCAAGCAAACACCCATGATGTTTACACGGACCGCCCATACACCGAACAGAGGGGAAACCACGCCCAGCACAGTGACGTTACAACATGGCCGAGAGACGGCAAACGAAGCTGTGGCACACAGCACCGCCCCTACATTGCCAGACTCCAAGCAGGCAGAGGAGGAGGGAGCCAGAATGTCAAGAGATACAAAGAAGCAGCTCCAGTCAAGCCCCAAGACACAGGCCAGACAATCGAGCACCACAGACCCCTCGGAACCCAGATGACACCCGCACACCACAGTGCACACGAGCACACAGGGAAACCCAGCGCAATGAGGGAGAAAGGGGATCCCAAACATGGGAGAGGGGCTGGGACCGAGCGCAGTCACCGGGAAGAACAGGCGAGCCCTGACACGGGTGGGGACCACACCACTACCCCAGCACGGAACACCACCCACAGAACCCTCCAAATCCAGGAACAACATGCCAGGAACAGGACAGCTGGGTTGAGGGTGACAGGCGCCAAAGCGCAAGCCAGAGCCAAGACCAGAGGGCACAGAGCAGACAGGCACCTCCCAAAAAACACAAGGTGACTGCAACACAGCAGCAGCCGAACAAGAATGGGACAGGGATGCACAGGGCTCAGAATGAGCCCCACGCCATGGCAGGGAGGGGGGGGGACACGGAAACCCACGCACACAGTGGAGGGGGTACGACCCAGATCACAGGGTACCATGGGCCCAAGCCAAAGAGGATTCACAGATACAAAACAACTACTGGGAGGGGGGAACGCAGAGCAAAGAACCCATGCCCTGCCAGACAAGCACGCCACACCAACCAGACGGCCCGCAGAGAGGAGTACAACAGAGGGAAGGAGAACAGAGACACCAGTGGGATCCAAGCAAACCAAACTTTATTCATTAACCAAGTAGAGCAACAGGCTCACGTCAAACAGCAAACACCAACACTGAGTAGCTACAAGGTGGGGCAGATCCGAGTCTTCAGTAGGGCCTACAACCCCGTAACCAGCTCCAGCGATCCACCTGGACATGGTCCAAGAGGTGTACATGCTGCAGCACATGCAGGAGCAGCTGCACCTCCTGCTCCCTGGTCCTCTCATTAATCATCGCCTACACTAAAGGACAGGGAGTGCACCAGTAGGGCAGCCCACAGGCCGCAACATCCAGGAAGCCTACACATACCGGGGGGGGAGAGGGGGTAGACACACACACAGGGGTAACTCGTGGATCTCCTGGTAGACCCGGGCCCCAGCACGGAGCTCAGCAGTCACCCGTTGGAGTTGGCCAGCCATCTCGCCCAGCCACAGGACTGTCAAGAACACAATCACAGCAGCTAAAAGGGAAGAGGAAGTGGGAGATGGGGACAGTGAGCCAGCAACAGCAAAGGGGAGTGCCCTGATCACCACCCGAAAGCTCACAACAGCCCAACCATTCCCACTGGGCCCTCCCAGCCACCACCCCAGTGGCAGAGCCCAAGGGAGCGCATAGGGAGGCAGATCGCACCCAGAGGGCTGCCCAGACTCATGGTCAGGAGCCCTCTGATCACAGCACCCCTCCATGGCTGCCAGAGTAGGAATGGGGGACTGATAGGGGGCGGTAGACACAGGACACCACGGGGTCGGAACCAGAGCGAAGCCAGACCAATAGGAATGGACAGTAGTGTACAGAGAGATGGAAGAACCCTGCCCCATGCAGCAAGCAAAACCGCCCAAGAGGGGGTTGGTCGGAGGCAGCCAGGGACAGACCACAGAGACAGGTGGCATGAGGGTGATAACAGCAGGCACCCGGAGACATGCACAACCACACAGCCCCAATGCAAGGCCGGCCGTGCACAAGGCTGCTGTGGTAGACAGCAAAGACCTATAACATGCCAAGAGAACACAGCTAGGGAGAGCAACAACAGGGTGGGAATTGACAGACCGCAGAGGGAACACACACTAGAGAGCCGAGAGCCCATACCATGTAACATCCCACCCAGTAGAGCTAGGAACCACCCCCCATATGTATGCTATGGGGTACACAGGCAACCCTGACAGGACAACACAGTGCCCATCCACACACCCCATGGCTCCACTATTCGTGGAGCCTGAACCGCCAGACCAGATGAAGGGGATGAAAGCCAGGGCCTTGCAGCACAGTAACACCCAGCAAATAAGAACCATGAGCTGCAAGAGCCCGCAAGGTGCATGGGCACTGCACAGCGCTAGAGCTCTGAGGTCTCCCCCTCCCCCCCGGTACGGATAGCCATAACAACAGCATGCCCAGCATGCGGATGGCAAGGTGCCCCCATTGGAGCAACCATACCACCCAACAACACTACGATCTCCCCAAGACCCGACCCCTCAAACCACACCTATGGCACCAGCACTACAGTAGTAGGGTTGACAGACCCACAGACACAGCAGTGTATGATGCTGCACTGGTCAGGGATAGCAGATGCCATGGACGGGGGAGCACCGCAGGGAGGGGCAGTACAACCGGTCCACGTGGTCCAAGGGTTTGGCTGTCAGACCTGCCAGGAGAGCGGATGTAGGTAATCCCACAGAACACACCACAGGAGACAGATGGGGAGGCGGATGGATCACGCAGGTGAAAGGAAGCAATCAGCACAGCCAAGGGGGAGCAATAGTGCTGGTACATCAAAGGGAGGGGGGATCCACGGTGAAGGTTGCAGCAACGGCTGAATCAAGGTGCAGGCGCTGGGCGCAGGGCCCCTGGACAAGACCATCCCAGGCGAAGAGGCCCCTGCGGTACCCATATGGGCATCCACCATGACATGGGACAGGAGGGGGTGTCCCATGACAGGAGCTGCTCCGACATCTGAATGGCTCATCACAGCTCTCACGGCAGCTGTCTCCCGCACTGTGGGATGCCCGGTCAGGAACGGCCCACCGACATCAGGCGGAAGCAAGCCAAGCTCCACAAGGTGGTCCTGACAAGCAGGGTAGAAGGGCATCCAAACAGACAAGCAGATCGAGGGCATCCAAAGCCATGGGCATGCAGGAGGACACAGGCGTAGCAGCTCGCCATATTTATTTATTTATTCAGTTTATTTCTACCCTGCACCCTCCTGCTCACAGAGCAGCTCAGCCCACCAGCCTGGAGGGCCAGACCGAACATCTGATGACCAGCCACCTGGCAAACAGCAGCAAGCTCCCGGAGTTCCCATGGCAGCACAACGGCAGATGGGGGCCCATAGTCAGGTTGGCAGAGGGGCACGAAATGGAACTCCATGGCATGCCTCTGGCACTCCACACCCCCAAAGGGGTGCCCCAACAGCCACATGTAATGGGACAGGAGATTGAAGCCATTACCCACGGAAGGGGGGGTCTCTCACCAACAGCTGGACATCGCTGCACTGCCACAGGGTTCCCAGAAGCATGGTGGCACACACCGGCCACTCCTCCCCCCTACCAAACGATCGATTCCATGGCCTGTTCCACAGCTCAACATGGCCTGCACAAGGGCTGTGACCTGGAGTGCAACCGAAGTGAATGATGAGCTGCAGTGTCTGAGCTCAGATGGGGCCGCAGCTTGCAGCTCTCTGGAGAGTGACCTTGGCTAGCTGACAGCACCTAGCCTTGGCGGGTCTGAGAACCACTATCCCACACACAGGGTGGACCCATCCCCACTCGATAAGGTGCAGGGAGGATGCACAGGACCCAGGGGAGGAAGGGATAGGAAACCATCAAGGGGCCGTCTTTGTTGTTCACAGCACACTGGGACAACTGTGTACCTGAAAACAGCTGGAACGGGGAACCCATGAGGCATATCACACACCCACCATATGGTGCAGAGGCTCCGACAGCTAGGGTGGGCCGCGGTAGGGGTGAGCCGGGAAGGCGATCCGATGTAACTGGTACGGGCACCTGCTGAAGGCCAATACAGTGGCCTAGCATACAGCGAGTGCACAGGAGAAGCATCTCGGAGACCCCGGACAGGTGTTCTGTCCACACCCAAAACACTGCACCAACCACTGAGGCCCAGCTACCCATCAGCTAGCTATATAAGGGAGTCGGATCAACTGCCAGGGCGTGGCATGTTGGTTGCGGTGGTTCTGGAGCGGAGAGAGTGCAGTGAGAGCAATAGAGGGAGTGGAGGGAGCGAAGAGGGGATGTGTGAAGAGTGAGAGAGGCACAGAAGGATGTGTGATCATGGGGCGTGTGGGGGAGCAGCGTTAAGTGCATGGAACGGTGCCTGCGGGTGAGGGGGAGTGAGTGAGGTGTAACAGCACAGGGCTAATAGCGGATTCAGGGTACCCGAGCACAGGGTGGGGTTCACGGTGGGGGCTGGTGGGCAGTCACTAGGTGCTTAGTTGGGTTCATGGGGAGTGGTCACGGTGGTGGGAACACGATGCCCTTAGTAGGCACCTTGCACGTACGGGCTGATTTGATTGCCATCCTGGCAGCATGTTTCGGTATCCTGGCACAAGTGTTTGAGCAAATGGCTGACCTCCTATGCCCAGCCCCCTGCTGGTATACCCATGGCTTACACCACCAGAGAGCAGTCAACCTGCACCACGTGGCAATGGTTCGATGGGCACGGAGGATCAAGGCTAGGCGCCAAGCGATGGCAGGGACTGCGGCATCGCACCACATCCACCTTGTCCTCTCCAGGTTGCTCCTCAACGTGTATGGGCATTGGGTGACCCTCCCCACATGACGGATGACCTGGGCTCGGTCACAGAGCAGTGACTGGTGGAAGAAGATGCTTGTGACCTGGACTGATGAGGAGTGGATCGATCACTTCCTGATAAACCTCTCCCTGCTGACCCGGATCACTGAGATCCTCGGTCCTCACCTCCGCAAGAACGAGACCAACATGTGCTACCTCCTGCCCATGGGTATGCGGGTTGCGATGGCAGTGTGATGCCTAACAACCTCCGATTCCTGCAGACGCGTGGGTGAGCAGTTCAGCATGGGGGGAGTGACTGTGAACAGGGCATTCCACAATGTCAGTGACATCTTAGTTGATTTGCTCCTGGAGTGGGTCATCCAGCGCCGGAACCTGGAGGTAGTGATCCAGGGCTTTGAGGCGTTGGGTAGGGCTGTAGCGGAATTTCGCAGCGGTAGCTATTTCCGACGGAAACAGTGTTTCCGCAATTAGTGGAATGGCATGGCAGAGGCTTTAATTCCGCGGTTTCATTCCGCGGTTCCGCGGTTCCGCTTATTTAATTCCGCAACTTAGTGGAATCGTGGAAACATGACATTTTCGCTATTTCCGCAATTCCGCCAGCGCCAAAAAATCGCGGAATAGTGGTTTTCCGCGATTTTTCCGCGATTCCGCGATTTGCAGAATTCCGCGGAATTAGCAAAATATCCGCAGAAATGTCGCGGTGTGGCGAGGGCAATTCCGAAATAGCGGAACGGAATCGCGGCGCGGTAAAAGCTGCTGCCGCATCAGCCCTAGCGTTGGGCTTCCCACATTGCATTGGAGCCACTGATAGTACCCACTTCCCAATATTACAGCCCCACAATGCCAAGACCCATTACCTGAACAGGAAGCAAGCATTTTCTGTTAACCTGCAGGCTGTCGTTGACCACTGATGCCTGTTCATCGATGTGTACACAGGCTGCTCGGGGAGGAGCCATGATGCTCGGATCCTGTGCTCCTCCCCATTCTTTCCAGGATGTTTGATGGGGAGATAGCCCCAAACATGTTCAGGAGGACCAAGGGTGTCATAGGGGATCCTGCCTACCCTCTAATCCCATGGCTGATGAAGTCCTATCCCATGGCCCGCACCACCAATCAGGTGCTCTTCAACGAATGCCTGGCCTCCATGAGGTGCATGATGGAGAGGACCTTCAGCTTGCTCAAGATGAGGTGGCGCCTCCTGCTTAACCGGAACCAGTTTGAACTGCAACACACACCCATCCTCATCCTGGTGGCCTGTGTGCTCCATAACATGTGTGAGACTGGTGGGGCTGCCTTGGACTATCTCCCCCCCACCCTTGTACAGAGACAGAGCCCTGTACCCTTGTACCAGCATGTTCATGGTGGGGCCTTCAGGTGGATCTCTGAGGAGAACCGTGATGCACTCTGCAGGTGCATAGTTGCCCACATGGCCGGGGACTGACAGTTGCTATAGGGTGCCCCCTTCCAACTGCCCCTGTATCCCTGTACACCGTGCACCAATACATTGTGCTGCCTACCTTTGATCCTGCCTCTGTCTTGTTTGCCCGGTGATGTGTGGACCCCCACCCCGGTCCAATGACCAGTGTGGTGCTGCCGTGGGTCCAGGATCTCCCATGCCGTGGCAGGGCTGCCCGTTGTTGCACCCAACCAACTTGTTCTGTGGACACCCCGTAGGACCTCTTGTGTGCTATCCCCTGTACTGGGGCCCAATTGGCCATGGTGGTGTGTGCGTGCTCTCACACACCTTTCCAACCATGCTGTGAATGCGTGGTATGGCACCCTGTTGTGCACCCTGACCTGTCCTGGCAGCGATGACTGGCTGTCATGGGCAGGGTGGTGGTAGCCCTTGGTCCCTTGGGTGCCCCTCGCCATGACCACCACCTGTTTGTGGGGATGGACTGGTGATGGCATGATATCCCACTTTGTCACCCATCATCCCTATTACCTTATGCCTTTCCATCCCATTCAAGGTCATTACTGGGTCTCTGCAGGGAGAGGTTCCATCCCTCCCCTCTATCCCTTCCTTTACCCGGCAGTCCTTGCCCCTTGGCCGTGCCCTCCAGGTTGCACCTGTTTGATTAAGCCCAGGTGTGAGCTGCTGGCCCTGCCTGCCGCACAGCCGTTAGCACCCGCCTCCCTGGCAGTGGCCACCACTGTGGTCTGTTACTGGCTCCCTCACTTCAAGTGCATTCCCCTGTAAAGACTCCAGGACAAACAGAT
This sequence comes from Sphenodon punctatus, assembly GCA_003113815.1. Taxonomy (NCBI): domain Eukaryota; kingdom Metazoa; phylum Chordata; class Lepidosauria; order Sphenodontia; family Sphenodontidae; genus Sphenodon; species Sphenodon punctatus. The sequence continues at coordinate 405,527 of QEPC01000075.1, forward strand.
ATGTTCTCTCAATCATTTTTATTCGAGGATATGTACAGGGGTTGGGGTTACGTTTTTCGGGGTCTTCCCCATCCCCTCTTTACGGCACCACCAGGGGATGGCAGTCTGCGGGCCTTGGCAGCCACTGCTGGTGCCCACTGAGACCATCAGCTGCCTGGCCCGAGCTCTCCATCTTCTACCAGCCACTTCACTGCAGGGTCTGGTGGTTGCTCCTGTGGACTGGACACTCAGCATTAGAGGTAGCAGTTACCCATTTACTGTGCCCCCATTCTAGTGCTCCCGTACCTGGCCTCCCTGTGTCCATCATCACCTCCCATGTAACCTTACAGCGCTTCCTCGTGGCCGGGTGGGTACCGTGTCCCGTGTTCCCCCCTCCCCACATGTTGGTTGGCAACCACCAGTTCCCTTTGCTTACCTGTGCATGTGGGGTGGCCCGTCATGGCAGTTGGGTGGCTGGGGGTGCAGGGATGCTCTGAGGTGACTGGGGGGCCATGAGGCGGGGTCGTAGAGGGTGCTGGAGTGGAACCAGGAGTGGGGCAGACTGGCCGCGGGCCCCCACTTTATGGTGGTGGGGGCCATGGGCAGGAGGGGGCCTATGCGAACTGTTAACCTGCAGCTTCTGTGGAGTGTTCTTTAGCCCCTCCCTTCCCCCTGTGGGTCTCCCACTGTTTTACCTCACTGCCACGGAAGCCCTCCTCGACTGTCTCCCTGGTGCTGCTGTGTGCCTGGGTGCTCTCCTGTGGAGGGGGAACAGTGTAATCAATCAATCAAACTCTATTGAATGGCCACTCAGGGCCTTTTCAAAGCTCATGAAATACATTATAAAAATTAAATAAATCAAATTTACACACCGCAAAAACAGCATTACAAATTTATGGCATATAGTTATACCTTATAAAGACTCCGTTTGATACACAGAACTTGAAAACAAAATCTAGCAATCTGCTTTGAGCATTCAGTATTAGAGCCACACAGTAATTTCCTTAAACAACCCTCATTTTGCCATCCCAAGTTATCACTCAAATAGGGAGTTAGAAACCTCTTTCAAGTTTCTGAAAAAAAGGTGCAATAGAAGAGAACATGCTTTAAAGTATCAGGATATAAACCTGGGCAGTGAGGGCAATACCTCTCGTCCCACGGGACTTTATTGAATCACCCTTCAAGCATGGCAGATGGAAAGAGTTCCATTCGAAAAAGGGTTAAAGCCTGCCTGAGACTGAAATCCATCCACGCAAATAGGTAACGATCCAAGGTAGAGTATAAACGTAGGTCCGGGTACATTATGGCCACCTTTTGAGTTGCCAATAAACTAGATTCATTTGGGATTTCTGCTTGTACCTTACTCTCCAAAGCACTCTCCTCCCTGTGCCCCGTGGCTGTGGTTTGGGGCAAGGATGTGGGTGGTGCCGGGGATGCGTTGCGCCCTGTGTCAGAAAGGGTGTGCTTCAGTAGCCGCCCTGCCCCCCCCCAGTGCCCTTGGCCCAGGCTCCCCTCCCCTGGGCCTCCCAGGGTCCCTCCACTTACCCTACCCCTTCCTGTGCGTGTCGTGGCGCTGACTCCCTTTGTCTTGTCTTGGGCTTTTCTGCCTGACATGTTGGGAGCCGGTGCACCCATGTCCTGGCGGGCTTCTCCTTTAAGGGCTCCCGACCAGACATTCTGCGTGACCCCTGGTGGGTGTGTCTGCTTGTGGGCTCCTGCGGGGCCTCTCTAGCCGTGGCTTGGTGGTTTTGGCAGAGCTTTCCCATGAGTGTTCTTGTTTTGCCGTTTACATGGAAAGGTAGGTGTTGAACACCCATCTCCACCCACGGAGCATGCCGGCTTCTTCCCGGCTGCTCCGTGGGTGTTGATGGTGGGTCACCGGAGAGCGCACACCCACCCATTGATGTTCACACAGATGCTCTCCCACCCATCCAATGGATGTTCGTGAGTGGGTGGTGTCAATATAAAAATGGCCTGTGTGCCACAATACGCATACACACCCTATCCCATGCAAAAAAAACCCACTCAAAAACCTGAGATAAGAGTGTGTCTTGTTGACATGGTTCAGCTTGGGGTAACTTTGGACCCTATATGGGAAAACCCATTCATGCCTGGGGTACAATGTTACCTGGGCAGTTTTTCATCCACAGAAACCTAACAGTTAGTGGTAACTGACTGTCTTTTGGCGATTATTGTGTACCGGGGTGCCGGTGACAACGTCCTAAAAGGACAAAGTCAGAGGATCACTAACTTCTAAGTTATTGCATGAGATGTGCCCCTAGGGTTGGAATTTACTCCACAAAACTGGATTAGTTAATCCAGGTTTTATAATACCCATGTTCTTCATGATGTTTTATGCATGATGTTCATAAGTTTGTAATAAGTATACTTTCCAAACATCTGTTTTAGTCCCACTGCTCCTGTGACAGGTTTTTGTTTTTTAAAGGAGGGGGGCGGGATTGGAAGGAAAATGAAAATTATTAATTAATAGGGTTCAGTCTACTGGCCAGATCATGAGCAAAAAGCTGTAGGGATGTGCGAACACTGGGGGTTCGGGGTTCGGCCTGTTTGGGGTTCAGCTCCCCCAAAACTTCAGGTTCGGGCTGTTCGGCCCGAACCAGTTTGGTTTCACTGAATCCATTCGTGGGGTGGGGGAAACCTGGTTTTCCCTCCCTCCTCCAGGTTGCATGGGTGGAACGGGCACCGGGGCTCACCTCACCACCACCACCACCCAGCCTGGTAAAAAAATTTTTAAAAAAACAAAACAAAACCCCACTCCATAGAACAACCTACCTGGTGGTGCTGGGGCTCCGGCACCAGGTCCGGTGGCGGCACCGGCAGTGGGTCCAGCTCCAACAGCACTCCAGAGTGCTTCAGGACTCTTCTAGGCCTTCCGGGAACTGACAGAGGACTTCCGCCTCCCCCCCTCAGTTCCCAGAAGACCTAAAAGAGGCCTGAAGTGCTTCAAAGCGCCGCTGAGGCCGGACCTGCCGCTGCTGCTGCCAGACCCAGGTCTGGAGCCCTGGCACCACCAGGTAGGTCAATCCCTGGGGTGGGGTGGTTTTTTAAAAAAAAATTAATTAATTTACCAGACTGAGGAGGGGGGCAGGGAGGTGAGCTCTGGCACCCCTTCCACCCGCAGAGGGGGAGAGAAAACCGGGTTCCCCCCTGTCCCCCGCCCCTCACCCAAATGGGTTCAAAACCCAAACTTTGTTCGGCCGGTTCAGGCAGGGGGCAGTTTGGGTTCGGGGTGTTCGCAAATGGCCTGAACATCCCAAGTTCGGGCTGAACATCGAACCCCTGAACTCTGTTTGCACATTCCTAAAAAGATGGAGCCAGAACAAGTAACAAGATCCAGACCTGATATATGAGTAGCACTAAAGCAGCCATGGATGAGTTTTTATTCATCTTTATCTCCTGGCTGGCAAGCTATTAAAAAATAGGATTTATTTTTCCTTCCTTTTTTTTTTCCTCCTGTGTCAATGGAGCCGATTATGACATCATTTTACTTTGAAAAATATGTTATTTATCAAATAGTTCTGTTGAAATTAATGTAACTACTTACATCTGGAGTGGCCAAGATGTTGATCACAATCAAGCAGTCGAGTGTGCTTGACATCCTGGTAGACCTCAGGTGGCAGTCCTGGCCTCTTCCTCCTGTGGTGCTGCATGTGGTGATTGCTGCTGCCATTCCCCCACACCCATGCTACTGCTGGGAGCAAGAAGTGACCCCAAGGATTGGCACACGGTATGGTGAAAGGGGTATCAGCAGCATCAGGGGAGGGATCAGATATTCCCTGCTGGGCTGCTCTGGGTGCCACTTCTGTCGCCCTAGGCTGCCCAGCAATGGGAGGCACAACCTGGCCTGCACCTCGGTTAAATGTAACTGGGAGGAAAACTGTATGTATGCCTGTGTGTCTGTGTGTGATAGGGTTTGAGGAGGCTTGGGGCTTGGCGTATGTGTCTGTGTGAGCTTTGGGGTTGGGGGTGGGGGAGACATGGGGCATTTGGATTGGGTCAAAGGGACTCTCCCACACATTTCCAGTGTAGCTACATGCCTTTTTGCACATCACAACTCTTGGGAAGCAGCAGGGCAAAGGTCTTACATAATAAATGGCCTTAAATTGGCATTTGGTTTTAAGATTACTACATTTATCGCAGTTATGTCTATAAAATTAATTTCTGGCAGGTAGCTCACCAAGAAAGCCTACTACATATGCAATAGTATAATTTCAGGTGTGTCCCTTCATTAAATAGTTTGGAACATTACATAATTATAAATTAAAGTGGCCCCCTGATTCTGACATGTACTGAATGCAGTACAGCTAATATTGTGCATTTATACTGAAGGTCTTCGTTAGTAATAGGATTGTGACTTTAGGGTCTTTGTTAGTCCATCTCACTGCAAGATACCCTGTGCTATATAAATCAAAGAAAGGGTAAGAAAGAAGCTCGTCATGTTATCTGCATTGAATTTTATATGCAACAATTTTCCTGTTCCAAAATCAGATCAAATGTGTTGAACTTGTACATTGGGGTAAAGATGAAAATAGCTGGGGTATATAGGTCACCAAAAAAACCAAAGAAAGGGCTAATCCCCTAGGGAATTATGATGGAAAACACCACCCACAACTCACAATGGGTGGGGATGCCTTAGCTAAACATAGCATTCATAAAACCACATATATTTTAATAAATTTAGACATAACCATATACAATAAATCTCAAAGCAGATATGCAATCCAATAAATGACCACAGGCATCAAAATCTAATTGGGGTACTCACTATCACTCCAAAAACATATACAATCAATGGGGTACACCAGCACTGCAAACAAACCTGTGTTTCTGACCATCTTGTGATCATTATCAACAGCACCAGTTGAATAATAGCAAATACCCAATACAAATTTTAAAAAACCTTTTTATATATAAATTTCTTATATATAAATTTTTATATATAAATTTCTTAAAATGGTGTTCTTATAAGATGTATTGGGTTGTTAATTGTTTTTTACAGGTCTCTTGGAGTTATTATACATGTTCCCATGTATGGAGGATATGTAAATGTTGGAGACCACCCATCTGTTTTGTAATCTTTGCTATTATTCAACTGGTGCTGTTGATAATGATCACAAGATGGTCAGAAACACAGTGTGTCCAGCACGGAATAGGTTGGTTTGCAGTGCTGGTGTACCCCATTGATTGTATATGTTTTTGGAGTGCTAGTGAGTACCCCAATTAGATTTTGATGCCTGTGGTCATTTATTGGATTGCATATCTGCTTTGAGATTTATTGTATATGGTTATGTCTAAATTTATTAAAATATATGTGGTTTTATGAATGCTATGTTTATCTAAGGCATCCCCACCCATTGTTTTGCCATTCTATAGAGGTCACCCCAGTCATCTGCATGTTAAGCAAGTTGTTCAGTTGTATTCACTGTATATCCAACCTTTTGGGAAATCATTGTGTGATATTCTGTCACTGCAGAATTTAATGGAATTGTTGCTATTGACATCATTAGAACCGGGATTACACCCAAAGGGCATATTTATCAGTTGAAGAACTTTCAAGAGCTCAAGATCTTGAGGCTTGATGGATTAAGATATGTGCCAACTTCACAAGTAAGTTGTTCCTTCCTGCTGTTGGAGAGGGAATGTGAAATAAATATAGGATTTGCATTTCTGAGCCTTATTCTTACAAGAAGGGTAAGCAGAGACCTTTAGTTGATGGTTCACGATAGAGTGAGATCTTGCCCTGTCTCCAGCCTTTAATAATGTACATGCTATAGTCTATTCCAAGTCATGTAGGTCATTGACCTGGTGTAGTTAAGTCACAACCTTCTCTATGGCCTATGGTGCACATAAGAGTGATATGGCCATCATCACATCCGACCACTTTTGGCTTCCCCCAACCTAATGAATCCGGTACTATCCACAACTGGGTGGACTGGAGGTGGCCATTCAGTAGGACCTGAACTGAGTAACCCACAACCTTCAGCCAAATACTGAATTCAACCACCATGCTTAATGTACATGGTCAGTTTGCAAATGCTGTATGTGTAGAAGAAATGTTCATTTCTGGACCCTACAGAGACTAGCTTTTCTTCAGAAGTATGAGACCATTATGAACCTTGTCTGATCTGCATAACTATACATGATACTATTGCTCACAAAACTGTTCAGCCTTTTTAAAAAAAACAACTAACTCTCACCTCATGTAGCAGTGAAAACTATTGTTGAGTGGCATATTTTAAGTTTTCCAGCCACGGTTCATGCCCAAGAGTTGGAAAACTTCATGGTGTCAAGGGATTCCTTTCAAGCAATGGCGTATTGTTGAATAACACTGTGTGTATTACTAATTTTTCACTTGCTTACTTGAGCAGAAGTTAATGATTTCTATGAAGTACAGCTATACCTGTTTCTGGAAATCGTGTTCCATTAACTGAAAGGATGCTCTGGTTAATAAAAACATGCAGTGTTGATGAAAGAGTTTTGGCGATAGCTGGAATTGGACATTACTCCCTAATAATAACTTTGGCTGAATAATGACTGGCTTTTCCTGAGCCATCAACTAACCAATACTCAGTACTACTCAATATCTGCTGGCAACTCCCACCACACAAGGATTACTGCATAAACATGGCTCAAAAGGCAGACTAAGCTTTGTAAAACATAATGCACAATTATTTTCACTGATGAAACTTGTATGATCCTCCTCTGAGGGAAAGAGATAAAGAACACACAGAAGCTATTCTCAACTACACCGGAGAAACAAAATTTAAGTTGCCAACAGAATTTAGGTTGCCAGTGTGTCACCTATAGCCATGTAGGCTGCATTCTTGAACCCGCTAGAGTCAATCGAAAAATGCCCATTACTTTAATGATGGAGGATTATCTTGTAAGAGTGCAGTCCTCACTCATTAAAGTCAATGGGAGTTTTGCCATTGTCTTCAGCAGGTGTAAGATTGCACCCTCAGTGTAACATTTATCCATATGCCAGAGCAAGTCATTTTACTTTCTCAGTAGTATGGAAGGGGAGGAGTAAAATGGCTAAAACAGATATCCAGATAATCGGTGGCCTTATAGCCATTGTTTAGAAGGAGATTTCTATTCCATTTAAATCAAGCCATCCTGCTGTCATTAGAAAACAAGAAGGTTCAGCTTTGTGGAAGGATTTAATGGTAACACTTCAACAATAATCGGATTAGAGGGATTCACATAACTGCATGGTCTGAGGAACAAATAAAAGAAAGCCGAGTTCAAATTTGCCACAGAAAAAACACTGTGGTGCAGAATCAACATACTATTCTAAGGCTTTGATTTTTAGCTAGCGCATATACCAGAAATGCCTGCAGACTTCAATGGATACTGGAAAATGCTCAGCAATTACAATTTTGAGGAGTATTTGAAAGCACTGGGTAAGATTCACTTTATGTTTATTAAGTAATCAGCAGTCTTGTATCTATCATAGTTTTAGGGTTAATCTTTTCCTTCTGGGATGGTCACAACAGAATTTTAGTACATACTTACAGATAGTTCCTTCTAAAGACTGTCAGCTGCAAAGTTATTTTTAAGCAACCTGTTTGCTTTTTATCATGCCACAACTGAAATATGCAGAGATTAAACTATGTAGCTTTAAATGATTTTTTTCCCTAAGATGATTGAACTATAATCAGAAGTGGGAATGTGTACCAACAAAGAAAACAAGATGATGGAAAAGTTTGTGCGTGTATGTGCTTGGATATGCCTCCCTAGTTTATGTATTTATAAATTTCAGAGTTATCGGTGTGGACAAGTGGCAATTGTTAACTTTATTAGACAACTGTATACTTTTAGTACTATACATTTGTTTCATCAAATGAAAAAGTTGCAGTTTTTTATATTAGACAATTATTCATTTGCAATTAAATTTGTAAAAGACCTCAATTAGCTAATTGCATATGTTTTGGTGATACCCCAGTCCTCAAATCTCACAAGTTTATGGCTCAACTAAAAGTCTTTTTTTTCCCCCTTTACAGATGTAAATGTTGCAGTGAGGAAAATAGCCAACATGCTGAAACCTGACAAAGACATCATTCAGACTGGAGATCATATGATTATTAAAACACTAAGCACTTTTAAAAACTACATCATGGAATTTGATATAGGAAAAGAGTTTGAGGAGGATTTATCTGGGGTGGATGATCGCAAATGCATGGTAAGAATTAGAACCGTTACTATTGTGTGACCAAAAAAGATTAGTAATAATCCTAGGTCACCATGGAAAGCATTTCAGTTAGAATCTTTGTTTTGCATCTGACAGCTTTATTTAGACAAAGTTACAAAAGCTTTTCATTCTGCTTTTACAGTAAAGCAACATTAATATTGAACTATACATCAAGTTAATTATTTTTATTAAGGAACAAATAGTTAATATAAAAGGTTTTTCTAGTACATGGCAAGTTTATTGCAAAGGGACATTCTTTCTTCAAATAAACATTTACTGCCAGATTTCACCACCCTTCTATTACATGGTGGTTTGCAGGACTGCATAATTAACCCTTTTTTTATTTCAATGGGACTCTTTGCAGAATAAGGTACTTTTCAGCAGGTACCAGAACCAGGAGACAGAACCAGGATCCTAAAGATTAGGGATTATTATTGCCCCTCTTTTCCATATGTCTTTGGGCTTCATTTCATGGTGATTTTCAATAGCTCCATACAGAGAACTTCCATACATCATTTAACACATCTAGTTTCTTTAAAAAAACAACAGAACAATTCTTAGAGCAAATAAGAAGCACCAAAAATTCTCCCTAATGAGATGTTATCTCTTCCCCAAAAATGATATTTTGTAGCTCATGAGCAATAATACCAATTAGCAGGGAAAGCTTTAGAATACAAAGATATTTAGCTGAGTCAGAACATAGTCGGAGGGCATCACACTGCTGAAGTGAAGGACTCTCTAACTAGCAAGATGATTTCAGCAGAACAATCAAGCAGAAATGTAATAACAGCCTCCTGTTCTGTAGTACAAGCCATCTCTGTAACCCTTCTCTAACACCTGGTTACACCAGCTAACTTTTGGTCCATTCATTGGAGGAAAAGGAAGGATGCAGTGAGATCCAGTGAAAAGAAAGGCTAGATGTGCAGAGCAAGATGCTGCATATGCGAATCTTTTAATGCTGTTTACTACAGGAAGGGAAAAGTAAAGTTCAGAAACCAGTGCAAGGAAAGTGGTAGTGCAGAAAGAAGGGTCTTCTATAAGGTAATAGTGCATTTCAGTTTACTGGAGAACCTCCTTAAATCAGAGCATTGCAGGTCAGTAGTAAAAAAAATGCAACTGTTTGAGCTTTCTTGAACATAGTCATGATCCACTTAACCCAGAGGTAAACTATGGGGATCAAAGACACTACTCCAAAGTAAGCGGTTGGTAGCTTGCAGCCCATGTCTGCACAGCACTATCATCCAAAGTCCTGTCTTGCAATTTATTTGGCTTGCTATAAAGCAGGGGTGGGGAACCTCCAACTTCAGGGTGAAATCAGGCCCACAGCTGTTATTTATTTGGCCCCTTTCGAGTTTCTGGATCTGACCCATAGCTCCAGTCACTACCCTTAAGCACTGAAAGTGTGAGCTCAAAGGAGCAGAGATAAGGGCATGCACTTAAGGAGAGGGGATGGATCCATGGTATAGATCCCCGATCTAGGCCTTCCCTCATCCTGAGCTCATCTCTTAAGCACCCACATCTCCAACTCTTACCCAGCCCTTGGAGCTTGTACTTATTCTCAAATCAAAGGTTCCTCACCCCTGCAAAGGGGTGAATTGTCAAGGGAGGAACCTTAATTGCTACCCAAGTTCTGGTCCGGAATCCCAAGGGAATATACCAGAGACATTACATCTTATATCATGGCCATGCATAACTGCAGCTGCCTAACTAGTTCTGTAGTGTGTGCCCATATTTGCTCTAACAGGCAAAACAATGAGGGTAGTGTAATGTTTAACACCTCCTTATAGTTAATGGGTTATTTGAAAGAGTAAGATGTCAGTTCTCCACATTTTAGAGGTATCTAAAAAAATCAGACGTTAGATCAGTCTCAACATACTTTCCTTTCCAGAACCTAGAACCACTTGATAGGGTGATTGCCTCAGTCTCTGAGTAAGCACTGGGGCTAGACCAGTTCTAGTCCTAGCAGAGACGTGTAAGGGCAGCAGACAAGAGAGACTGATGCTGTTCCTGATAGCATTCCTGGGACAACAGGAAGCAAGATGTGAGCAGGTTTCCCAAACACCCACGGTAGCATGTATGAGCTTCTTTCAGCTGGTCTCTGAATATTCATATCATAGGAGCTTAGTACTAAGGGATAAAGAAAAGCATTACTTAGAGTGATGTTTGGAGACAGTCGATACAAGTGCACCTGCCCCTTTCCACTTGTGGGTGACAGGGAAATTTGGATGAGACCAGAGTAAAAACCAACATGATGTGGTCTCTCTGTGGCCTAGGACCCACCCCACATATGGTCCTGTGCTGCCAGATGCTGGCCCAGGACTGTCCCGGAATGTTTAGGCAGCTGGACTCCTGGGCCTGATCCTAAGTGCCTATTCCAGGACAAGGGCTGCCCAGACGGGCCTACGCATCTGTTCAGCTCCACCATCCCTGCTGCAAGACCCCACCACCATGGTTACCCGTCATGGTGGGGGGCGGGGCACTGGGAGTGAGGGCAGGCCTGCACATCTGTTGCAGCCCTACCCATCAGCGGGTGGTGAGACAGCTCTCCCAGCGACAGACACATTTGTTCAGTGCTGCCCACCAACCTGGAGAGCAACCACTGCAGTTTCCTGGGCCGGGCAGCTGTCCTGCTGCCTACACATTTCTTTTTATCCCCAATCTCTGAGTTACAGTGTAGGGAATAATAAATTGTTTGGATAGAAAAATAGCTCATATATATGTTCCTAAGCACAGATGTAATGCAGGCCACGAAGTCTAGTGCAGAGATGTTACCAGTGAGGTAACTGTACATTTTGAGACACTTTGGTAATATTTATTTATTTATATTAAAAAATTTATGCTGCCCCCTCCTGCCTCAGGCACCTTGGAGCGGCTCACAGCATATTAAAAACATTTTAAAACATTAAAACAAACAATAATAATTCAATTAAAAACAATATAAAATCCCATCCCCCCCTACCCTATCCTCCCACCCCATCTCCCTCGGGAAAGGCCTGGCGGAACAGGGAAAGGCTTGTATAAAAATATCAAATGCAGGCATACTCATCTAGAGCTGGATTTTACAATTACTGAATCCCATGCTCTGACTGAAGGCAACAGCAGGGACCGCTAGTGGGGGAGGGTGGTGGGGCTCCACCCTGCTTCCCACAAAGCCATCCCCACCTCTCTCTCATTCTTTTGCCCTCTGCCTAACTCACAGACAATCTGGTTGCTGCTGCATCATGCTGCCTGAGCACGTGCAAGGCCATAAGAAGAAAGAGACTGGATCCTGACCCCCAAAGGAAACAAGTCCCCACAAACGTGTACTCAATGAGGGAGGAAACTGTGGCTCTGAGAGGCCACAATTCAACTATGTGGAACTTATTGTAAATACAAACTGTGGAACTGTGCAAGTACTTAAATACAAGTAGGTACAAAAATAACTTTTTTTTGTACCTACTTCTATTTAAGTACTTGCACAGTTCCACAGTTTGTATTTACAATAAGTTCAACATAGTTGAACTGTGGCCTCTCAGAACCACAGTTTCCTCCCTCATGTGCAAGGCCATCTCAGCTGTGAGCAAGAGAGGGGGCGGAGAGAGGTGGGATGGGCCAGCGAGCAGGACCAAGGCGACTACCTCAGCAGCCCTGGGTGCATTGGCACAGTAAAGGCAAAGGGGAGGGATCGGAGGCAATCAACACTGTCTCCAGGCAGTGATCCTAGGGTTGCCACCTATGCAAAATACATGTTGTGGGGCCTACATTGATGCCTAAGGCCAAAAATGCAGGCCCTGGAACATGTATTTTGCATAAGTGTTCCTTAAAAATTTGCATAGGTGGCAGCCCTAACTACAGCAGCATAGCCGAAGGAAGGGAGGCAGGTGTGGTATCTTCCTGTCTGCTGCTGCTGGAAGCTGCACCTCCTCTCCCCAGAGAACAAAGATGGCTGCTGGACTCTGCAGCCAGGACAAGGATTGTTGGTAAATACATCTCCCTGCATCCCACCCTCTCCCCAATTCTACCTGAGTGGGACGCCGACCTCGTGTGCATTACAGAGACCTGGCTGGACAATGAATCGGGTCCTATTTTGGCTGATCTTGTTCCGGCTGGGTTCTCTGTGCAGCATCAGCCTCGGCTGGAGGGACGGGGGGGCGGTGTAGCCATTGTTATCAAGGATGCGTTGTCTTTTAGGAGATATCCGGTGCAGGCTCCACCAGGTGTTGATTGTCTCCATCTTGTGTTGGATTTGGCCGGGGATAGATTAGGGGTGCTGCTGGTGTACCGTGCACCCAACTGCCCGGCGGCATCCCTACATGCTCTTGCTGATTTGGTGTCAGATGTGATCCTCCGGACCCCTAGATTGGTGGTCCTGGGGGACTTTAATATCCACACTGACACCGATCTTGGAGGAGCGAGGCATGAGTTCATGGCCTCCATGACAACCATGGGCCTGTCCCAAATCATCTGTGGCCCCACACATGAGGAGGGACATACACTGGATTTGGTTTTCTGCACCGGCCTTGAGGCGGGGGGTCAGTTAGTAGGAGTTAAGGCTGTAGAGCCTTTGTCATGGTCTGACCATTACCTCCTTAAGACGTGCATCCTGGCGCACGATAGCCCCCGGCAGGGTGCAGGACCTATTAGATCGGTCCGCCCCCGGAGACTTATGGAACCGGATCGGTTCCGGAATGCTCTGGGGGAGTTTCCCCTGGACCTTGACACCCGCTCTGTCGATGATCTCGTAGCCTTCTGGAACACCTTGTTGGCCGAGACCATAGACAGGGTGGCTCCCAGGCGTCCGCTGCCCTCTCGAGTCTCCCGCAGGTCTCCTTGGTTTACTGAGGGTCTGCGGTGTTTGAAGCGGGAGAGCAGGCAGTTAGAGCGACGGTGGCGCCGGACTCGCGACCAGTATGATCGATCGCAGCATAAGAGCAGTTTAAAGGCTTATGCTGTGGCGGTGCAGGCAGCAAAGAAGCAGTTCTTTGCTGCTCTTATTGCATCTGCAAAGTCACGTCCAGCGGAGCTTTTCCGGGTGGTGAAAGGCTTGGTCAGTCCTGCCTGTCTCCGCCTGGACCTGGAGCAATCCAGTGACCGCTGTGACCGGTTTATCGAGTACTTTGTAGATAAGATCGCTCGCATCCGCCACGATTTCGGCACCACAGTTATTGCAGAGGATCATCTTGGGGCTATGGATGCCCCGTCCTGTCCTGTTTTGTGGGATCGGTTTCAGATGGTGTCGCCTGCCGATGTGGATTCCTTGTTGGGATCTGTTCGTGCCACTACTTGTGAGCAAGATCCATGCCCGTCCTGGCTGGTGAAAGCCAGCCAGGAGACGTTACGGCCGTTGTTGGCTGGGGTGGTTGGTGCCTCCCTTCGGGAGGGCAGGGTGCCTGACTGCCTAAAAGAGGCTGTGGTTAGACCCCTGCTCAAGAAACCATCTCTTGACGCTGATGCTCCTGCCAGTTATCGGCCGGTCTCTAATCTTCCCTTTTTAGGGAAGATTATTGAACGGGCTGTGGCACGACAGCTCCAGGAGCATCTGGACCACATCGGTTTCCTTGATCCCTCCCAGTCTGGGTTTCGGCCTGGGTATGGTACGGAGACGGCATTGGTGGCCTTGGTTGACGATCTCCGTCTGGCGTTGGACCAGGGTCGTCAGACCTTACTGGTCCTGCTAGACCTTTCGGCTGCATTCGACACAGTCGATCATGAGGTGTTGGTGACTCGCCTGCGGGACCGTGCTGGAATTGGCGGAACGGTCTTGGACTGGTTTCGTTCATTCCTGGCCGGGAGAACTCACCGGGTGGTCTTGGGGGAGTGTACGTCTTCCCCCCGGGACCTCACGTGTGGAGTCCCGCAGGGTGCCATTCTGTCCCCCCTCTTGTTTAACATCTATATGCAGCCGTTAGGGGAGATCGTGAGGGGGTTTCAGGGCATGCAGTGTCATCAGTATGCTGATGACACTCAGCTCTACCTCTCCTTTTCCATCGACCCAGGCCATGCAGTCTCCTTATTTTCCCGATGCCTGTCAGCTGTGGGGGGCTTGGATGAGGTCGAGTCATCTGCAATTGAATCCTGACAAGACGGAGGTGATGTTGGTGGACGAGGGCTTGGGGGACCTAGGGGTGGTTGAATCTCCTCTTGCTGGGGGGGTTCGCCCTACCATGGTCTCTCAAGTGCGGAGTCTGGGTGTGCTCCTCGATTCGCGGTTCAGCCTGGAATCTCAGGTTGTGGCCATGGCGGGGAGTGCGTTTTGGCAGTTACATCTTGTCTGGCGGCTTCCGCCGTATCTCTCAGACTCCGACCTCACCACTGTCATCCATGCCTTCATCACCTCGAGGCTGGATTACTGTAACGTGCTGTACTTGGGGCTGCCCGAGAAGCTGGTCTGGAGGCTGCAGCTGGTGCAGAATGCTGCGGCCTGTCTCCTTACGGGGGTGGGTCACAGGGAGTGCATGACCCCAGTGCTCTGGGCTCTGCACTGGCTACCTATAAAGTACTGGGCCTGGTTCAAGGTGCTGGTTTTAACCTTTAAATCCCTTCACGGCCTGGGCCCTGCTTATCTGCGGGACCGCCTCACTCCCCATGTGACCCTTGAGATCATCCGTGGGAGTCTTTTTGGAGGTTCCGTGGGCAAGGCGGGTGGCCACCAATGAAAGATCTTTTTCGGTGGCTGCCCCTCTGCTGTGGAATTTGCTCCCAGAGGAGGTTCGGTTTGCTCCCACTCTCCTGCTGTTTCGACGTGTATGTAAGACCTGGCTGTTCCGTCAGGCTTTTGGCGAGGGGTGGGGTGAAGGGTGGGGTTCCCCCACATATTGTATTTTTTAATTGTTTTTTTAAAAAAATTATATTGTTTTTATTGAATGTTGTTCACCGCCCCGGGCTGCCCTAAGGGCAGGATATAAATTTTAAATAAATAAAAATAAAAAAATAAAATACCCATCTCTGGCTTCTCTTCCTTCCATCACCACCCCGGTTTCTACCCCTCCCCAGCTCTGGAGGGGTAGAAGCTCTCCCCTCCCTGGAGTGGCTTCCCTTCCTTTCACCCCAGTCCCTCTGTTTCTACCCACTGCCCTCCCTGCACATGAAAGTCCACCAGCTGCAACTGGGCACCCAAAGCTGCTAATTAGGCACAGAAAAGTTTTAGCCTTTGCAGGATGAGGTAGATTAATTAAGGAATGATAATTCTCTTGATGAGGACAACAATAGCAAAGTTAGGGAGACAGTAAATAGACCCCCAAACACCAGCCTTTGTATGGACTTGCTAAAAGGTAGGCAGGTGCTTCTATACATTGCTGAATCATGGACATAATAAGGAACAATATTAATTATTTATTATGGTTATTATTATTATATAAATGCTTACTACTAATAACAATAGCACCAGCTGTGTACCTGATGCTTTACACAGTAATGAAATAGACACGGTCCCTGCCCTAGGGCTTACAATCTGAGAGACAGGGGTAGGGGGGAGATGAAGGAAGGGGAACAGGGAGAGACCAAGGAGTGCAACATTCATGAAGATGTGAGGTCCCAGGTGCACGTGCTTGGCTTGGTTACATTGAGAAGGATGGCTGGCTGGTCGGTCCATGTGGTGAGGATGTGAGTACACAGATCTCAGGTAACAGATTGTACTGGATGGAGGGTGTCAGCAGGAGTTAGCTGAAGGGAGCGAGGAGCTGGGGAGGGCAGAGTGGAAGAGGTGGGTCTTGAGGGGGCTTTGAAGGTATGAAGGAAGGGAGCGAGGCAGATGTGGGCAAGGAAGGAGTTCCAGGCATGGGGGGCAGCTAGGGAGAAGGGACGAAGGTGGTTAGGGGAACAGAGGAGGCATGGGAGGGCGAGAGAGGGGACAGAGGAAGAGTGGAGTTCACGGACTGAAGTACGGAGGGAAATTAATGCAGAGAGGTGGGGGGAGCGAGGTTATGAAGAGCTTTATAGGTGAAGACTAGGAGCTTGTGCAGGATTTGTTCAGTGAAGAGAGGAGAGGAGGGGCTCAATGTGGTTGAAGCGATGGGCGAGCTGGATGACCCTGGCAGCAGAGTTTTGGACAGAGATAAGGGGAGAAAGGTGAGAGCGGGGGCGGCCAGTGAGAAGGAGGTTACAGTAATCGAGGCGAGAGATGACCAGGGCGTGAAAAAGGGTTTTGACAGAGATGGCAGACAGAAGAGGGTGAATCTTAGCAATGTTATGGAGGGAAAAGCGACAGGATTTGTCAACAGAGTCGATGTAGGGTCTAAAACAAAGGGGTGAGTCAAAGATGAAGCCTAAACTACAGGCTTGGGGGACGAGAAGGATGGTGACCCTGTCGATAAGGATCAACAGGGAAGAGGGAGAGGAAGACTGAGGGGGGAACATAAGGAATTCAGTTTTAGCCATGTTGAGTTTGAGTTGACATTGAGACATCCAGGTAGAGATATCAGAGAAACAGCTGGTGAGGTGAGCTTGAATAGATGGAGAGAGAGAGGGAGTAGAGAGAAAGAGAGAGAGTTGAGTGTCATCAGCGTAGAGGTGATATTGGAAACCATGGGAGGCAATGAGTTTGCCTAGGAACAGGGTGTAGATAGAGAAGAGGAGAGGGCCAAGGACAGAGCCTTGGGGAACACCAACCAAGAGAGGAAGAGAGGAGGAGGTGGAGTTGGCAAGAGACACATTGAAGGAGCAGTCAGAGAGGTAGGAGGAGAACCAGTCGTGGACAGAGCCAAGGAAATGAAGTGAATCCAGCAAGAGTGAGTGCTCAACAGTTTCCAAGGCAGCAGAGAGGTCAAGGAGGACAAGAATGGAATAGAGGCGATTAGATTTAGCCACAAGAAGATTGTTGGTGATCTTAGTGAGAGCAGTTTCAGTAGAGTGAAGGGGGCAGAAGCTAGATTGGAGGGGGGTTAAGGGAGGAGTTGGCAGAGAGGAAGTCGAGGCAGCAAGTGTAGACAACACGTTCAAGAAGCTTGAAAGCAAAAAGGAAGGAGTGAGACAGGATGGTAGCTAGAAGGGTCAGAGGGGACAAGAGGGTATTTTTTGAGGATAGGAGAGACAGTGGCGTGCTTGAAGGTAGAGGGGAAGGAGCCAGTAAAGAGGGAGAGGTTGATGATGTGCAGGAGGAAAGGGGCGACAGTTGAAGCAATGGAGGTCAGGAGGTGGGAGGGGATGAGGTCCAGCGTGCAAGTGGAAGGCTGGATAAGGAGATCAGGGATGAGATTTCCTCAAGGGAGGTTGGAAGGAAGGAGAGGGGAGGATAAGAATTCAAGAGCTTGCATCTCTTACGAAGTAGGTCACCACTAGGGAAACCTAGTTTAATGTGATCAAAATAACAAAACGAAATTTTAAAGGCTAGACATGGAGAAGAGCCATAAGAGGGAGATCCCTACATCAGTCCACTGAGTGTCTGCAAAGACGTTTAAGAACACAGGTGTGAAACAGTTGAGGAGTGAATTGGAATAAATCAGAGAGTAATTTGGGTAACTGATCTCCAGTAACTGATTTCAAAACTTATGAGAGAGGGTTGCAGCACCCAGCTGTCAGGATGCACTGGGACCCCAAATTTCTTTCAATGGGCTTGAGTGGGTTAACACAAAAAGGAAGATTTATAGTGATCTCTGTTACTAAACACAAATTATAAGTCACAGGCAAGACTGTATCTAGTTTGCTGGAATCATAGATGTTAAGTAATATTGTTTTGCTTTAAATACAGATAAAACTTGTGTCATATCAAAAATTCTTGCATGGGCACTGCTTGCTACTGGAGTATTTCAAACTAAGGTCATCTCAGTTCATGTGACGTTTTCTGCTGCTGCTCTGAAAAGCACGCCAATAATTCAGGCCCTTAGAGAACTTTGAAGACCCTGCTGATTAAGCCTCAAAGGCGTATTTGTACATTTTTTTAAATACCAGAGCAAAGGGCAGCTGACCACAAAGGTCTGTGGAGGTCCAGGAGGGGATGGGTGCTAATTAGAGAGCGAAGTATGCACAGAACTTCCAATTGATCTGTAGTGCATTTTAAGTGTTATTGAGACTGACCAAGGACCAACCTGCAGGTCACAGGCTGTGATTCAGCGTTACTTAATCATTTTAAGTAATGCAAGCAGGAAGCCTGTGTTCACGCAGCTTTGTGTTGTTATCGCATATATTCATAATACTTAACCTCTCCTGCATCCCACTTAAACTGTACTATCCAAAGAAAAGATTGTTTACTTCCACTTATTATGTGAGCCTCAGCTTGGTAAAAGGATATGTTTGTTCTGCACATAATGTCTTATATTTTAACTGTCTTATGTTTTAACTAATTAAACCAATTACTTATACATTCATGAAATAGAAAATTAAATATAATGTGATCCTGCTGGAGCCTTTGCTACTGCATTCATTCATTGCATGCCTTAGCAGATGGATCTAACAAAGCTGTGGGGGGGAATTGCATGACCTTATGTTGTATTATTTGAGAAACAGAATGTGACTCTGAAGTTAGAGATTGCACCACTTGATTCCCACTCTGTCTCTGTGTATTCATTGGAATGAGACCCAAATAGACAAAGGGGGTGGAGTTGAGGTTCTATATCTGGCTGTCTTTGAGCAGACCCCAGTGGCACTGTGCGAGGTGCAGAGCCCTGGCTCATTCATTGGGAACTTGCTGCCCATGGAACCTGTGGTACCCTGAGTCATTCAATGCACACCTCAAAAAGCGTGCACATCCTTTATGGCCCAGACTCTGTTTCTCATACATGCAATGGGGAGTCTTCTTCAACAGCCATGGGGGAATACTTGCAAGACAAAGTGCCTTGCATTCAGCAAAAGCAAGTTTGATTGAGCAGTTCAGCTAGCCATGCTTTCATGGAGACCACATTCACTCAGCATGAAGGAAAATGGGCTTTACTCACAATTAGAGCGGAGGCACAAACTGCAGCTTTCAAACCTTCAGATCGAAAGCTCAGACATGTCTCCACAAACGGAGGCCTACTTCTATCAGATGTCAACCTATTATGCATTTGTCTAACCTCATAGCTTCTCAGAGATTTAAAAATATTTTGCATTTGTATTTTCCTTATGGTTAAAAATAGTGGTTCCTACTTTCCAAACCTTTACAAATTGCTGGAAAATGTTTCTTTAAAACTTTACTAAATCTTCAATAAGAATATTTACCATCAGCAGGAGACAGGGCCTGGAATCTATCAGCCAAAGGAGTAACATTTTCATAAATCTTTGAATGGCTAAAAGCCAGGGACTTGTGTCCACTCCTCCTCCCCCCCCCCCCCCAATCTTTGTCACCAGTGGGGAAAATGCAGTGAGCATGAGTTCCTGCTAAAAGTAGGGGAGTTGTTGTTCCCCCACCCTGAAAGAAGACACGTGACACCATTTTTTGTGGATTAAAATAAGGCCGCACCAGATTTTATTAGCCTTGTCGGGGGGGAGGGGGCTATACCCTTCCGGTCCTGCCAAACCTACATCTAACTTATAACTTGGGTAAGTAAACTAAAGGCGGTCTGATGTCTCTCAGTACCGCAACAACATTAACTATAGCTGCTGCAATGTCACACCTGTCGGGCCGCCCCCGGCCGGATCAGGAGGCCCTTCCTTCCGTGACCCGAGGAAGGAATTGAGGGGCAGCCGGTGATGACCCTGGACCGCCCCTGTCCTGGGGCCCTACACCGGCCCCCACCCTTTTCCTGGGTCCACCGCGATGCTGGCCGGTCAAGCTCTAGCATTCGGGTGTACCCCATCTCTTAAGGAGATGACCTGGCAGCAGACTATCCCTACCCCTAACTGTCTAACTCGCAGGACCCCTGCCACTAGAGATTGCCAGCGTTGCTTGGCTAATCTCGCCCCCCCGCCCCCGACTCACCCAATATCATGCTCAATTTCTGTTGAATGGCTACTAGGTACAACTCCAAACCTTCATCTGACAGATGCACCCCATCCGGCCGGTAAAGCTCCGGCCGGGAATATTTAATCCCGGGGTGTCTAATTGTGTCACCCCCCAAATCAGCCACTAATTTCTCCACCTCTTTGTTTATCTTTCTCCTTGCCTTATCCACTTTGCTGGGGCGCACGGCATTTCTCCACCTGATTCTTTCGAGCATCTCAGACCACACAATCCTTGTACTGGGGAGAAGTCGACGTGCCTCCCAGAGGTCCCTTTTTATACAGGTGGCCAGATGTAAACCTGTTTCCACCGGGATGTTATTCTCCCCCAGATGTACAACCAACACGTCTGGATGCGCCTCTTTCGCTAGGGCGTGGACAACCGGCAGGAATTGAGCCCATCTCATTCCGCTTCTTCCTTTCCACGCCACTTCAGCGAGATGTCCCAAGCCCAGCTGGGTTCCCCAATACGAGCGTCCAGCTCGCTTTCCGGCCCAGTAGACCATACTGTGGCCAACGATCACGACTCTCCGCCGTCGTGAAGGCAGTTCCCCTCCTATGAGAGACAAAATCCTGTTATCGTACAATTCCAACTCCCTCCTCCCGTCGCCTCATGCTAGGTGATTACTCCAGATTCACTTTTCGCACATAAGTGCGAAATGCTCTGGACTTCCATCGGCCGATGGACTTAACCTGCTCCTCGGACAGACCTGCCGCTGCCGCGCTACTTGCTGCGCCTATTCTGAACGAGTGGGAACTAAATACCTGAGGCGGGAGGTTTCCCTTTTCCAGTGCTCTCCGTAACACTGCTGAAAATTGGAATCTCGTTACCCAGGCCCTGTTCTTATGTATGTACAGTTGACCTTGCCCTACAGGGCGAAGCTGCAAATAATCTTCCAAAGCTACCACTGGGCACAGTTGATCGTCAACTAACCTTGCCAATCTCACTACTTGCCCTCTTCTGTACTTATCCGTCTTGGATCCCCTCAGCAAAACCTCCAGACCTTGCACACCCACCTGGATGTCCTCTATGCCGACCACGACCCCTCCTTGATTCCTTGACGAATCAGCCGTAATTTCACTTACCCGGAACGCTCCGAAAAAAGCCATTTTAAACAAGCTCTTAAAGGTTACACACTCGAAGGCCGAGAAACAGATCTCAGGAAGCTGATTGCAAATTTGCTGCAATATCTTCGGGGTTATGGGCTGCCTAGCGTCGGGCCCCTGCGGGAATTCCCTTTGCCACCCCTCCAACATTTTCCTAACCAAAAAACCTTCGCTGGGGGATGTAAAACCTGCCAACTTATTATAAAAGGCTAGAGCCGCCAATTTTCCCGAAATTGTTCGGGGTGCTAGTCCACGCTTTTTTAGGCTAATTGCAAACTGTATTAATTGGGCCTCCGTAATAGGAAATTGGGCCGCCCAGCCTTTTTTCCCCCGGTAATTTTGGAATTCGCCCAGGGCTTGAGAATATGCAGCTCTAGTGCGGGGCGCCAGCGACCCTTGCACTGCCTGGAACATCTCTAGTATCCAATGTCCCAAATCGCTGGCGGAAGTTCCTCCGGATCCTGTCTGGCTTCCGGCGCCAAATGCCTGAACCGCTCCATCTGCTGGCGAGAGAGTGCGTCGGCAATCCCGTTGCTAATGCCCGGGACGTGCCTGGCCGTAAACAAAATGTTACTGCCCAGGCACTGCCGCACGAAGGCTCTCACCAGCCCCATAACCCTTGTGGAGCGGGATGACATTGAATTCAGTACGTGGACCACTGCTAGGTTATCGCACCAAAACAGAATTGTTTTGTTTGCGAATTCCCTCTCCCATACGTGGACTGCGACCACTATTGGGAACAGTTCCAGAAAGGTGAGGTCCCTGGTCACTCCCTCCCTGGCCCATTGCATTGGCCATGGGGCAGCACACCATCTGCCCGCCCAGTAAAGCCCGAAACCCAGAGAGCCGGCGGAGTCAGATTGTACCTGCATGCTTGCTTCTAACAACCACTTCTGCCTCCAAATACTAATACCATTAAACGAGTGGAGGAAGTGGCGCCATGTCTGAAGGTCTTCCTTCATCTCTGCTGTTATCCGGACATGGCAATGGCCCCTTAAATTGCTACCAACCTTCGCATATAGTCGTGACAAAAATGCTCGCCCAGGAGCAACCACCCTACAAGCGAAGTTGAGACTACCCAATAAGGACTGTAACTGCCTTACAGTTGCTTTTGGTTTTCTTAAGATACCATCTATGTCATCGCCTAATGCAGCCAACTTATCCTGGGGCAGGCGTGACACCTGCTCATTGGTATCCAGCTCTATACCTAGAAAAGTCAAGACTGATGCCGGACCCACCGTTTTTTCCGGGGCCAATGGGACACCCAACTCGCTGGCTAAACTTTGAAACGCTTCCAGGGCTGATTCACAATCTCTTGTCCCCGGTGCACCCAAAAACATAAAATCATCGATATAGTGAATAATATATCGTGACCGCGACCTCTGGCGTACCAACCATTCCAGCAAGGAGCTAAAGCACTAGAAGGCCGAACAAGAGATCGAGCACCCCATGGACATTGCCTTGTCGTAATAAAACTGGCCTCTAAACTGGAAACCTAGAAGTTTACAACTCCTGGGGTGGAACGGCAAGAGCCGAAATGATGATTTTATATCGCATTTCGCTAAGAGCGCCCCCTTCACGCACTCCCTTGCCATCTCGATTGCCATGTCAAGGGAGGCATACCGCACTGAGCAAAGCTCGTGCGGGATCGCGTCATTGACCGAGTATCCCTTAGGGTGTGACAGATGGTGAATGAGACGGAACTCCCCCGGTAGTTTCTTGGGTACTAACCCCAGAGGGGATATGTGCAAATCGGGAAAAGGGGGCAAAGCGAAAGGGCCCGCTATACGGCCCTCTGCCCGCTCCTTGCGAAGTTTGGTGGCTACCAAATCCTCTTTCCCTCTTATTGATTGCAAGTTCCGTACCCTTGCCCTCGGATGTTTAAATTCCGAGGGGATCACAAAACCATCTCGGAACCCGGTTACTACATATTCCACCTCCCTTACCAGCGGGCATCCCCTCAAAGCCTGTGCCAGGGCCTCATGCCTGACTGGGGTTGGGGCCCTTGGCTCCTCCCTGCTGCTGCGGGCCCTGTGAACTCGGCCTATTCTGTTGCCTGCCTCGAGGTGATGACCGCGGCCGGCTGCATTGGGTCGCTGAATGTCCCCCCCCGCATTGGGAACAGGCGTGCCGAAATCGGCACGGGGAGCGGGCGCAACCCCCAGACTCGTTGAAATCCCAACAAGTCCCCCCTTTTTGGTTGCCTCGGCACCCTCCCATCCGAAAGGGTTCGTTCATCGGGGCCACTCCTCCTCTGACTAGTGTGTGACCACTATCTGTCCTGTGGGCCCCTGCTGTGTTGGACATACATACCAACCACAGGTCCTGAGCATACACATCCCACCTCAAACCCGGTGTTATAGCCGCTCTCTTTCGAAACCCTTCATCGTAGCAAAGCCATGCACCCGGGTTACCAGAGTCGTAGGCTCTGTGAACTATGTCTTGGTATTTGATAAGTTCGGCTGCCCGGTCGGGCGTTGCCTGGACCATCACTCCCAACAAAACAGAAAAGGAAGCTGACCAGTTCGCCCAATTCCTGTCTACCTTGGGGTGCTTAAACCGCTCCTTTTCTTTCTCTCTATCCGTAGCGCTGGGATCGAGCACTGGCTCGGTATATAACAGAGAGAACACATCTACATATTCTCCCTTCCAGATTTTATCCCGGGTATGTTGGGCCAGGTGAGCTCCGATCAGTTCCCCTAGGGGGGCCCATGCCCCTGGCTCGGCTTGGGCCGCCACCGTTTGAGCCGCACTGGTGTGACCCCCCCACGCAACTGTCCTTGTCCTGCCCCATTACTGCCTTGTTCTGACTTGTTCCACCCTCACTCCCAGGCGCTACTCCTGAGGCCCTTTGGGTCCCAGTGGGGTCGGGTTCCAGCCATGGGGCCCACGCTCCCGTCCAACCCAGCCTTCTTGGCATCGGTGTGTTGGACTGAGCTGTTCTCTCACCCCCAACACCCCCTTTCCACCCGCATTCACAGGGGTTGCACTGCCAACACCTACCCGGGTTTCCGTGACTTGTGCTTGCTCCTACATTCTCCCTCGGCGCTGTTACCGGCCTCGCCCGCGATGCTTGTCCACTTCCTCCTGCTTCCGCTGATGCCTGCTCTTTGGCCCGGTCTCGCCCACACTGCTCCTGCGTCATCCCTGTTGGCTGGCGTCCCTCTGCGATCTCCGCCACCCTGCCTTCTAACGCGGTAACCCGGCCCATGAACTCATTGAGGGTGCGCAGAACAACCTCCAATTGGTCCTCCCGCGCTCGCCGGCTTGGCGGTTCGTCATCTCGGTCCCTGTTAGGAGACAACTGCTGCCTTTCCCCCCACTGGGGCGGGGAGGAAGGCCTTGGTGCGGTCCGCCCTCCTTGCCTCGCCGCGCCATCATGCCCATCGCCTCCGCCCCCCCTATATCCACTGGGGGCTGGTCCACCTGCGGGGTCACCTCACCCCTGAAGCAGGCAGGCGGTTGCGCTCTGCGCGTGCTGCTCCTGACCCCTGTATTCGGGCTTTCCCCTACTCTGCGGCCAGGGTCCTCCTGGCTCCCGTATCTGCTCTCTCCTTCCCCTCCTACATCTACACCTTGTTCCTCCTGATTCGCTTCGGCTCCGGCCCCCGGGCCCAGCCCCCCGGCGTTCGTGGGACTCGGTGTTGCCACCTCTCGTGGGGCCCGCTCAGCCTGAGCCTGACCTTGGCTGCCGCCTGCAAGAGGCTAAGCCAGGGTATCAAGGACCCCTTCACACCCTGCCATTCACGCTTGGAGAGCCTCCAGCACCTCCTCCACTTTTTTGGCCAAGGCCTTTTTTGCCGGGCCTTTGCCTTTTTTATTACCTCCACCCTTCATCCTGGTGCCTTTTGTCTACTGTGCCCTTGCTGCACGCGTGCCTGCTACCTACAACTATTGTCGCGTGCCCCTTCCCTGCACGCTGCTGCTCACGAGGTTCTCAAACCTTTATTCTGAATGGGAGGGGGGAGTCACCCTTATCTCTACCGTACCTGGGGGCCCACCCCACACGAGGGCTCCTTACTCCCGTTTAATTGCCGCGAAAAGCCTCCCAGAGCCCGCCTACCCAGACCGGGGGGGGGGCGAGGCACTCACTGCCCTTCCTTTCCTGCTGCTGCTCTTGCAGCTTCAACTGCCTTGCTGTCCCCCACCTAGGGCCTACTAACCACGCTGCTCCTCGCTCCCAGCATGCTGCTTCACCGTCGGTGCCTGGGCGCGAATGCCTAACCTCGCCCCAGGCACAAGATGGCGGCCGCGAGCTCCCGCTCTCGTGAGAGCTCGCTTCGCGCCGCTTTCCTCTCTGCTGTGTGCCCGCCCCCGCACGTGCTTCCCTCAGCGCAGCGGGGGAGGAACAACAGCCGCCACCCCCGAGCTGTTCCCCTGCGGGGAGAGCCGGTAAGGCGACGGGCATTCCGGAAGCTTTTTAGGTAAGCTGCGCTGTATCATGTAAGTCAATCAGTGAGCCAAACTGAGAAGTAGGAATGATGCATAGAAGCACTGGAGTGTCACCCATTAACCATGCATCCAATTGCTTGTTTGAAGGTGGTGTGGGGGGGATGTGTGCTCCCGTGACCCACACAGCACACACTCATGGCCACACATAAGGCACTGCCAAAAAATCTGGAGTGCTCTGTGCATGGTAAGCCAAAAAGGTACATGGGGAAAGGCACCCACATACCTCCTGCCAGTATGAGCCAGGGCACCTGCCCAGAAGACAGGCCTGTGGCCAGCTTCGTCCCCGGTCCTGCCCACAGCCCTGCCAGGAGCTCTTAAAGGACAAGTGTACAAAATACATCATGGTGGCTCAAAGCACAGCAAACCCCCATCACGACACCTGAGAGAAGAGCCAATTCCATGGAGGGCAGCATCACAGACAGAAGCTTCCTGCATGCCCCTTACCCCCACCCCCGTATGCACCTCTGTTGTTGCCCAGAACTGCCAGCAGCTGCACTGGCTCCTGGGATGGAAAGGGTTACTGGCTGCTGCAGCAGCATGTTTCCATGGTGTCCATGGCTGTGTGTCATGGCATAGGGCGAGCTCTTGGCTGTGGTTTGGGGTGGGGAGGGGAAACAGCTGCCTATATGAGTTGTTTTCAGGGCCAGTCCATGGCGGCAGGAGTGTGTGGAGGCTGCCTGCGTGGCCATGGTGGCCACCCTGGGAGCCTCCCATTAGAATCGCTCCCCACTCACCCCACGTGCGTGGGTGCTCCACAGCTGTGGCACTCAGCAGCCATGGACCCCTCAAGCCTTACTCGTTTAAAAATATCCTTAGTCTGTACTGAGGAAGGCTGGTGAGAACAGGAGTTGGAGGAATATTGGAGTCTGCCAAGGAAGCTCCACCAGTCCCTCTGGATTCCCCCTGGTATCTGGGGTCAGGGGATGGGACTTCCTGGATAGCTTTGAGCCCCCGCACCTCTCTTTTTACAAATTAAATACTGCTCCTATCCACCTCTCATCACTCATAAAACTGCTTACCTTGAGCCGAGCAGCTTCCTGTACTTGAACTGCAAACACCCTCCAGCCCCAAGGGCTTGGTTTTCCCTAACTTGTCTGTTTTAACCCATACTGAATTCTTTGAGAATGGATGCCAGCTTTGCAAATCCTCCATTTATATCCCATGGTCTTTCAGGTGGAGCAGAGCAGGACTGATCCATCTGGAAGAGTTTAATGCATCTTCAAACAAGGCTTAGCAGGTCAAAGAACAATATGAGAAAGGGGCTACCTACAGGATTTAGATACTTGTAATTGTGGTGAAACAGACTATGGAACATCCACTGGTCTGTAAGCTTTTGAGGAGCCCTTAACAGTAGAGGACCTTGCCAAAGCCATGAACAGTTGAACACAAGGAGAGAGATCCCACGGTTCCCAGCAGAAGCCTCTCTGCTTCCTGCAATCTGCAAACAGTATAACCATAACCATGCTAGTTCTCCAAGCCTCTCTATGTCCCATAGAACCCTGGGTTGTGTTGTCAGCATTCAGTGCAGCTGTGATGTTTGAGAGAACACAAGGAAGATTAGATACCAGGCTGGAACTCAAGCTAGGGCTGCTGGCTAATTGCTAACCTCAAACTAAACTGCTGTTGGGTAAGGCTGTAATATAGAAACACTGTTATACATGGATTGTGCTGTGGCTGTTTAGGCAGAATATTAGCTCTGGGGGAGACAGCACTGGAACAGAAAGAAGGATGTCATGGGACCAATAGGGAACAGATAGGACAGGGGTAAGCAGGGGAATGTCTTGTTGAAAGCAAAACTCATCTTTAGGTCCTAAGTAGAGTTCCATTCCAAAATGAGCATCTCCTAGTCAGTAAGTATACCCACTACCATGGTGAGTGGAGGCAACTGAGGGTATGTGGATGCTGCCCACTGCGCGCAGACCTTTCCATCTGAAACCCCGGACCAGTTTCTTGGCATTTAACCAACAGTCTTTTTACACAAGCTAATGCCAGTCAAAAGACAGCGCTGTTTTCTAAAGAAAGCTGGCCAAGCTGATTACAGAAACTGGGATGGAGTAACAGATCATGCTGTGTGACTCAATGGACCTGATTCTACGCCCGCTTACACCATTTTTCACTAATACCACAGCTCCCTCTGTAAAGTTGGGATGTAAGCAAACGCAGGATCTGAATCATGGCTTGTTGTGTTGCGCAAAGCAAGAAGCTTATTTAACAAACATGTAGCTACAATCTTGCACGTGGTGTTACTGACCTCCATAAGAGGCATTAAAAATTACTAATCAGGAATCCTAACTAAGTCTGTGTTTTGGCTTAACAGAAGGTTCCCAGCAGTTTCAGTGGGACTAACACACAGAGGAAAGTACTACTCCATGAGAGTCTGGGACCCAGTGCAAATTGTGTCATTCTAATCAGATATATGCTCAACAGCCTGTCTCCAAATCCTCAATGTCTCCACTTGAGCCTATTTAGTTGTACCTCTAATTTCTCTGACTCGTTTTCTGCTTCTCTTTTATCTCCAACTGTCCTCCGCCCTCAAGCCCCTCTCCCTCTGCTCTCAAGACTGCCCTGTATACCCATCTTGAACAAAAAATTCCTCTGTTCCCCTTCTACCCATCTATCCTTCTTTTGATTGTGACTCTCAAAGCACTGTGCTGGCTCAAGCACCATTCACTTCAAAGAGACTCTGCTAGCACAGTGCTTCAGGAATCCGAGCCTTTGTTGTTGCATCTTGGCACTCTTCTCCTCCTCCACATTAGAGAGCTAGCTCAGTTTGCATTAATTTTAAATGAAACAAAGTAGTTGATTTTGTCTTCTTTATTTGCATGTGTTGCTCCTGACTGCAAACAATCTTTCTTGCATCAACTGTGTCAAGCGATGTCAAGATCCTAGCTGTGAGGGTAACATCTTGGGAAAATGGAGCTCAGAGCTGACTAAGGGCCAAGGTCCAGAAAGTCAGTTCACGTAAGCATCAAGGCAGGGTAGCACAGAGGCAGAGGTGTGGTCAGAAATGAAGCTGGGTCAGGAGCTGTTGAAATTTGAGACACAACTAAGCCAGGGGGCAGGCAAAGCTTGTAGTTCAGGGTTTCTCAGGGCCAACCCTGAGGCAGGGTGGAAGGCACGCGTGGGAATGGCTAGGGATGTGCGAACACAGTTTGGACATTCAGGGTTCGGCCCGAACTCATCCAGTTCAGACGTTCAAACCAAACACCCAAAGGCCCGAACAGTTCGGGCGCGTTCAGATGAGTTCAGGCGTGTTCGGGTGGGAAAAACCTTGCTGGCAGGCCCAAGGAAGGGGGGGGCAGCTGAGGAGGAGACTTCCTGGCCCCAGGGGTGGAGAGAGGCTTGGACTAGCAGCCAGCCTGCCCAATCACCATCCCTGTTTTCCTCAGACCACTGGCTTCGCGATTGTCATGGGGCTAGGCAACACAGAGCCAGTGGGGCTTGTGGAAAGGCGGGCGCAGCAAGTAACAAAAGTCATTGCCCTCCCCCCTTCCAACTCCTTCTGAGCTAGCTACTGATCCAGTCAGCAGGTGTTTTCAGAAGTCTCCCTCTCCTAGCAGTTTGTGTTCCTAATCCATTGCCATCCTCCTCCTATTTCACCCATTTCCACACATTTACCTCCATAGTTTCATTTATTTAGATTAGATTAGATAGATTTAGGTGTTGTTTTGTTTTTACCCCTCCCTCTGTTGTTTCTTCCTACCTTTCATTGAATCCTTCCCTCGTCCCACTATATATTTCAACCCTGATTCCCTTCTACTGTTTTTGGATTTATTTAGAGTAGGATTAGATTAATTTAGGTTTCATTTTAGTTTTGTACCCCTCCCTTTGCTGTTTGTTGTGAACTGTCTGTGTGTCCCCATCCCCCCCACCATCCCTGTGTGTATGTATATATATATAGATAGATTGATATTAGATACTAGTATAGATAGATAGTTGTATGAGTTAACTTAGTTATACATAGAGAGAGTGTGTAGTTATTCAGTTTTAATATTTTATAGTGTGTTTGTAGGACTAGGCCTTTGTAGATATAATATTCCATTTAGTTCCATAGGTTTTAGAATAGTTAACAGAGTTAGAGTTAGTGTAGATATATAT
Organism: Sphenodon punctatus; assembly: GCA_003113815.1. Taxonomy (NCBI): domain Eukaryota; kingdom Metazoa; phylum Chordata; class Lepidosauria; order Sphenodontia; family Sphenodontidae; genus Sphenodon; species Sphenodon punctatus. The sequence goes on from QEPC01000075.1 coordinate 435,204, forward strand.
AATATAATCAAATTTTGAATAAATAAATAAAAATAAATAAATAATGTTCGTGTGTGTTATTTGTGTTTTAGAAATGGAGAAGGGAAGCAGGAGAGGCCAGTCTGCTGCCTGTAAGGCAGGCAATGGGGCACATGGCAGAGGTGGTAGGGGTCATGGCAGCAGGCAGCAGCAGCAGCCTGAGCCCATCACCATGCCTCAACTGCACAGGCCTGATTTTGGCAGATAGGCTTCAGAGGCTCCCAGCAGTGGCACTAGGGGTGTGGTTCAGCATCGCCTCCTGCCAGCATCCTCCACTGCCACGCAGGGCACTGGAAGGCCGGCAGTCCAGGAGGCTGCGGCTGTCTCTGATGCGGCTGCAGGAGCAGGTGCTTCAGGGGCAATGTCCAAAGTTCATCATGGGCCACCATTGCCCCCCATTATTGAGGTGATCTCTAGCAGTCCAGGGCTGGTGGATCCCACCCTGGCTGCTAGAGGCAGGGCTTGATCCCCGGGCAATGGCAGCAGGGAGCAGAGCAGCAGTACCAGTAACAACTATAGGGGGCACAGCGAGAGGCAGCAGCATGGGCAGTGGATCAGCCTCAGGGTCCCAGTACTCCCCTTCTGACATAACTCATAACTCTGACATAACTCAGATTGGGGACAGCGAGGCAAACACTAGTCCTGCTGAGGCGATGACTGTCCCTCCGAGAGCTGTGTTGCCACCATGTTCCGCCCCTCTCAGCAGTGCTGTCAGTGGTGCATCACCCGGTGCAGGGCAGAAGGCAGGAGGGGGCAAAAATCCTCCATATGGGTGCATTTTAAGTTGGTGCAGGCGGCTGATCACAGGGAGGTGCAGTGCAGTTTGTGCCAGAAGGTGGTGAAGCATGGACAGGTGCTCACCAACCTTGGCACAACTGCCATGGCGAGGCACCTGAAGGGATGCCACAGCACTGTGCTGTTAAGCGGGCAGGCAGGGGTAGTGGATGCCAGCGGGTTCCCGACTGCAGCAGCCAGTCATCTGCCTCCATCAGCAGGCAAGCATCCTCCTAGAACAGCTACCTCTAGCAGCAGGAGCAATATTGCTGCTAGGGGGGAAGAGCAGCAGCAGCATCAGTGCACCATGGAGGATCTGGGGTGGGGGCAGCTGCAGGACATGGAGGGGGGGACGTGGCTTTCAACTGAAAGCCGCGCACATGTTGGGGGAAATGATCGCGCTAGAGGGCAGCCCTTCTCGGTGGTCAGGAACATGGGGTTTAGGCGCCTGATTGGCTTCCTGACCCCTCAGTTTAAACTGCCCTTGCGCACCACCCTGAGTCAGCAGGTGGTGCCAGCCTTGTACCGTGCTGTAAAGGAGTGGCTGAGGGAGCAGCTGGCAGGGGCTGGGGTGCCACGGTCAAGTTCACCACTGACCTGTGGTCCAGCAGAAATGTGCAGCACTCCTACCTGGCAGTGACAGCACATTGGTGGCAGGACCCGAAGGCAGCTTTTGGGAGTGGCAGGAGGGGTTCTGAAGCAGGGTATAGGTGGGTCCTGCTTCAGGGGGAAGTAATGGAAGGCTCCCACACTTCTCGGGACATCGAGGCAGCCCTGACCGCCTTGGTGAGGGAGTGGGTCGCGTCAGGTGTGCCCTTCACCAAGGTCTGGGTGGTGACAGACAACGCGGCCAACATACTGAGGACAGTCCACAATGGGGGCTTCACCAGCATCCCTTGTGCTGAACACACCCTTCACCTGGTGGTCAGGGATGCTCTGGGTTTGGAGGAGAAGGGGATTGGGGCAAGCACCCTTAGCTCCCTGACTGAGCAGGGGAGGAAGCTGGCCAGTTTCTTTAACTGGAGCGTGAAGGGCAGCAACTTCCTCCGGGTGAAGCAGGCAGTGCAAGGCTCCCCAGTGCACCAGCCGCTGCAGGACGTGCCCACCTGGTGGAATTCAATGTTCCTGATGCTCGAGTGGCTTCTCGAGCAGAAAGCCACCTTGCATCAAGTTCAACTGGTGATGGACAGTGGGGCATCTCCAGGGTACAATGGGAAGGAATGGGAGATCTTGGCTCACACAGACTTTCTGTTGAGACCGTTCCTGGTCATGACGGAGACCATTAGCTCCTCCATGGCCACCATCAGCCAGGTGACCCCTCTGGTCCAGAGTCTGCACAGGAGGATGGATGAGATTCTCCAGGGGCAGGATTGTGGCCCTCAGGGCAAGAAACTAGTAGCTGAGGCAGTTGCCCTGGTGCGGCACCTGAAGGTGTGGTTCAATGAGCTCCTGCAGTGGGAGGAATACATTTTGGCAACCATGCTGGACCCCAGGGTCAAGGGCAGCATGGCACGCCAGACAGTGCTCTATGGGCACTGGAAGGGTGACCTGGTGGAGAGGGTCCAACGGGCAGAGAGGTATCAGGAGAGTGCGCAGCAGCAGCAGCAGGACACCCCTGGAGATGGTGCGAGTGGTAGCAGCCACCCCTTTCAGCTGGTGGGGTCTGTCCCTGCCCCTAGCAGGAGCAGCAAGCTGAGCAGCAGCAGCACCCTTATTGCCAGCAGCAGCTCATATGTACAGAGCACTCTGGTGAGCATGGGCTAGTGCACAGCAGGGAAGGCAGCATGGCTGAGGGCAGTGGTGGAGGTGGTGCCCAGACAGAGTTATGTGAGGGAATACGACAATGCCTCAGCAGCAGTGGAGAGATACCTGGAGGAGGAGCCATGCATTGAACCCAGCAGCGATCCCTTGACCTACTGGGCTGGTAAGATAAATGTGTGGCCGGCCCTGTCCAAAGTGGCCAAGAGTCTCTTGTCCTGCCCACCAATGAGTCTCCCCAGTGATTGGGTGTTCTCCATAGTGGGGGACATTTGCTCGCTGCACCGCCTGAGACTGGGGGCCAAGTTGGTGGAGCAGTTGATGTTCATCAAGGTGAACCTTCCTCTGTTGAGATTTCTCGAGCTGCCCCTGGACATGGATTGATAGTGCAGTGGCACATGCCATCCCATGCCAGGGGCAGTCTTGGGATGGGTCTCCTCCTCAATCTGGGCTGCTGCTGCTGAGGTGCTGTCCCTCCCTCCCAATGCTTGGCACCCGCCCTGCCTCTCTCTCTCTCACTAGATGGCCTCGGCTGGCCTATCTGACTGAGCTCATGACGCTGGCTGGCCTTGGGAAGCTGTACGCCTGCCAGCCAGCCTCTGACTAGATGATCTTGGTTCTCTCTTGCGCATGCTGCACAGTCTTCGCCAGCCTATCTGAGTGCCCTGCCAAGGTCCCAGCCTGCCTTCCCTACTGCTTCTCATGCCACGCTGCCTGTCTGCCCGCCTGCCCAGGTTGCCAACCTCGAATGCTGCCTCAGCCTGCCTTCCAATGCTCATGCCACGCTGCCTGTCTGCCCCCCCACCAGGTTGCCAACCTCGAACCCTGCCTCAGCTTGTCTTCCAATTCTCGTGCCACGTGGCCTGTCTCCTACCCAGGTTGCCAACCTTGAACCCTGCCTCAGGCTGCCTTCCACTGCTCATGCCTGTCTGCCCGCCCGCCTGCCCAGGTTGCCAAGATCAAAGCCTGCCTCAGCCTTCTTTCTGATGCTCATGCCATGCTGCCTGTCTGCCCGCCTTGGTTGCAAAGCTTGAACCCTTCCATAGTCTGCCTTCTGCTCATGCCAAAGTGCCTGTCTGTCCACCCTGTGGGCAAAGATGAGGCCCTGCCCCAGCCTGCTTGCCTCTCATGCTAAGGTGCCTGTCTTCCTGCCCCAGAAACCCTGGGTGATGTGCCCCACTGGCCTGGTAATCCCTCTGCTGCTGTCTGCTGGTCCATGGGTGCTCTGTCCTGGCAAATCCAAATTTCATTTCATTTCAACTTTCATTTATATCACGCACTTTCCCAACCAAAGTTGGCTCAAGGCAGTTCACAACAATTAATCAAAACTATACCTGGATCTCTATCCCAAACAGGGGAATCCAGTACAATACAATAATACATTAAATAAATACAATATACAAACCTAGTAATCCATTAACAATCTCTTACCCTCCCCACAACTTCCGCATAATATTCTAACATTTCTGTAATTACCCAGAGCACTTTCTTACTGGCATTTCCATTCGTGCCAATCCCTATTCACACCAGGTAATTGACTCCCTACAGACAATCTTCCCTCCCCTGCTGTCACCAGGGGAATATTGTCGCTCTCCACCACTCTCTAACTTGGGGGAGGCATCCTCCTCACCTTTACCAGTAAAAGCACCCATTATTACAATATTCCCAAAATCCCTCTGCCCCAACCTCCTGACCCAGCTGAAGGGGCACGGCCAAAGGGCAGGCCCCTTTGACCATGCCCCTTTGACCTGCACCCCTAGCACATGCCTCTGACACGGTCTCTCACTGCCCCTGATAATATGGGGACCAGGGTGGAAATAGCCCTCCTCAAACCCCGCCCCCACAAGGGTTGTGGGGGAGGCAGAAATGTCCCATAGCCTGATTCTGGCCAGTGTAAAGCACTCCCCTCCACAGACCAGTCCACAGCTCCGTCCATGGGGGGAAGGGAAGTTGGCACCCACTCCACTGACATGCTCACCACCAACGCGCCCCTTTCCCTTGCCTGCACCCCCACCTTCAGCTCCATCCCTCGGCCAGCTGCCCCGATGATATCAGGAATGGGGCATAAATAGTCCTCCTCAAACCCTGCCCCCACAAGGGGCAAATGTGCCCAGGCAATCCTCCTGCTGCCGCCTGATGCTGTATGGGAGCTCTTCCCTGGCAAATCCTACCATCCTGGCTCCATGGGTGCTGGGCACAGGCAAATCCTGCTGCTGTCATCTCTGCTGTTCCACGGGTTCTGTATCCTGGGAATCAAATGTCCGCTGCTTCTGCCTCTGCTGATGCTGTCTCTGCTGTGCCATGGGCTCTGTGCCCTGGCAATCCAATGTCTGCTGCTGCTGGTGGTGGTACTCCACCTCAGTCATTTGCTCCTCACTCTTGTAGTTGGGCATAGCTCGGATGAGTACACTAGCAGGCGGGGGCTGGGTGTCCACAAGATTAACCACCGGGCAAGGCTTTCCCAATTTGCAGTCGAGCTTCTTGAGCTCTGTCGAGTACGATGCCAGCCTGCAACGCCCAGCCAAGTAGGGGTGCCAGCCACCAAGCCCTGGTCGGGCCTCTACCACTGCTCCACCGATGCCTGGCAGCCTGCAATGCCCAACCGAGTAGGGGTGCCAGCCACCAAGCCCTGGCCAGCGTTAGGGTAGGGGAGTGTAGGGAGGGGAAGAACCCAGAGGGGGCAGAGTCTAAGGCACCAATGATTCAGGGAATGAGAAAAGACCCCACACACACACTGTTCACTCGGGCTATTTGCTCTTAGTATGGAAAAACAACCCCTCAGGTTAACAGTTGGCCCTAGTGCCTTCAAAAGAAGGCAGGCCTTATCATCATCGGGGTGGAGACAACACGGCCCAGAGCTCAGCCCCCACTCGTGCACACGAATCACGTATACCACCACCACCACCCTTTTCCCAACACCACACATGCTGCCTAAGATATTGTTGGGGGGGGGAAAGACAGGGGGGTGTTGGTGGCAGTGAGGGAGACCAGGGAAGCTGAGAACCAGGGGAGTTTGGGATAGGGAAAATGGAGCCTCCACACTGGGAAAAGGGACCTGGGGTAACAGAAAGGGAAGGAAGGGACGGGCTGCAAACACTCAGTAATCACTCACTCACCACTCTCACACCACCCCACTCACAGCCTCCACGCACCCACACTCACACAGTCCACTCTGCTCCACACACTCTGCTCACACTTCCCAGGCTCCACACTCCTCGCACTTCACGCAATCACCACCGTATTCAATCCACAAGTTCCTCGCAAGGGGCCAGTCTCACAGCTGCGCTGATCACCGGCGCTGCTGTGATGACTGCTTCCTTCTTTTATGTTCCTAGCTCCGCCCCCCTGAGTGCCTGGAGACGTGCTGAACGTCGCACAGGGTCCAAGTGCCCTGCCTCTCTGTGCTGCTGCTCTATTGGGGAATCCCTTATGCTTGTGACGTGATGCCGCTCTGCCCTGCCCCTCTCTGCGGGGTTTCCCCTGTTGCCTCCACGCTGGAGGGATCTCCTCTGGTGTCTCCGTCTCCCCTGCAGCCCCCACCGGGCCTGCCCCAGACGGGACCTTATACTTAACTAAGTTTGTAAAAACATTGGGTTTTTGTTTGTCTAATTTCTTTGGGTTTTTTTCAACACAATAAAAACTCCTGAGCGTGAGTTCAGGGAATAGATGGGAAGAAATTGTACTACATCTATTTTTCAGTTACATGACATTTCAGAAAATCTGCTACAGAGAAAGGGAACTTCAGGGTTTGGGGCCAAATGTGGTCCATGGTCCATTTTTTTTTAGGCAGTTTCCAGTCCCTGGATCCAGTTGTTATCCCCAATCAGTGAGAGACTGAACTAAAGGTAAGGAAGCAGAAAGAAGGGCAGGCACTGTAGACTAGGAGACAGATCTCAGAACTGAACCCTTCTGTTGCTGACTGCACTGAGGCTCCCCCTCTGGTGAAACTGTGGTGCAAACCTGCCTCCTGCTACTCTGTGGCTTGCACATTAAGTGGTTTAATTCTGAGCAGGTTTCATTGACAGAGAGGGCTGAATCCTTGGCTGCTTGTTTCCCCAGTGGATTCCAGGGCATCAGTCATTTGGGCTCCCTCTGCTTAGGCCATTGCCATCCAGGTGTGACTGCCCAACCCTAAACAAACATAGTCTGTATGAGAGCCATCAGGATAGATGGTTCCTAAGGAACTATGCAAAGAGGCAGATCTTTCCACCAGGCTGCTGCCCCCCCCAACAAACACATAGCCCCCTGGAGGGACCCCCCTCCCCAACAAACATGTAGCCCTCTGAAGAGACCCCCCTCCCCTCCCCAAAAAACACATAGCCCCCTGGAAGGACACCCCCTCCCTAATAAACACATAGCACCCTGGAGGGACAGCCCCCCTACCCAAAAAACATATATCACCCTTGAAGTACGGCCCCGCTGTGGAGAACACTTGCTTGGTGCTTCCAGCCACGTGTCCCTGCAACAACACACACCATGCTGCCAGCAGGGCTCCAGCCCAGCCCAGCCTAGCCGTTATGTGTGCAGGCTAGGGGTGGGGCTGTTGCATTACCTCCTTCCTGGCTGGACCAATCAGGGAAGAGGGGACTGGCTCAAGTGCTGGTGATGACCAATCAGGCCCACCCACCCCCACCAAAAAATAAACAAACAAACCTGGCACCTGGGGCAGTGGCAGTGTGGAGGGGTGGGCAGGAGGAGAAGGCAGGAGCAGTCCATGCACAGAGGAGATGGAGGTGCGTGCAACCTCCTCCGTGTTCCCCTCTATGTGCATGCAACACCCTAGTTTCTCCCCCCCCCTCCCGCATGCCTCCTGATGCTGGTGGCTTCCTGCCATCACCTCCAGCCCTGGCTCTTTGGTAGTCCTGCTCACTGAGCACCCTGCCAGCCCCAGCATGGGCAGGTCACAGGAGGGGGGAGGGAGCCTCCTGGGCTGTGGGACCTGTTAGTCACCACCACTGGTGCAGGCAGAAAAGAAAAGACCACACAGAACACAGGCAGCACGAGCAGCCAGCAGGGGACAGATTTTGCTGCCCCTTTTATAGAAATTGCCGCCCGGGTCCGTGTGTAGGTTGACTCGCTCATACGCACGCATGACCTAAGTCCCCCAAAAGCATACAGACAGACCAATAAACCCAAATTTAAAAAATCTTCTACTTGTCAATTTCACAAAATATGAACAAAAGCAGATATTCTGGAACATTCCCGACTTACCTATGCGACCAGATTCTCTCTTTCTGACAGGATCAAAGAGAAAACCCTGTCAATATCGGTCACAACCCAGAGGAATTTGCCTCGAGCACTCCCATTGAAATCAATGGGCCTCTTAAACAACAAAGTTAGCTCTGCCTTAACTAAAGGGGCCACTACCGCGTCCCTTAATTTGCTTACTTTGTTTATTTTTCTATTTTAGTTATTCATTTCAATTATTTTTCTATTTTGACAACTGCACATGCACAATAGCTCTAATAGTGCCAAAATAATGTAACTGTAACCACCAAACCAAAATAGATAGGAATAGTGGTTTTCAGCATTGTGTTGAGTCTGAATACCATAAATTTGACAAATTTGTTTCAGTTCTATCCAGGAGGTCATGGAGCGGGAGCCAAACATGTCCCTTTGTTATAGTTTTCCTTGAGCTTAGGTTTGCCAAAATTCCCCTTATTTAAAATTTAAGGGAAAGTCTCTTATTTCAGAACATCATACTTCCAGAGACCACTACAAAACAGATGAAGAACAAGAACTGCATATTGTTCCATGCACAAATGAATATGCTTTAACACACAAGGAATGAGTAATCTGAATCTGATAAACAAGCTTCCACTGTTCACATGGTGAATTAAAAGGAGGTCAAATGGCCTCCTCCTCACTAACTCCAATTCTGCTCTTCAAAAGCTATAGTAATATTTCTGGATGTCACCGTTCTTCAGAAATTATACATGAATGAGTTAAAACCCAACAATGGTTACTAAAGAAAGCTCTTCGAGCAGGTCAGCCCATTGAGAGCAGTAATTTATTATTTTGACTCACAATGCACTGGTTATCCTGTTTGGAGCAGATTGCTTTCTCTCTATACTTGGAAAGCCCTGTTCAGTTTTTTTATTTTGCCCTACTTTCATTACTATAAATTATTACGTTTGAATCAACGTCTGACCTAGATCTTCAGGAACGAGAGATTTCTGAGCTGGAATTCAGAGACAATCCTTTGGGACCATGTCTATCTTATTCTCTGTAAAGTGCCAGGTACATTGCNGACAGTAAGAGCAAGGGGAAAGACTAGAGGGCATTGGGAAAGGCAGCATGGAAAAGGTGGGTCTTGAGGAGGGATTTGAAGGAGCGGAGGGAGGAGGCGAGGCGGACGTCGGCAGGGAGGGAGTTCCAGGCATGCGGGGCAGCGAGGGAGAAGGGACGAAGGCGGTTGGGCGAGCAGGAGAAGCGAGGGAGAGCGAGGGAGGGGACAGCGGAAGAGGTGCCCTGCCTCTCTGTGCTGCTGCTCTATTGGGAAATCCCTTATGCTTGTGACGTGATGCCGCTCTGCCCTGCCCCTCTCTGCGGGGTTTCCCCTCTTGCCTCCATGCTGGAGGGATCTCCTCTGGCGTCTCCGCAGCCCCCACCGGGCCTGCCCCAGACGGGACCTTATAGCCGGGCCTCTTCCACGGTGTCAGCCACTCCAGCCCCAGGACCCACCATCAGGATTCTGGCAATGTCATTCCACTCACAAAGAGTCATCATTCCACCACATCATGAAACAGCCAGTCACTCCAGTCCCAGGACCCACCTTTAGGGTTCTGGGGCCTACATTCCAGGCAGGGAGGGCTGTCATTCCACTTCATCCAGAAGCTGCCACTCTAGTTCCAGGACCCACCATCAGGATTCTGGCAATGTCATTCCACTCACAGAGAGCCGTCAGTCCACTGCATCAAGAAACAGCCAACCACTCCAGCCATAACAGGCAGGGACGGCTATCATTCCACTTTATCCAGAAGCTGCCACTCTAGTCCCAGGACCCACTGTCAGGGTTCTGGTGCCATCATTTGGCTCACAGGGAGCTGTCATTTCACAACATCAAGAAGCAGCCAGTCACTCCAGCCCCAAGACCCACCATCAGGACTCGGGGGCCTACATTACAGGCAGGGAGGACTGTCATTCCACATCATCCAGAAGCTGCCACTCTAGTCCCAGGACCCACCATCATGGTTCTGCAGCCGTCATTCTGCTCACAGGGAGCTGTCATTCCACTGCATCAAGAAGCAGCTATTCCAGACCCAGGACCTACTGTCAGGGTTTTGGGTCCTACATTCCAGGCAAGGAGGGCTGTCGTTCCACTTCACTGTCTGCCAATGCTCCACAAATGCCAGCCAGCCTACATTCCAGGCAGGGAGTGCTGTCATTCCACTTCATCCAGAAGTTGGAACTCCAGTCCCAGAAACCATCATCAGGGTTCTGGGGCCGTCATTCTGCTCACAGAGAACCATCATTCCACTGCATCAAGAAACAGCCAGCCACTCCAGCTCCAGGACCCACCATCAGGGTTCTGGGGCCTACATTCTAGGCAGGGAGGGATGTCATTCCACTTCACTGTCTGCCTTCTCCACCAATGCCAGCCAGTCTATGTTCCAGGCAGGGAGGGCTGTCGTTCCACTTCATCCAGAAGCTGCCACTCCAGTCCCAGGACCCACCATCAGGGTTCTGGGGCCATCATTCCATTCACAGGGAGCCATCATTCCACCACATCAAATAACAGTCAGCCACTCCAGCTACAGTACCCACCATCAGGGTTCTGGGGTTTATGTTCCAGGCAGGGAGGGATGTCATTTCACTTCATTGTCTGCAAATGCTCCACCAATGCCTGCCAGCCTGAAACACCTGGCCAAGTAGGGGTGCAAGCCACCAAGCCCTGGCCTGGCCTCTGCCACTCCTCCACTGATGCCAGCCAGCCTGCCATGCCTGGAAAGTAGGCTGCAGTGGGAATCCAATATCTGCTGCTGCTGCTGGTACTGCACGTCAACCATTTGTTTCTCCCTCTTGTAGATGGGCATAGCTTGGATGAGTGCGCTGGTGTGCGGGGGCTGGGCGTCCATGAGGTTCACCACCGGGCAAAGCTTGCCCAATTTGCAGTAGAGTTTCTTGAGCTCTGTTGAGTACGATGCCAGCCTGCAACGCCCAGAGAAGTAGGGGTGCCAGCCACCAAGCCCTAGCCGAACCTCTGCCACTACTCCACCAATGCCTGTCAGCCTGCAACGCCCAGCCTCTGATGCTGCTGCTGGGTCTCAGAGAGTCAGTCATTCCCTCACGGTCACCCCCAGGGGCCAAGTGCCAAGTGCCAAGTCTGCCTACCCAGGCAACCTGGGGTGTCAAGCCCCAAGCCTTCCCGGTCTCTGCTGCTGCTGTGTCTCTGATGACCTGCCATGTCCCCACAGGCCCCCCTGGAGTGCCTCAAGCCTCTACCACAGCTGAACTTTCTGAACGTTCAGTGAGGTCCAAACTCCGTGGGACTGAACCCACGAACCTGAACTAAGTTTTTGGACCAAATGTCCGAACATCCAAACTCCGGTCTGTTTACACATCCCTAGGAATGGCAGGGCAGAGAGCAGGGACCAGGGTCCAGCAGGAGGTAGGAACCAGGAGCAGGGAGAAACTAAGGTCCAAATGAGACATGGCTGGAGCATGATGATTTTTAAGGGCAGGCCACTGAGCCTCACAAGAAGTTATGTACTGAGTTCCACCAATCAGAGTGCAGAACAGACCTGGCCAATGAGGAGCCCTGCAGGTAGGGCAGTATTGGTGAAGCATAAGATCTGACACTTCACCATCATTGCTGCTGTGGATTCATGGTCATGTAGTGAAGGTATCTGCCTATTGCACAGCAGACCCTCCGTTCAAATCCCCTCGGACCTGACAAGCTCTTGTCTTCTAGCTAAGACACCTGGACTGTGACTTCAGAGGCCTCAGTTTAGTTCCATGATGTACCAGAAACTCTGTGTGCGACTCTGCTCAAGTCATTTAAGCTTCCCTGTGCCTCAGTCTCCCATCTGTACCAGAGAGATTACAATAGCTTCTTTCCCTGTCTTGGCTATTGGAATGATACGCTGTCTGGGGAAACCGCTTTCTCATATTGCTTGTCTCCCCAGTGCCTAGCACACAAGAGGACCCTGCCCTAATCCTTAATTGTACAGAACTGTGAAATCCTTTCATGGTGAAATGCTGAACTAATAGATGACTGAAAGTGGTCAGGTGCTGAAAGTGGGAAAAACTGTGGTTTTGGCTGCCTTTTACTCAGACATTGAGGGTTTATGCAAACCTGAAACCCAAAAGACTGTGACCTCATGCAAACTGGAAGCAGAAAATGAGGCTCATAAAAACCTGGCAGTCCAGGCTACATACTATTATCTCTAGTGTGAAGAGGATGGATTTTGGATGATTGTAAATAATAATGTCATTTGTGTACAGACGTCGCTCACTAGATTTACACAGTAGGCCTCATCATTAATTACACAAATAAATTAAGCAATAATGATCTTAGAATTGATCTCTACCCTTGCTCATAGCAAGCAGAAGCTGTAATTTGGCACTTTACTCCAATCAAGGCTGCACATTAACCCTTCCACATTTAAAAAGCATCTTGTTTTATTAGAAAAGGAAAGATTATGCAAAGACTAAAGACATTAAGGAAACCGTACTCACTGAAATGGTTAGTCTGAGCTACTGGCACAAGCGGTATTGTGTGGTCCACAATTATATTTTATATCCTATATTTCCCCCCTCATTAATCCTCTGTTCCTCTATTGGACAAGCTCCCTTACCCTTCTCTCTCTGCTTTCGGCATTGATCCCTGATCATTGATCACTGCCTTCTTTCCCCCATCACTTCCATCATTGATTCAAAAAAACAGGGCAATCTCAGTGGTTAAGACTGACCCTGTTTGACAGCAATTTACCTTTGGATCCAAAGTGTTGGAAATCCAATCACAAGATGCATTGCTGGCAATGGAGATGCTGACAATTGTAGAAGCCAGGCAGTCTGTGTAAAGGGCATCACCTTTTGTACCTTTCTTAACTTGACTGCAGTGAACTTATCAATCAAGTTCAAGGAGCTCACACTCTAGCCAATTTGTCCTTCAATAGCAATTTGAGAAGGCCTATAATTGCAGGAAGATGTTCCAGAATCTTGTACCAGTACATCTTTGCTGCCATGTGGCAAAATTGTCAAGAGAACGTGCAGCACAACAGATCCACTGCAGTACACATCTGCCAACCCTTTTCTGCAAATGGTTTCTGTTGCTATAAGATTGGAGCAGGAGATGCAACAATGGGAGCCAGCTCTTGGCTGGCACTCTGCTGGTGGGAGAAAGGGTAAAATATTGTTCTCTTTTCTACTGCAGCTCCAAATGATTAAACAGCATAGGGCAGAGTCCTGCTCAGACTGAAAAGTCAGGCCCGAGCCCAACTGCATTGGGGCTAACCTGAGACCAGGCCCAATGTAGCTGGGCTCTTTTGAACCCAGGCATCAGGAAATAAGGGTGGCTCAATCTTCACAGAATGCCATGATTTCATGGTACTCTGTGGGGAGCAGGGCCATGTCCGAGGAAAGGAGAAGAGGAATGCATTAATGGAGACTAGCCCCATCGGGCGCTGCGATGTCATGGTGCTCTGTGGGGGAACATCAGAATAAGCAGGGATAAGGCATTCCTCCACCCTTTTCCTGATGTGGCTGCACCCCCTTGGAGTATCGTGACATTACAGTGTTAATCGGTGCAGGACTTTCACCCCAGAAGGTCAGCCCAAGGGGCTTGGCCCAGGATGTCTCTCAAACAAATTGAGCATAACAGGGCCATTTTGGTCCTGCCACGCTTGATTCAGACTGCTGGGCTCTCAAAGAGCATCTGCTTTTTAGCTTGTTTAAGAGTGGGAAGGGAGTCTATAGCTTTATTTTTCCCTCCTCTCCAAAGACTGCATCGTACATCTTCCTTCAAGATAATCAAGCTGCAACTGGTGTACACCCCCACCAAAGGAAGAACTTTGGTAACTCCCACTGCAAAGGCATTCTATACGATACAATGCTTCCAGCACAAACAGTGCTTCTGAGCAGCTCTCCCAGACAACATCCTGCTTTTTCCCAATCCTGCAGGAACCTCTCCAGCAGAATAGATGAAACTTCTTGAGATGCATTCCTGGCACTAAAAGAAATTATCCAAGCACTCAGTAATCCTTATATAGGATGTGCATGGTCTTTCCTCTCCCTGTGCATACCGTTATGCTAAGGCTGTGTTTACCTTCCCTGCATTCATATTTGCTTATGATTTGATTTTTGGTGGGAATCTTCTCATTGACTTCCCCCCCATTTTGTATTTAAATGTTTGTTAAGCTAGTGACTTTTTTCTAAAAGCAACAAGTGATTGATTGCATTTGTTCAATCTATAGTTCTGATCTCTTGCATGCCTGAGGATTATTATTATTATTATTATTATTATTATTAACAAACATTTATATAGCACCAGCAGTGTACCTGGCACTTTACAAAGTAATAAAATAGACAGGGTCCCTGCCCCTAGGGCTTACAATCTGAGAGACAGGAGCTGGGGGAGAGACTTAGGAAGGGGAACAGAGGGAGAGACAAGGGGTCTAACATTCATGAAGATGCGAGGTCTCAAGTGCACGTACTTGGCTTGGTTACGATGAGAATGACAGCAGGCAGGTCCATGTTGCAAGGATAAGGGTAAACCGATCGTAGGTATAGGAATAGTGGCTCAGCAGGATAAAGAGTCAGACAGAGCAGAGCGAAAGAGGTGAGTTTTAAGGAGAGATTTGAAGGTATGAAGGGAGGGGGCAAGGCGGATGTGGACAGGGAGGGAGTTCCAGGCATGGGGGGCAGCAAGTGAGAAGGGACGAAGGCGCTTAGGGGAGCAGGGAAGGCGTGGAAGGGTGAGAGAAGGGACAGAGGAGGAGCGAAGTGCACGGGCTGGAGTATGGAGGGCGATAAGTGCAGAGAGGTAGGGGGGAGCAAGGTTGTGAAGAGCTTTATAGGTGAAGACTAGGAGCTTGTGCAGGATTCGTTCAGGAAGGGGAAGCCAGTGAAGCGAAGAGAGGAGGGGCTGCACATGGTCGAAGCGACTGGCGAGGTAGATGACCCTGGCAGCAGAGTTTTGGACAGAGATGAGGGGAGAAAGGTGAGACCGGGGAAGGCCAGTGAGAAGGAGGTTACAGTAATCGAGGCGAGAGATGACCAGAGCATGAACAAGAGTTTTGGCAGACGAGACAGAGAGAAAAGGGCGAATCTTAGCAATGTTATGGAGGGAGAAGCGACAGGATTTAGCAACAGAGTCAATGTAGGGTTTAAAAGAAAGGGGTGAGTCAAAGATGAAGCCTAGGCTACGGGCTTGGGGGACAGGCAGGATGGTGACTCCATCAATAGTTATTGACAGTGAGGAAGGAGAGGAAGGATGAGGGGGGAAGATAAGGAGTTCAGTTTTAGCCATGTTGAGTTTGAGTTGACGTTGAGACATCCAGGTAGAGATGTCAGAGAGACAGTTGATGAGACGAGCTTGAACAGAGGGAGAGAGAGAGGGAGTAGAGAGATAGAGTTGAGTGTCATCAGCATAGAGGTGGTATTGGAAGCCATGGGAGGCAATGAGTTTGCCTAAGGATGAGGTATAGATCGAGAAGAGGAGAGGGCCAAGAACAGAGCCTTGAGGAACACCAACTGAGAGGGGGAAGGAGGAGGAGGCGGAGTTGGAGAGAGACACATTAAAGGAGCGGTCAGAGAGGTAGGAGGAGAACCAGTTATGGACAGAGCCACAAAAGCCAAGGGAGTGAAGGGAATCCAGCAAGAGTGAGTGGTCAACAGTATCGAAGGCAGCAGAGAGATCAAGGAGGACAAGAATGGAATAGAGACGTTTAGATTTAGCCACCAGAAGATCGTTGGTGATCTTAGCGAGAGCAGTTTCAGTAGAATGAAGGGGGCGGAAGCCAGATTGGAGGGGGTCAAGGGAGGAGTTGGAGGATAGGAAGTCAAGGCAGCGGGAGTAGACAACACGTTCAAGCAGCTTGGAAGCAAAAGGAAGGAGTGAGACAGGACGATAGCTAGAAGGGTCAGAGGGGTCAAGAGTGGACTTTTTGAGAATAGGAGAGACTGTGGCATGTTTGAAGGCAGAAGGGAAAGAGCCAGTAGAGAGGGAGAGGTTGATGATGTGCAGGAAGGAAGGGGCGACAGTGGGAGTAATGGAGGTGAGGAGGCGGGAAGGAATGGGATCAAGGGGGCAAGTGGAAGGGTTGGAGGAGGAGAGCAGAGAGGAGATTTCCTTAAGGGAGGCAGGGGAGAAGGAGGACATGAGAGAAGGAGGGGGAGGAGGGAGAGGGGTGGGAGTGGGAAGAGAGGAGTGGGAAGCGATGTCGAGGCGGATCTTGTCTATCTTGGAGGTGAAGAAGGAGGCAAGATCCTGAGCAGAAAGGGAAGAAGGAGGGGGAGGACAGGGAGGCTTGAGGAGGGAGTCAAAGGTAGAGAACAGGCGGCGAGGGTCCCGAGAACAGGACTCAATGCGGGAGGCATAGTAGTGTTGTCTAGCAAGGGAGATAGCAGAAGTAAGGGTGGAGAGACAGAATTTGAAGTGAAGGAAGTCAGCGTGAGAATGGGATTTGCGCCAGAGTCGTTCAGCAGCACGAGTGCAAGAACGGAGGTGGCGGATACTAGGGGTGAGCCAAGGACGGGGGTTGTGGGAGAAGGCAGGGCGGGAAGAGAGAGGGGCATGGGAGTCAAGTGTGGAGGAGAGAGAGGCGTTGAGAGCAGAGACAGCGGAGTCAGGGGAGGAGGAAGAGAAGACTGTAGGAAGAAGGGGAGAGAGAGAGGAGGCAAAGTCCAGGGGATCAATAGCTTGAAGGTCACGGAAGGGGCGTAGAGAAGGGGAAGAGGAGGGGGGACAGTGGGAAGTGTTGAAAGAGGCAAGGAAGTGGTCTGATATAGGATGAGGATCGAAGGAGAGATCATGTGGATACCATGTGGACCAAAAGCTTTCATTCTCTCACCTACATAAGTTGATTCAATATAAAAGATACTATCTGAATCATTGTGTCTCCATCAATTGGGCCAATATGCCAACCTCATCTTCTCTGATCTTTCCCTTCAAGCAGACAAACTTATCCTAGGTAATTTTCAAGCTGAAAGGAGAAACCAAACATTCTGAAATACTTTTTAGTTCTGGAAAGCGTCTTGTGTTCTGGTGACCTCCATGCTGGAGGAACGTATACTCCAGCATCAAGTCTTTGCTTATATTGGCCTTCAGAAGAACTTTTCCATAGATGTCAATGAAGATGTAAGTTGAGAATGTAACTTGTGACTTTCTACTGCTGGGCATGACATTTTTTAAGATGTTGGAAGCCAGCTTTGCATATCTTCGTATAATAGCATAATGCTGCTGGTGCCGTTCAAATCCATTATACTTGCCTCAGGCTCATATTAATGTTCAGGAGACTGAACCGTACTGTCAGGTAAATAGAAAACATGACGGAATTGAATTTTTTAGGAAGTAGCTGGGCTCCTAAGATCATCATCTTTTTTTGCTGCATTTCAGAGGACATACAGGGTCCATTGCACTTCAACAATCTGGAAGTGAACAGCTTTGTTATCTTGGCACTTCCACTAAATTGCATAGTGGATACAGCTTTGTACTTTTCATGTTCTTCTTGAAGTAAATCTCAACTGCTGATAGAAGACAAAAAGCACCCACTTAACCAAAATGGAACCAGACTGCTGGCACTACAAATAAAAAAAATTAAAAGTGGTAAAGGAGCTTTTAAACCAAGATATGGGCGATAGCTGACAGTTGCTGTGGAAGATGTAGTTCAGATGAAAGCAACTCAAAGGGGCGCCATCATAGAGTTGGAAGGTACCTCAAAGGTCATCTAGTTCAATTCCCTGCTCAATGCAGGAAATCCACAGCTACAGCATCCCTGACAGATGGCCATCCAGCCTCTGTTTGAAAACCTCCAACAAAGGAGAGCCCACCATCACCCTCAGCAGTCTGTTCCACTGTCGATCAGCTTTTACCCTTAGGAAGTTCTTCCTAATGCTTAGCGGAAATCTGCTTTTTTGTAATTTGAGCCCATTGGTTCTAGTCCTGTCCTCAGGAGCAACAAAGAACAAGTCTGTTCCATCTTCTATGTGACAGTCCTTCAGATATTTGAAGACGGCTCTCGTGTCTCCCCTTAGTCTTCTCCAGGCTAAAAATACCCAGCTCCTTCAACCTTTCCTCATACGACTTGGTTTCTTTCTAGACCCCCCAACCATCTTTGTCACTCTCCTTTGAACCCGTTCCAATTTGTCAGTGTCCTTCTTAAAATGTGGCACCCAAAACTGGACACAGTACTCCAGATAAGGTCTGACCAGCACAGAATAGAGTGAAACTATTACTTCTTGTGACCTGGACACTATGCATCTGTTAATGAAGCCTAAAACTGCACTAAAATATCATTAGTAGTGATACAGTACATTCTGGTAAAGAGGACAGGGAATAATCAGAGAGAGAACAGGCAGGCATTAGTATGGAACAGATGAACTTAAATACTTCCAAACTAAACAAAATATACAATAACCAACACCAGAATAAGTATATTTTAAAAACACATTTAAGGCTGCTTTTAGAGATGTGCAGTGCCCACATGGCATATAAAAATCCTGCAGATGTGGTTTAGATGTGACATCTCGTACGTTATAGCCTGTCGCACATTCTTTTAAAACCACAAACTAAATACCTCGATATTTAGCACACATCAAAGCAGCTTTAAATGTATTGGTTTTATATTTATTCTGGTGTTTGTTATTGCATATTTTGTTTTAATTTGGAAGTATATAAGTTTGTCTGTTCCATACTATGGTTTACGTTTATTATGGCTCAAGCTTTCGCCATAGCCTGAAGAAGTAAATAAGGATAAAATACAAATGCGGAATGCAAAATACAAAATTTAAAACAACACTTCAGATAAATTCAGCCAGCAGAAAGAGTATCCATAATTACACAAACTCAGCATCCAAGCATCAGTAAAGATCAAAACACAAGAAAAATAAATAAGATGATTCATAACTTCCAACATCGTCTTCATAACCTTCAGCATTAAATTCCAATCAAGAGAGGTGCACGGATGCGAGATGTACCCTATCTATACCGTTACATGCTAAACAAAATCGAAACTGTTCCATACTAATGCCTTCCTGTTCTCTCTCTGATTCTTTCCTGTCCTCTTTACCAGAATATACTGTATCACTATTTGACACTTTCGATGGGTGTGGGAATGGGCACACACCCACCTCCACCCACCGTGAGCGTACACCCATCCCCCCAGCCACCGTGGCCCATTTGAAAAGAGCCTAAATGGCAGATGAAATTTAATGTGGACAAGTACAAAGTGATGAATGTAGGGGAAAACAATCCAAACTAAATTAGGAGTTACTACTCAGGAAATAGACCTTGGAGCGATTATGGACAATACATTGAAATCCTCAGCTCAGTGTGTGGCGGCCGTCAAAAAAGCAAACGGAATGTTAGGAATCATGCATAAAGGGATAGAGAATA
The DNA here is from genome assembly GCA_003113815.1 of Sphenodon punctatus. Taxonomy (NCBI): domain Eukaryota; kingdom Metazoa; phylum Chordata; class Lepidosauria; order Sphenodontia; family Sphenodontidae; genus Sphenodon; species Sphenodon punctatus. The sequence goes on from QEPC01000075.1 coordinate 454,312, forward strand.
AAACTGAAAACACTGTAATGCCTTTATATAAATCATATGGTATGACAGCACCTGGAATAGTGTGTACAATTCTGATCACCCCATCTCAAAAAAGACATAGAAGAACTAGAAAAGAGAAGGACAACAAAATGATCATGGGTGTGGAACGGCTCCTGTATGAAAAGGAGGCTTGATAGGTTGGATCTCTTCAGCTTGGAGAAGAGATGACTGAGAGGACATATGATAGAAGTTTATAAAAGTAATGGTGTGGAACACATACATAGGTGGCAGTTATTTACCCTCTCTAAGAGTACTAGAAAAGGGGGACACTCCATGAAATTAACTGGCAGCAGATTTAAAACAAATAAGATAAAATATTTTTTTCACTTAGTGCAAAATTAACTTGTGGAATTTACTGACAAAGGAAGTGATCACGGCTGGTATTGTAGCTAGTTTTAAAAAGAGATTTGATAAGTTCTTGGAGGATAGGTTAATTAATGACTATAAGTCAAGTAGGTTTGGGGGATGCAAACGCTTACTGTTGGGGGTAGAATAACAGGGAATGGATTGCCCATTGTAACGTATTGGGTACTTTTCCAAGAGAGATTGGCTACTGTCAGAGACAGGATGCTTGTTTTGATGGACCGTTGGTCTGACCTAGTATGGCACTACTTATATTCTTATGTTCTTTTGATTTGGGGAATCCACTGTAGCTACAGAGGAACAGGTTGCTTTGTGAACTGACAGGCTGAACTCTCTTTTGTTACATCAGGGGGTGGGGAACCCTGTTGGGGGACTCAGCACCCTAATGGCCACCAAGGGGCACTGCCAGACGTCTTCTCTGAGGCACTGTCAGGAACTGGTCAGAAGCTGGTCAGTCCAGAATTTCAGACTCGGGGGTAATCCAAGGGCATGGTCAGGGTCCAGGCCAATTGGGTTTCAAGATGTCCAATGTCATCATCACCAGGGGGTTAGCTTAGTCAGAGGCCAAAGCAGGGTCAATTCCAGAGAGTCAGTAGGAAACAGCAGGGTGAGGGCAAGACACAAGGACACTGCAGGTCTGGAGCTGAAGCCAATGAAGCCTTCAGGTTACTCAGATAGCTTCCACTTCCTGTCATGTTCCTTTTAAGCTGTAGATCAGCCAGTGGAAGATAAAGGTGTGTTGCTTGGCTCATGGAATGGCAAACCTCTAGTGCCCTAGGGGAGCAGCTACATGAGCTGTAGCGCTGGCTGTTTTCAGATGAACACTCTGATGTCGGCATTATTTAGAAAACCGGCATTATAGTCCCGTGGTTTTAATCAGGATTAAGTGTTCAGACAATCATGGGCATGCCAATATAAATCATTAAACCAGTATGGCCAATTTATTGATTTATATTACTATTACACTACATTACATATACTATACATTATATTACATATACATTTTATTACAATATAAATCATTAAACCGGTGTGGCCATCTGAATGCTTATGCCTGGTCTGGTCACAAGGAGGACTCCATCAATCCCATGGTTCTCTGCGGCTGAATTTCAGTGCAGATCTCCCAAGTCCCTTGAGGACGAGGAGAGTACCAGTCCCGGTCTCTGAGCCCGGTCAGGAGAGGAGACCCTCAGGCAGCATGGACGCTCCTCAGTCCACTCCCGAGTCTCCATGTGTGGTGGAGGGAGGGCACGTCTTGCAGGGTTCCTGCCTTGCTGAGGTTCAGAGAGTGGAGGGGGGGGGGGGTGAGACAGAACCTGTGCAGTAGACAACTTCCCAGATGCACCCCACACAGTTTTTAAAAAACAGATAAAGGAATGGGGTAAAAAAAAACTTTAACAAATCTAAAATAAAACAAAATCAGGAATCAGAGTCCTGCATCTCTGGTCTGCTTCCTGCCTGGGTGTCTTTTCTGGCTGCTGTGTGGGGCAGCTGTGAACCCCTCTCCTCACAATGTCCTTGCTGCTAGTCACTTGCTGCCATGGGTCCCTGGAGCAAATGGATAGAGGGGATGTAAATTTTACCTGCCAATCTCTATGGTCTAGGGGCTTAATATCAGTTTAGGCATTCACATGATCATTATGATGACATTATTTGAAACAGATATAGGTAAGGCCTTTAAAACCAGGTTGAACTATATCAGTATTTAACCAGGATTCAATCTGGAAGTAGAACTATTTATACCAGTATGATTGTTCAATCTGGATTTATAGGGAACAATACCGGTATTATGCTTGTCTGAAAACAGCCTGTGGTAGGTGGCTGTGTTACAGTTCTATGAACCAGGTTTTGAGCCTGACAGGAGCTCACAAACCTTTTGTCTCCAGCAAATTATTTTAAAAATTAGTACAAGCTCCATGAGCTATATAGGAGCTGGGGCAGGTTGCTTAAGGTGTGTGTTCAGGAGGTGGAAAGGAAGAAGAAGGTCCACATCATGGATCGCTTTCAGTTCAGATCACTTTCAATGAAAGTGTGTTCTGTAATTAGGAGCTTGTCTTTCTGTGGCTGCTTTTTACACAAGCGGGTCGCCGTGGAGCGACCTGCTTGCGCCATATTTCAAAATCCCGCAAGACAGGATTAGACGAGACGGAAGTCTGGGATCATGCGCGTTGAAGGTAGCTGCGCATTGTTTTCAGACCACAAATTAAATACCTCACAATCAAGGTATTTAATTTGAGGTCTGTAAACAATGCACAACTGCCTTCAATGAGCATGATCCCGGATTTCCATCTCGTCAAATCCCACCTTGCAGTATTTTGAAATATCGTGTGAGCGGGTCATGCCACGGTGACCCACTCTTGAAAAAGTGCCCTGTGTCTTATTGTGGCAACATCTTCCATGTTGCATGTTATTTGTAGAGAAGCCAAGTCCTAGATTCAGAGCTGACTTATTCTTTTTCATCCAGCCCTGAGTCGATCTTCATTTGAACTTTCCAAAAACAACTTGAAGCTGAAATAAAACAAGGAATCTTTGGTCTTTCAGGACTCTGCATTCCTATCATCATGACTACCATTTTCACAAAGTATGAAAACTTGTGGAAAGAAGGCAGAGCTATCCAGAAATTTCTGGAGGCAATGGGGTAGAATGCTGCATGGGCCCCTTATTTCACCAGTGAAATACCTACATCCCAATTTTGTTTTAGACCTGGGGGAAATTGTCTTTCCACCTCTTGCCCCAGGCAGCCCAGGAAGAAGGTACTGAAATGGATTGCTGTCAAGGACCCAAATTCAAGTTCTGTCTTGGGTAATGCTAAGGTCCAAGGGGGATCAGGACCAGAAGTGGGTGCAGGATCAGGTCCAGGCTAGAGCATGATCAGGGCAGAGCCTAAGCATTGTTCTGATCTAAGCAGGGAGAAAACAGGGCAGAAGAGATGCAAGGGGAACACAGAGCAATACAGGAAGGGCAAGGTAAACAGAAGACCCATTAAGCTTCCTCTTGGTACTAGCCAGGCTTACACACTGGCTGGCAGCCAATCAGGAAATGGGGAGGTGTGTCAAGGACTTGAGAACACAGCTGGATGGACGTGGCCACAGCAGCCTTCTATAGGTAGCCTAGACCTAGCTAGAACGGTGTAATGGTGTAGTGGAGCCAGCCACTGCACCCAGAATCCCAAGGGGGTGGTTCAAGGCCAGCTCTTTCTGGCTGAAAGAAAAGAACTTGGACCTCAGAGACCAGTGTTCGAATCTCACCCTAGCCAATGAACTCACTGGGTGGCCTTCGGCAAGTCACAACCTCTCAGCCGCAGTTCCCCATCTCTAAAATAGGAATACGTGTGTGTGTGTGTCCTCCCTTGTATATTACCCTTGTCCAACTTAGATTATAAACTCAATGGGCAGGGACCTGTCTGAAAATCTGTGACTGTAAAGTGTTGTGTATGCCTTAGTAGCACTATAGAAATATAGTAGTAGTTGTATGAAATAAAAGGTCCCCATTTGAAGCTACCACTGCTCCCCTCATTCTGTGGGCACAGCTCATCAGAGCAAGGAGCACCAGCAGCACCCAATTGACAGCTTGAGGATCTGTGCTATCATTACCATTGAGTACGGTTGGGGGAGCCTGTCTTCACACAACCCTTTTCATAAAACTAAGATGTCAGGCTGTGGCCTACTTCCTTCTACTTACAGGCTGTCTAATGGCCAGAGTCCCTTGGCACCCACCTGTAGGTCAGGGGACTGTTATAAAGGTTCTGGAGAGGGGGAGACGTCTCCTAGGACAGAGATCCAAACTCCCTTGGGGAAGGTCCTCTCTTTACTGTCCAGAATAGGAGGCCATTATAATGACTAGAATAAAGGCTCTTCCAGAAATTTTAGAATTTCTGTTGTCTACTCAGAGCTGTATAGGGAAGTACACATCCCTGTACTGTGGATGCAGCAAATCTTTTGTTAACTGGAGTGAGGGGACCTTCTCAGCGTGTCAGTTTAAGTTTTTACCTGAGCTGAGCACATTCCTAAGCTTTCTCCCTACTCCCATTTCTCTAAACTTCAGTAAAAAACTCTCCTTTTTTTATACTTCTGGGATGAAATTAATAGGACTCACAAGCTGATGAGTCAGCAGAAATAACTGCAGTTCTATGCTGTGTCCTGGAAGCTAGCCCAGTTTTTCTCCTCTTATACTTGACTTGCTTTAAATTAGCACTACAGGGTCTAATCCTGTGAAGCGCTGAGCACCTTCAATTCCTATTGATTTTAGCAGCAGATAAAAGTTGCACAGCATCTCACAAGAACAATGTCCAAATTAAACTCACTCACTGTATGGGAAAACTTGTAGGTCTTCTGCTAGTGGAAAAACTTTTTCCTGTATCAGCTAATGATATATTCTAGTTTCCAAAGCACCAGTTACACAGACTTACCATGTTTTACAAAAGTGTCAGTACAACAATATTTTCTACAATAATTTACCTCCAGATCTACTTCTAATCCAACAATACATTGCAGTATTGTCTCCTTTAAGCTGAGAGCTCCTTCCAAAACCAAAGTTGCTGATCAAATTTGGTAAACACCTTACCTGAATCTGTACAAAACTCCATAAATGCTGGATTGGGGTGGCCATACTTCCCCTTTAAAAGAGGACGCTAATGAAAAATACATGATACAGGGCTGCATTTGGTCCAGTGCAGCCCCGTACCATGGATTTTTCATAAGCGTCCTCTTTTAAAGGGGAGGTATGGCCACCCCAACACTGGTTGATAGAAAATTTTGCTTAAATATATATGAACTCGACTTGGATCATTTTAACTTTAGTATTTAATCCATATGAAACTTGACATTTTCTTGGGCAGCTCCAGTGGCTGCTTTCCTGCTTTCAACTGTTAAATATGTACCTGGGTAGACTGCTACCCATGGGTAAAAACAAACGCACAGCCAGCACACTGGCTGAGAGGGGGGGGATGCCCTGTGGCCAGTGCTCTGCCCCTCCATCATGATGCTATGGCCCACCTGGGCAGCCCATGGGGCCAGACTGTGGGCTTATGTTTCTGGGCCAGTCATCTACCTCCCCAGGGTCTGTACCAGGTCCATATCTGGTGGCCTGGAAACAGATCTGCAGGGTGAGGTGCTGGCCAAGGTGGGCTATAGGAGGTGAACTGGGCCCCGTCACATTTATTAACACCCCATGTAAGCAAAGAATTACATCAACTGGCTATGGCTTAGTTATTGTCAATAGATTGTATTTGTCCTACATCACCTCTGTGAGTTGAGTTTTTAACTAGTTTCCTGACACCAACCCCTCCTTTGCAGTGTTCCCTATATAAAATGAATGCTCATTTTCATAAATGCCGAAGATAACTGAATTCAGACAGACTGTGCTGTTGAATGTGTGTACCCAGTGATGCATTAATGTAGGGTAGACATTGTTAGGTCACTACTGTTGTTTACTGTTCTATCAAATAAAGATGATCTTTTTAAAAACATTAGTAGGATAAAAAACAAAAGGGCATGACCTGCACTTCTCTGGGTGAAGGAAAACCGACAACAGAGCTTTGATGGAAGACAGTGGCTAGGTTTGGAAACAGCAAGATGAATTCCACTTAAGAGGCTATTATTGTGCTCCACCAGGAGAAAATACTTCTTTGATCTTTGAATAATTCATCTTGTCTTCTCTTGTTCACAGGTAAACTGTACAGGAGGTCATATAGATTACACGTTGCAGTGTGCATGTGAGCACCACAGGAGAAATAAAATAGGAATATTTTGTAGACCCAGTTTCAAAGGCTTTTGCATATGGGGCTCCAAAAGAAAATACATAGTTTCTGACAAAACAATTCCTCTGATGAATAACTGAGTGAGCTACAGGTGTCAATATTTCCAACCCTGTATCGGTAGGTAGTGCTAGATGTTAATGGAAGCAATTACATCCAATCTTACTTCCAACAAGACTACACTAGAATGGTTGGCACTGGGGGAAATGTAAATGAGTAAGTAGATGGTTTTGTTTTGTTACTAACTGTTGCATTTAATAACTCTTACTTGCAAGACTCTTGAAAGCAATATTGTAAACCACAGCAATTTGCATTTGTTCTGGACTCTCATTTTTATGCGGCTGCTCTCTCATGTGTGAGTATTTCAGTGATAATTTACCTAGCTGGGTAACAGATGAGGCAATTGGGCATTTGTACACGCACGTTAAAGTTCCAGATTTTTCAATCTTCTGGGTTCATAAGTTCACAAGTAAGTTCTGGATTCATTTTTCACACACACACTGCCCTGAGGCAGTTCCTGGATGCATTCTTCACACAAACACTGCCCTGAGGCAGCCTAAAGTAGCCACAGCTGTAGATGTGACAGGCTGCCATGGAAACCAAGTGACCACAGCTGCCTGGAGCAAAGCAGTTTACCAGGAGAACATTTTACACACAAATGTTCTGGGAGAAGTTCTATGCAGAAGTTCAAAAATCCGGATATTTAAGATCCAGGTGAGTGATTTAGACACACAGAAAGTTCAGGATGTAACAGCAAACATCCAGGAGAAATGTGTGTGTACTAACATCCATTCAAATGTTTTATTAGTGACACTGATTTAAACAGTAAAGTGAAATTAAGACATCCAAACCCACAAAAATGTTTTAAGACCATATAGTTCTCTTCTGTCAGAAGTATTAGTCGTATAAACCAGAGACAAAAGAAGATAGAACAAAACCACTAACAGAAAGTAAAAGTAGGACTCGTTTCCCTTCTAAGTGTTTGAAAGTTCATCTTCAGTGCAATCTCAGACTTCTAGCAACATCATACTGGGGCAGTACTTGCAGCAATACAGTAGTTATTCTACTAATTTTAGACTCAGGCCACAATCCGCTTACTCTGGAGTTACTCTGAATTAAATCATTTGTGGATTACAGCCTCACACTTCAGGGAAAACAGGAATCAGAATACAGGCAATTAAACATTTTAAAATTAATAAAAACCAAATTTCCTGTGACCTAGAAATGGAAAATTAGAGTTTAAAATAAAAGGAAATAGAATGATGGGATAATTATTGATCAGTATAATCAATAATCAGGTGAATAATTCCTCATTAAATGCTCTCAATGCAATCTGGGAGCTTGAAGAGTGGTTTCAAGTAGTGGCAGTGCTAGTCAGTTTATGGAGTACTGGACCAGGGACTCCGGTTGTGGTATTCCTATCACTTCCACTGAGCTGCTGCATGGCCTTGGGCAAGTCATGTTACCTTTCTCTGCTTACATTTCCCCTCCTCCTCTATGTTGTCTAGATAGATTGTAAACTCTTTAAAGCAGGGACCATCCCTTACAGCGCCTAGTACAGTGAGATCCTGAGTTTTGTCCAGAGGCATCTGGTGGGGGAGGGGCAGTGGGACTCCGCCCTGCCTCTTCCATTAGTAGTCTATTACTCCTAATCATTTCTATAGTACTACTCAGCATA
>QEPC01000075.1:476250-493619 GCA_003113815.1 Sphenodon punctatus
GGGTGGTGCTATATGTAAGAGACAACATTGAGTCAAGCAGGATTAATATTGTAAAGGAAACAAACAGTACTCTGGAATCTCTGGAGGAGGTCCTAGAGCAAATTGACAAATACTAACAAATCACCAGGACCAGATGGTATTCACCCCAGAGTTCTGAAGGAACTCAAATATGAAATTGCAGACCTACTGTTAGTGATTTGTAACCTATCACTACAATCTGCCACTGTACCTGAGGACTGGAGGGTGGCAAATGTAACCCCAATATTTAAAAAGGGATACAGAGGTGATTCTGGAAACTACAGACCAGTAAGCTTGATGTCTGTGCCAGGCAAAATGGTGGAAACTATCATTAAGAACGGAATCGCTGAGCATGTTGATAAACATGGCTTAAAGGGGAAGAGTCAACATGGATTTAGCAAAGGTAAGTCATGCCTCACTAATCTGTTGGAATTCTTTGAGGGTGTAAATAAGCATGTGGACAAGGGAGACCCAGTAGACATAGTGTACCTGGCTTTCCAGAAAGCATTTGATAAGGTCCCTCATAAAAGACTCTTGAGAAAATTAAAAAGTCATGGGATAGGAGGTAGTGTCTTACTATGGATTGGTAACTGGTTAAAGGATAGGAAGCAAAAAGTAGGACTGAATGATCAGTTTTCACAATGGAGAGATGTAAAAAGTGGTGTGTCCCAGGGATCTGTATTGGGACCGGTGCTGTTTAATGTATTCATTAATGATCTGGAAAAGGGTGTTAAGAGTGAGGTGATCAAAGTTGCAGATGGCACCAAGTTATTCAAGGTAGTAACTTAAAACACAAGCAAACTGTGAAAACTGCAACAGGATCTTACGAGACTGGGTGCCTGGGCATCTAAATGGCAGATGAGATTTAATGTGGACAAGTGCAAAGTGATGCACATAGGGAAAAATAACCTAAACTATGAGTACACAATGCTGGTAGGAGTTACCACTCAGGAAAAGAATCTGGGAGTAATTGTGGACAATACACTGAAATTCTCAGCCCAATGTGCAGCAGCAGTCACAAAAGCAAACAGAATGTTAGGAGTTATTCGCAAAGGAATAGAGAATAAAACTGAGGATGTCATACTACCTCTATACAAATCAATGGTGTGACCGCCCCTGGAATATTGTGTACAGTTCTGGTCACACCATCTCAAAAAAGACATAGCTGAACTAGAAAAGGTACAGAGAAGGGCAACGAGAATGATAAAGGTTATGGAACGACTGCCGTAAAAAGAGACGCTTGACAAGCTGGGTCTCTTCAGCTTAGGGAAGCATTTACGCAGTGGAATTTACCAGAGAAGACTGAGAGGGGACATGATAGAAGTTTATAAAATCTTGAGTGGTGTGGAATGAGTAGATAGGGAACGGTTATTTACCCTCCCAAATAGTACTAGAACTAGGGGACACTCCGTGAAACTAGCTGCCGGCAAATTTAAAACAAATAAAAGAAATTACTTTTTCACTCGACGCATAATTAACTTACGGAATTTGTTGCCAGAGGATGTTGTCAAGGCCAGTAGTATAGCTGGGTTTAAAAGAGGACTGGATAAATTCTTAGAATAGGTCCATTAATGGCTATTAGGCAAGTAGCTTACTGGATGAACTTCTTACTGTTGGGAGCTGGGAGTGAACAACAGGGAATGAATTGTCCATTGTGACTGTTGGTTCTTCTCCCATGCGATCGAGATTGGCCACTGTTGGAGGACAGGATGCTGGGCTTGATGGACCATTGGTCTAACTCAGTATGGCACTACTTATGTTCTTCTATTATCTGAGATAGGCCCCATGGTTGTCATGGTGACAATGAAATCCTGCTCTGCCCCTGAAAGGCTGGCCCCAGCATGTATATTAAAATCATCCAAAATGATACGTCTGTGAGATCTGAACACCATATCCAAGATGAGCTCAGTCAGAGCAGTTCGTGAGTCAGCTGTGCAGCGGGGTGGTTGGTACACCAGCAGAATCCCCAATCTGTCCCTGGCTTCAAACACAAGGTCCAAACTCTGCTCCTAGGAGATCCCTCTTCCCTCAGCTCCAAGAGAAGCCAGGGGGCACACTCCATGCTTGACATTGCTGGAGAATAATTGGCCAGGAAGCCAGGTAGGTAACCTGCCCCCACGCCAATGCCCATACCATCCCTTCTCACCAGAGGGCTGTGGTGCTGCCCCCCATCCCTGACTTCCCCCATGCCCATACCCCCACTGGATCTTCCCTCTTACTGGGAGATCGTGGCCCAAACCTCCTCCCTTGTACTCGCTCCCCTCACCATTACTAAAAAAAAAAAAGATAGTACCAGCATGTACTAAAACAATAAAATTGTTTTATTGTTGTTAACCGCCCCGAGCTGCTGTGCAGGATGGGGCGGTATAGAAATCTATTAAATAAATAAATTAAATAAATAAATAAAATGTTGTCAGTGACTTCTGCTGTTCCATGCCTTGTGTATCTCTACAAATCCACACAGTAGGTTCAGTATTTACTCAGGCTGCACATTGGTAACTTGTTGTTTAATGGAAACCAAACTGGAAAACTCCCCAGGCATATACTACTAGAGCTCTGTTCAGGCCAGAAACCTAATTCCAAGTTAAACCCAAGCCTGACTGTACTGGGACCAACCCAAGTCTGATGCAGCTGGGCTTTTCTGAGTCAGGGCCTGAAGTGGATGGCCTCAATGCATTCCATAAGGGGCAGGTTTACATCAGAAAAGTGTGGTGCTTAAGCATCCCCTGCATCCACCTCCAATGTGGCCAAACCGTGGAGCATTGTGACATCTCAGGATTTTGTAGGGGGCAAAGCCTTCTGCAGCCAGGGAGCCTGGTCCAAACCCAAGGTACTTGAGCAGAAAGTATGCCCAACCAAGCTTAGACCTGACAGGACCAGTCGGGTTCCATCAGACTTGGATCAGGTTGCAGGCCCTTAACAAAGATGCAACTCTGGTGTCAGAAGCAAAATCCTGGCATTGGGTGAAAAAGGACAACTGTACATTAGATCCTATTAAGTTTAACAATTAATCAAACTATGCACAGTATATGGAAGCTGCCATTTTTAAATTTAATCTCTATGAAGTATCTCTCGCAGGCAGTATACTATTAAAATGATTCAAAGTGTGTTAGACGCAATAGGACCTAAATCCAGTTACATACATATTCTTAATGTAAGTTGGCATACCTCCAGAAGCTAAAAGAGACAGCGCAGTGGAATTTACCAAAGAATAAAAGATTGCCCCCCAAAAATCTGAAAGAGAAAAAAGTGCACTGAAAAATACTGGTATTTCTAAGTAATGCAGGCAGGAATGGCTATTTGCTTTACTTTCTTGTCAAGATTCCGGCTAATGTTTCTCTCTATTCATTGTGCTTCTTTGGCTCCCCAGGATAGAATTATGGGCCTTGTCATCAGCTGCCCATGAGGGACTCGCATGGACAACACACTATAAAACTGATTTATTCCACCATGCCAGTGTAATAAGGCAAGAGTTTCTTGTTGTCCAGAGCTAGTTCCAGAGTAACATGGCTTATTTTCCAGCAACACAAGAGTCTTGCTTTCTGTAACCTGCGCTGATTTGGCATTCCCTTCCTGAGTGTGAAATAAATGAAACCCACACTCTGAAAGAGAAGAAGTGGGGAAATGAACCGGCAGATGGGCACACAGTAAAATAGCACCCACAGTTACTGTTGGCAAAATCTTCCCCAACACTCTCAGGACTGTATCACCCCTGTCTGAAGTCATTGGGGCATTCCATCCACTTACTCCAGTGCTGAATTCAGTGACTGGAACTCTCATTTACAGTGTGGGTACTTTTACAAATGTAATGTCTCTGTTTGGCATTTGGAGGGACTGAGTGGTACTTCAACCATGTAAAACAAAGGTTCTAAACTGGGGTCACTCCCATCTACAGCTGAAGTGCAAACCTGTTTGACAACTGATTAGGCCCATAGCTCAAGGAAAGCATAGGGGGTACTGTTCCCCCTTGTAAAAAAAAATTGACCACCTGTGGAAATAAGAGGTGTCCCAGGTTTCCTTTCCCCCCTCAGTTTTAGTCTGAAGAAAACTGCCCCCCTTGTTATGCAGTTCCTTCCCTCATCAGTGTCCTAGCTACAAGCCCAGATTTGATGTACTTTGCATATCTTTATTGCTATAAAGACACTGGATCATACCTAATTCTTAAAATGGTGTGACACAGGCTAAGGTTTGGGTAGCACTGCTGTAAATTTATTATTTATTTATTTCAAAAATGTATACCCCACCACCTCCTGCCACAGGCAACTCAGCGTAGTTAACAACACACTATAATAACACATTAAAACATTATCTCACAATATATACCATAATAAAAGGAACAAACCCGCCCACCTTCACACTCTCCTCACCCCCTGTGACCCCAATTACCCCTCTCCCTCAGCAAACACCTGACGGAACAGCCAGGTCTTACAGTTCTTACGAAAGGCTCGGAAGTTCGGGGCCAGACAGGCCCCCATTGGGAGGGCATTCCAGAGGCGCGGTGTGCCCACTGAGAATGCCCTTTCCTGCATGGCCCCCCGGGAAACTTGGGGGACCTCCAACAAGGTGCCCCCGGTCGACTGCAAGGGCCGATCCAGAACCCAGGGAGTGAGGCGATCTCATAAGTAGGCAGGGCCCAGACCATGTAAGGCTTTATAGGTTAAAACCAACCTTTTGAATCAGGCCCGGAAGACTATTGGCAGCCAGTGCAGAGATTGGAGCACTGGTGTAATGTGCTCCCGGCGACCCAGCCCCACCAAGAGCCAGGCCGCCGCATTCTACACCAGCTGCAGCTTCCGAGCCATCACCATAGGTAGCCCCACGTAGAGCACGTTACAGTAGTCTAACCAAGCAGTAATAAAAGCATGGATGATCGTGGCCAGGTCCGGAACCGAAAGTGTCTTCCATTTACAAGCTCTTTTGTCCTTTCTGTCCCTTCTTAATGACTTACCAAAATACAAAAGGAAGATCAGGATGTAGGACTAAAGTTTAGAGATTGGAGAAATTTATGTAATTTTCAAGACAGGTGTTGTCCCCAGGGTGAACACATGTTGCCTTCTAGGGAATTGTAGGAGCCTGCAGTGTGCAGACCCATGCCATTTGTTCTTCTCTCCCAGGCAATTTTCTTTCCCTTCTGTTGTCAATGTTGAGCACTGTGGGAAATGTTTATAATAATTTAAGGGAGCACTTTTTTATTTTAAGAGAATGAAGAGCAGTAGGGAAGCTTTAAAATGTTTGTCCTCAGTTTAAAGTGGAAGCAGCACTAATATTAGAAGCATGAACTTAAATTACATTTTTAAGAACTAAGGTGTCTTCCACCTAGGAGTCACTACATAAATGTTTTGTTATGTGAAGAATAATTAAGTTTTTAGTGGGAAAAGGAAAGTGTTTATTCTCCCAGTGTAGACCCCAGCAGGTCCCTGTTGACCCTTCCTCCTGAATGCCTGCTTTGCAAAAGACTATTCCCCAGTATGTTCTACCTACAACATAAATTCTTCCAATTTTTTATAATGTGCTCCAGCAATATAGTAGTTACATTGCCTTTCAGCATGCTGTAGTAAAAAAATTAAAAGCCTTTGTGTTCCTTATTTTATTTTATTTTTTAAAATTCTTTTAAAGGAATTGTACTTGGCTGTCAGATTAACTGCAAGAAATCTTCTATTTTCCCTGCAGTAAATAGTTCTTGAGGAATCAGGGTATCCCAGATTTCAGTGATTTTCTTGCTTCTAGAACAAAATAAGTGGATCTGGGTTAAAATGTTCACATTTGCAGACCCCAAACTCTCTCTCCACATTTTTCTCTCCCTCACTTTCTCCAGCCACTGCACTCAGCTACCTAAGGTGTCTAAAGAATAAGATGGCATTACTTCACATAGGAATGAAAAAACAAAACCACAAATATAAAATGGGGGCCAATTGGTTAGGCAGTAGCACTGGAGAGAAGGTTCTGGGAGTTATGATGCATCATAGGGCACGCTTTCCCATGATACTCACCTCTGCAGGATCGCTGGCAAAAATGCGCAGGGGATCACTCCTACGTTACAAACCCTGCACATGCTTAGCCTTCTGGATTTTTTCCTGGAGGCAAATCATGTGCAGTGAGTATCATGGGGAAGCACCCATAAACTGAACATGAGTCAACAATGTGATGCTGTCCCAAAAAAGCACATGCATTTTGAGCTGTATTAAAAGGTGCATTGCTTCCAAGACACGGAAGGTGGTGGTGAGATACCTCACCTGGAATATTGTGTTCAGTTTTAGGCACCACTCTTCAAGAAGGATATAGACAAACTGTCCAAGAAGGATATAAACAAACTGGAGAAGACTCAGAGGGGGTTACGGCTGCATTCACATGAGACTCTAAGGCTGCTTGCCCACGTGCTGATTTTCATGTGAGATTCTATCCCACGTGAAAATAGCAACAATGTAAGTTTAATATTACTTTCCATTTTCTTTTCCCGTGTGAAGTTATGTGAACTTAAGGGATCCATTAGAGGATCCATGCATACATTGTAATTGTTCTTGTAAGTTAAATTCACATTTAATTCACCCCATGCACACATTCCAATTTCCCGTAATACAGAACTTGCCCCATGCACACCTTCAAATTTCATGTAATATAGAACTCACGTAAGTGTCATAGCTGGATTTCCCTGCAATCTGTGATGAAACACATTAATTTCATAGAGTTACAAAATCTCACATATGATACAAAATAACCTGAAACTGCAGGTGGGCCAGCAACCTAAGTCTGCAAAAATCCCTTCCCTGTTATTTTTTAACGTGTGAAAGGGTTAGGTTGCAGGATGCATCGAGTATCATATGCCTTTACACCAAAAAGTCTAACCTGGAAAGTAAGGGTTATCAATCATGCTAGCCTTGTGCACATTTTTTTATTGTATGAAGGGATTAACTCTGCTGTTAGCACCACATAAGTAATCACAGAGATGCACCATATTATGGGATATTTAGCAACAGCCATGGCAAATGAGGGGGTATATTTTTTTAAAATGAGAGCAAGAATGTGGAAACTTCTATATCCTACAATTCCAATCTCATTTAAGATGGAACGCGAGGGAATGGACTTAAATTGCAGCAGTGTAGATTTTGTTTAGACGTTAGAAAAAACTTCCTAACTGTAAAAATGTACGGGCAATGGAATAAGTTGCCTTGGGAGGTTGTAGAATCTCCCTTCTTGGATGTTTTTAAAATCTGGTTAGACAAGCATCTGTCTGCGATTCTGAAGGCAGAGGTATCCTGCCTTGCAGCAGTGGGGTTCGACTACATGACCTTCAAGGTCTCTTCCAACCCTACAGTTCTCTGATTCTACATAATAGGCAGAAGCAATGGCAGCCTCCACACTTGACTCTGCTAGTGTGTTGATACTGGAAGCTTTATTCACCAAGGAGGTGTTTTCTTATGCAGCTGAAGAGAGCTTTGTCAACACTGGAAATGCGGGGGAGGGGGCAATAGGTTTTCTCCTAGTGACAGTCTGAGTAACTTAGGGTGAAAACAGACATGACGCTAACCACCCTTTAACCACCCTTGGTGGTCATTTATGCATGTTTCAGGGCTGCATAGGGTACCAATACAGCCCTGCAACATGCATAAATAACCACCAAGGGTCGTTAAAGGGTGGTTAGCGTCATGTCTGTTTTCACCCTTAGAATAGATAGAAGCAAACTGTAGTCATTAGAAAACCAATAATTGCCCATAGCTAGGTGATGGTGGTGTTTTTTGAGATACCATGGTTACTTCCTACTGCAAGTATGTGGAAATACTATCAGGTATTTTTGTGTTAAACCATAGATTTTTAATGTCAGCCAATGTACGTGTCACCCTCTGAGTCACATACATGGAAAAGAAAATGAAAGCCAGTGCTATCTAGTTCAAAAATATTAAGAACATAAGAAGTGCCATACTAGGTCAGTTCAATGGTCCATCAAGCCCAGCATCTTGTCTCTTTCTCTTGGGAGAAGTACCCGACACAACAGGTCACAATGGGGCGATTCGTTCCTTGTTGTTCAAGCCCCGAACAGTAAGAGGTTACGTTCCCCAAAACCCTACTTGGCTAACAACTATTAATGGACCTATCCTCCAAAAACTTATCCAATTCCTTTTTAAAACTAGCTACACTGCCAGCCATGACCACTGTCTCTGGCAGTAAGTTCCACAAGTTAATTGTGCACTGAGTGAAAAAATACTTTCTCTTATTTGTTTTATATCTGCTGCTAGTTAATTTCATGGCGTGTTCTTAGAGAGGATAAATAACACTGCCTTTTCATGAGTGATAACTCCTATTTTAGATCCCAGGATTGGGTACATATAGTCTGGGTTATTTTTCCCTGTGTGCATCACTTTGCACTTGTCCACATTACATTTCATCTGCCATTTGGATACCCAGTTTCACAAGATCCTCCTGCAATTCTTCACAGTCCACTTGGGTTTTAACTACATTGAATAACTTTGTGTCATCTGCAGATTTGATCACCTCACTCCTTACTCCCTTCTCCAGGTCATTAATGATTATATTAAACAACACTGGTTGCAGTAGAGATCCCTGGGGTACTCTACTATATACTTCTTTTGATTGTGAAAACTGACCATTTAGTCCTTCTCTTTGCTTCTTATCTTTTAACCAGTTGCCAGTCCATGATAGGACATTGCCTCTTATCCCATGATTCTTTAATTTCCTCAAGAGTCTCTCATGAGGAACCTTATCAAATGCCTTCTGAAAGTCCACATACACTATATCAACCAGCTCACCCCATCCACATGCTTATTTTCACCCTCAAAAAATTCTAATAGTTTAGTGAGGCATGACTTCTGTTTCCTAAATCCCCGTTAAGCCATGTTTATCAGTATGCTCGGTAATTCTGTTCTTAACAATCATTTCCATCAGTTTGCCTGGTACCAACAACAGGCTCACTGGTCTGTAGCTTCCAGGATCATTTCTGGAGCCCTTTTAAAATATTGGTGTTACATTTGCTACCCTCCAGTACAGTGAAGATTGTCCCATTCACTCAAGATAAAGGATGTTTGCCATGACAGGAGGGTGTGGAATTGCTATTACCCCATTACTCACACTTCCCCAAGCTCCCCTACAAGTAGACAACTGTGCTTTGGCCCTTTGCAGTGGGGAGAGTGAGTGATTCCACACTTTCCTGCCACCTCACAGTGGTAGTATGGGTACAGCCTGTTTCAGTGGCAGTTATTTCAGGAAGGGGTGGCAGCACTCCTGGGGAAAAGGCCTCTCAAGTAGTGTAGCAGCAGTTCCAATCACTTACAGGGGCAATTTCTCCTACATTTAATGTTCTGTGTGCTCTACCCTCTAAAAAAAGTGGGCACAACATAGGGTATTACCCACCTGTGGTCACTGTGTCTCGAACGTCTGTTTGGCGGCCGCCAGATGTTCGCCACGGTCAATCTGCACAAGGGGTCAATTTGAACCACGCTTCCCGGGCTAGCTGGGGGAATGTCCTGGGAAGCGTGGTCAAACGGACCCCCGGCAGGGACCAAAAAAAAGTAACGTCTGGCCGCTCGCCACGGCCCGGGATCACCGGCGGGATCCCGGGCCGTGGCGCATTCGGCCGGAAGCAGCGGCCGCATTGGCCCCGCCGCCCGCCCGTCTCCTCGGAGGGCGGGCGGCGGGGTGCGTGGAGGGGGCGGGGCCGTGCGGCCGCACGCTGCACCATGCGGCCCCGCCCCCTCCCGGATTCCCCGCCGGGATCCCCCCGGCACGTCTGATATGGCGTGACGGGGTGACCCTGGTTGGGAACGAATGGGTTGATTTTGGTATGGGGCCAACGGGCCCCGTAACGTCTGAAATCACCCATAAAGGCCAAAAGGAGAGAGCCAGTGTGGTGTAGTGGATAAGGTGCTGCACTTGGACATGGGAAGCCAGCATTCAAATCCCACCCTAACCAAGAATGCACTGGGTGGCCTTCAGCAAGTCTCAGCCTCATCTGTAAAATGGGATTTTTTGGGGGTTGTCTCTCCCTGTGTTCCCTCACCTTTGTTAATCTTAGATTGTAAGCCCACTGGGTAGGGACCTGTCTCCAAAATCTGTGACGGTAAAGCGCTGCATATGCTCGGTAACACTATAGAAATGATAAGTAGTAGTAGCAGTAAAAAAGGTTTGATTTCCTGGCACCACTCACGTGTGTATGCATGTGTGTGCATTCCTACTTACAGGAGCGAAGACAAAAAAGACTACTGAGGATAATAAATTATAGGACTAATTGGTTAACTACAATCTCTTGCCTTGTGCCTCACCTTGGTCACACTACATCACCTAAAGGAATGTTTGACCTTGACTAGTAAAAAGGGAACAAAGATCATTGTATTTTTCGAAGATCAAGTTTTGTGATACTTATAGAAAGCTTAAATGAATAATGCTGGCTCCTTCTACTGCTGGATACTTGTTTGAGTCTCATCTGCTTGAGTGAGATTTATGAGGAGTTACTGAAGTGCTCTCAACTTAGACAGATATGCACAGAGTTGCTTATTGTTGATTTGTGTTTCAGATTAACACATGAGGACTGGACTAGATGATGCGTTCGATCCCTTCCAACTCTAAAGTCCTATGATTCTGATCTCACACTGTTGTATTACCTGTGTAACTTCACTGGTTGAAAACAGACATGACCATAACTCCACTTTAACACTGATTTAACATTAAAAGATAGGGATGAGCTGTTGATGATGACCCCACCTTCCTGACTGGTGTGTCATATGCATGCTCACAGTCTTTTATAGGAATCGTACAATAATCTTCATTAGTATATTTTGAGCTCACATGTCCCACCAATTCTTAGTATGGGGTGAAGGTAGACCAATGTTGCCCATTGCCAATACAGCATGGGGCATATCTACAGACATCATGAATCCTTAATGCCAGGGTCAAAGCTGCATTGATCTTTAATGTAAATAGGTTTTAAAATAGACAGTGCAGAAGCAGGCAAGAGGCAAGCAGAGATAAGCTTCCACTGGGCTAGAACATGTTATGACTTAGAACTATCAAAATGGACACTTTAACTTTTCACACCTTATCTCACTATAATTTACATGCATCCCTCTTCTGGAAGATGAACGTGCTGGAATCAGCAGGCCCTCATAATGTATTAAGACAGTAAAGTGTAGGTGGCTTCTTATGAATGTAATCTGCTGCTGGGTTTATTCAGATTTATTTTAGAGGATGGGAAGAAAAAGCTTCTGAGTCCACTGTACAAATGGAGAAAGACTTTTAACAAGGACAATTGAATTTTTTGCCTTCAGAGACCCCATCAGGTGCAGACAGATACTGTATGAGATTGCTAATGGTGTCTTGCCTACAATTATCTACGCTGGCACTCCTTCCAGTGATTCATTTTCTATGCTTGTTTAGTCTAAAGCCTCCCCTGGGTCAAGGCTGCCTGCTGTACCCAATTATAGATGACGGCTATCGTGGTTATCATTTAAGAATTAATTGTTTGTAACATACACATAACCAAAAAAAGAATAGGGATATGCAGTACTTAAAACCAGCTCAGCATTAAACATTTGAGCATGACAAATAACATCTGACATCCTTTCTTAAAAAGCAAGGTGGGTATGAGTGAATTTCCTTTTCATGTCAGTTGAATTAATCCTATTTCTCCCCATATGTGAATGCTCAAGGAAGCCATAGCTTTCAGGTGTTCAAGAGTGGTGTCAGTCTTTGAGCCCAATTCCTCACTATCTTATTTATTAAAATTTATACCCTGCCTTTCCTCTAAGGCTCTGGGCAGCTTACAGAAATAAAATCACAGAAAAAATGGATAAAAATACAATACAATACAATACAATACAATACAATAAAATCCCCTAAAAATCCATACTCTCATCCCCCCCAAACCACCCACCCCAACCCCTATCCCGGCCTGTCAAATGCTTTGCCAAAAAGGAAAATTCTGCACCACCTCCAGAATATGCTTAGGCTCTGGCAGACCTCCAGGGGAAGGGAGTTCCATAATGCTAGGCAGCAACTGAGAATGCCTCTCTGCAGACCCTTGTCTTATGGACAAGATTGCACAGTGGTACCCACAAGAGAGGGCTTCCAGCCATCCGCAGGAGTCACCGAGGAGCATGGAAGGACAAGCAGTCTTTCAGATATGTGGGGCACTAGGGCCCAAGCCATTTAGGGCTCTAAAGGTCAGAGCCAGCACCTTGAATTGTGCCCAGAAAATGATAGGTAGTCAGTGCAGACTATAGTGCCCAGGTGCAATGTGCTCATGGCGACCCACCCCCGAAAGGTGTTGAGGTGCCGCGTTCTGCACCAGCTACAGCTTCCAAACCAAGGGCATCCGCAGTAGACTACATTGCAGTAGTCTAACCTTGAGGTAATGAAAGCAGGGGTGATGGTGGCCAGATCTGAATCAGAAAGAAAGGGCCACATCCTTTCCACCAGACAGATTTGGTGAAAGGTGCTCCTGGCCACTGCCCCAACCTGACATTCCAGGCACAGCAGGGGGTCCAGAAGCACTCCAAGACTGTGACTTTAGGTAACTAGAGGAGGCTGGACCCCTCAATAACAGGTGTCCCAATCCCTTCCAAGTCACAAGATCAGCCAACCAACATCATTTTAGTCTGTCTGGATTCAACTTCAGTTGGTTCATCCTCATCCAGTCCCCAACAGCAGCCAGGTACTGGGAAAGCACTGAGACTGCGGGACCTGGGTCAGGTGAAAAAGAGAGGTAGAGCTGGATGTCATCAACATACTGATGGCACCTCACTCCAAAACTCAGGATGATCTCAAAACCCAGCAGCTTCAGATACACATTGAACAAGAGGGGAGACAGAATGGAGGACAGCACAAAGGAGGTCCTTCAGAGACCATGAGCAGTTTCCCATTGCCACCCACTGGGGCCTCCCCAACAGGAATGAATGGAACCACTCGAGCAGTCCCACACAAACCTCATGATCAACTGTATCAAAAGCCAGTGAAAGATCTAACATGACCAACAGGGCACAATTCCCTCTTTTGATTTCCAGCCATAGATCATTGACCAAGGCCACAAGCACAATCTTCATGCTACACCCTGAATGAAAACCTGACAGAAATGGATTCAGGAAACTGAAAGCATCAAGATGAGCCTAGCTGCCGTGCTGGGCAACCATCCATTCAATAACCTTCCCTAAGAAGGGAAGGTTAGAGACAGGGCAATAGCTGGCAGGAAGTCAGCATCCAAAGTTGGTTTCTTAAGCAGATGCTGAACTACTGCAGTTTTAAGGGTGTCTAACAACCTACCTTCCCAAAGGGCGGCATTGACAACCCCAGCCAACAAAGGCACCAGCGTCTTCCAGCTGACATTTACCAGCCAGGATGGGCAAGGATCTAATTCACAACTGGTTGCTCACATTGCTTCAAGCACATC
The DNA here is from genome assembly GCA_003113815.1 of Sphenodon punctatus. Taxonomy (NCBI): domain Eukaryota; kingdom Metazoa; phylum Chordata; class Lepidosauria; order Sphenodontia; family Sphenodontidae; genus Sphenodon; species Sphenodon punctatus. Next base: position 489,659 of record QEPC01000075.1, read on the forward strand.
CTCCGCATTGATGGGTGACACTAATTGAAACTGATCCAAACAAATGGAACAAGGCTGAGTTTCCACAACCCCAAACTCTAACTCTGCAGTTGAAATAGCAGCATCCAAGTTGTGGTGCATATGAGCAATTGTGTCTGCAAAGTAGTTAATAAAAGTGTCACAGCACGCAATAGATGACTCAGGTTCATAGTGAGGACAAACAGGATTGATGAGGCTGTTCACCACCCAAAATAACTCCGCAAGATGGGACTTTGCAGACACTATGATAGTGGAGAAGAAAACTTTCTTTGCCACCTTCACAGACATGGCATAGTCCTTCAAAAACTGTCTGTGCTGCAACTGGTCAGCTTCAGCACGAGTCGAGCACTACCTGTGCTCTAACTGCCTACCCTTCCACTTCAACAGCCTCAGGTCCTCCGTATACCAGGGGGACTTATGCTGTTGCAGCAGCGGGAGTGGATGCCTGGGTGTAACCATATCAATGGTCACGATGTCATTCCATAAAGCAACCACATCATCAACAGAGTAGCCATCAAGGTCATTGGGTAAATCCCTCAGAGAGGATTTATGTTACACAGCAGAAGTGTAACTAGGTTGGAATGAACCCTGGTGCAAAAGGCGGAATAGGGCCTCCCAATAGGGGTGTGCAGAAGGGGCCCATGTAATTTTTTGTTTTTGTGTTCATTTTTTAAATTGTCATTTTTAATTTTTTAATTATTTTTTTTGTTATTTTCATTATAGTTTGCTTTTGTTTTTGCATTGGATTCCAAGGGGAATCACTGTAGGGATTCCTAAGACTTCACTTGTATTTTTCCTCCAAAGCACGTTCCCCCTTCTCCAAAGTTGCTGAGAGTTCCATAGAGCAACATAAATATTGCCAAGAGACTGGCATGTAGCATGCGGGCAGGGGAACAGAACAAGAGCAGACACTGGCAGGCAGGGCAGTGGGTGCTGGGTGGAGGCACTGAAGCAGCAGGCACTGTAACTTACAAAGGAAGGATGCCCCAGCAAGGCTTCAACTTCTTGGAAGCAGAATATCAGGGAGAGACTGGCATGCAGTAGGCAGGCAAAAGATGGAGCATTAGGGGCATGGTCAGGCAGTGGGCAGACTGGCACTAAGAAGCAGCAGGGGGGCAAAGGAGATATTCTGTCCCAAGTCTCTTGGGCTTAAACTAGCAGAGACTGCCCCAGGAGGGCAGGACTTATGTGTGTGTGTGAGAGAGAGAACAGACTTGCAGCAGCAGCTGTTTTCCAGATGAGCAGCAATCAGGCTAGCTTTGGCACCCCAAAGTGTGGCGGACAGCACCCCAGGGGGCAGGACATTTGAGAGAGAGAGAGAGAGAGAGAGAGAGAGAGAGAGAGGAGCAGCAGCAGCAGCAGGAGGAGGAGGAGCATGCACTGGTGGCAAGCAGTTCTGGGAATTGGCACCCCAAGGTGTGTTAGGGCATCAACTTGCAGCAATTGTCCTGGAGAACAGGACTTGTGTGAGACAGAGAGATGCACTGACTGGAGCAGGCAGTGGTGGAACACAATGAAGGAGCAGAGGCAGCAGGCAATGGCACTGTTGTTGGCAGTGGCACCCTAAAGTCTGGTAGGGTATCAACTTGCAGAGAGCACCCCAGCATGGCAGGACTTGTGTGAGACAGAGGCGCACTGGCAGGAGGAGCAGCAGCAGCAGGCCAGCAGACAGAGGAGGAGCAGAGGCAGCAGGTAGTGGCACTGGCATTGGCACCCCAAAGTCTGGCAGGGTATCAGTGACAAAAAATTGTAAGATGGCCATCTTTATACACCATTTCCTTGGCAAGCAAGCAAATGCTTGGTCTTGCGGAAGACTCGTTCTAGAGGTGTTCATCTTGGTTGAGCGAGTTTCTGGGAAGTGGAGCTGTAATAGTTGCTGGAGTGCTTACTCTCTACCTGGTTCTCTGGGTCATGTTTGTCAGTTCTTATGGGGATTAGCTCTTTAGGGCTGAAATTCCTCATGGAGGAGATTGCATGACAGGGTGAAAACAGAAGTGACAGTGCAGCTGCAGCAACCTGGCCTGGATTGGGAGGGGAAGCCGCAGACGACACGGTCAGGATCAGGTCTGGCCACGGAACAAATGTCCATGTGCCCAGACTGCTGGGGGGGTGAGGAGCTGTATTAACATTACTATGCAGCTGGCTGACCAGTCCAGCTCTTGCACTGTGCCCAGTGCCCTGCCCCCTCCATGACAGGCAGCCACAGCGGCCAATGGCGGTCAGCCATGGTGGACCCAATCTGACCCAGACCACAGCAGGCCATAATAAATGTTATAGCCTCTTGTAGCCCGTGCTGACCAGATCAGGTAGACAGTAGCCCAGTCTGCAACCCCGGAAGTCTCCGGGATAACAGCCTGGGCTTGCCACTACACAATCAGGAGCAATCCTGGGTGAACATATGGCAGTTCAAAAATTAACATGATGGTGTCCTACCAGCCAAAGTGGGCCACAGCTGGCCTAAGCAGGCCACTCTCACATTTGTTAACACTCACAGTTGCTTGTGGCCACTTCTGTTCCTGGGCAGACGTAAAGAAAAACATCTGGGTTTCACCTAACTTTTAGCCCCTACTGAAAAACTAATCTGTTAAATGCTGGGCATTTGCTACTATTCAACAGAGGCAGCACTGGTGTCAGAAGTGAAGCACTGATTTGGAAGAAAGGGCAATAATATACTAAATGTGAAAACTAAAAAAAAATGTTTCAGGTCTGTGTGATTAAAATGTGTTTAGGAGTCTCCCAGGGAGGGCTCCTCTTTTACTGATACTTGGTGAAGAATAGTTTGAGAGCAAGGAAATGCCATTTGTATTTGAATGTGCAGAAAAGCCAAATGGCTTTGGAATATTTGATTACTATTTAATGTAAGGCATAATTTGCCCCTACCATGTTTGTGCCTGAAAGAAGTAAGTGGAAGAAGGAAATTGCTAAAGGTCAAGTTTACATGCTTTTATGCAAACATGGTACCAACAGCAAGAAAAACACTCTGTGTGTGTGTGTGTGTGTGTGTGTGTGAGAGAGAGAGAGAGAGAGAGAGAGAGAAGACATTTGGACACCAGCACTAATGTAACTTTTTCTGCTGAATTTTAAGGTCAGCATTTTAAAAAAAACAACAACTAGATTATTGGAATCAACCAAATTTCTAAAAGTAATTATTATTATTATTATTAGCAAGCATTTATATAGCACCAGCAATGTACCTGGCATTTTACAAAGTAATCAAATAGATACAGTCCCTGCCCTAGGGCTTACAATCTGAGAGACGGGGGAGGAGGGGAGATGAAGGAAGGGGAACAGAGGGAGAGACAAGGAGTGTAACATTCACGAAGATGCGAGGTCCCAGGTGCACGCACTTGGCTTGGTTCCATCGAGAATTATGGCTGGTTGGTTGATGTGGTGAGGATATGAGTACACAGACCTCAGGTAACAGATTGTACTGAATGGAAGGTATCAGCAGGAGTTAGGTGAGGGGAGCAAGAAGTCAGGGAGGGCAGAGCGGAAGAGGTGGGTCTTGAGGAGGGATCTGAAGGTACGAAGGGAGGGGGTGAGGCAGATGTGGGCAGGGAGGGAGTTCCAGGTGTGGGGGAGAAGGGATGAAGGCGGAATGTGGAGCAGGGGAGGTGTGCGAGGGCGAGAGAAGGGACAGAGGAGGAGCGGAGTTCACGGACTGGAGTACGGAGGGAAATTAGCACAGAGACGTAGGGGGGAGCAAGATTGTGAAGAGCTTTATAGGTGAAGACTAGGAGCTTGTGCAGGGTTCATTCAGGAAGGGGGAGCCAGTGAAGAGAGGAGAGGAGGGACTGCACATGCTCGAAGTGACAGGCGAGGTGGATGACCCTGGCAGCAGAGCTTTGGATGGAGATAAGGGGAGAAAGCTGAGAGTGGGGGAGGCCAGTGAGAAGGAGGTTACAGTAATCGAGGCGAGAGATGACCAGGGCATGAACAAGGG
>QEPC01000075.1:525645-566150 GCA_003113815.1 Sphenodon punctatus
CCTGTGAGGAAACATGCAAAGAAGAACAGAAGGTTGCTGCCTGCCTTGTAAACAAGGTTCTTTGAGATGACTCCTAACATTCTCACAACACTCACCCTTCCAGCCCTGCATGGAATTTTTTCTTATATTCCTAGAAAGGGTTAGAAGGAACTGTCATTCTGAGGGGGAGAGTGCTTTTTATACTAGAGGAGCTCGAGAACATCACGTGGTCTATTTGAATATGGTGAGCATGCACAACCCAGATTTGTGAGAATGTAGGGTGCCATCTCCAAGAACCTGCTTTACAAGGCAACAACCTTCTGATCACTCACATGGGGAGGAGTTGTTTGTAAACAAACAGCTTTATCTCCCAGTCCCATGCTGCTGCTGGTGGAGCAGGATAGCAGGCAGATGGCAGAGACAGGCAGGGCTGGCCTTAGAAATTGCAGGACCCTGGGCGAACACAAAATGCAGGGTCCCTCAGCTCCACGCACTTTCCACAGCCTGCCCGCTTTCCCATGGCTCCTCCCACTTCCATGTGGCCCCTCCCATTTTCCAAGGCCCCACCCACTTCCCTTTGACAATTAGGGAATTGTCATATAAGTTATTTTTAACTTGTCAGTACAATGTGCTCCAAAGAACATGTAAATCTGGTTTAGATGAAAGGGAACTCAGGACACAGATATGGTTAAAAGGCAAAGACTCTTATTTAAATCACAGGAGGACATGCATACAGCAGATAGGGACAGATTATCCATGGCCTGAACTCTCCTTTTCTTGAGCGGGGGGTGGTGGGAACAGACATGATGCTAACCACCCTTTAACCACCCTTGATGGTTATATTTATGCATGTTGCAGGACTGTATTGGTGCCCTATGCAGCCCTGCAACATGTATAAATAACCACCAAAGGTGGCTAAAGGGTGGTTAGCATCATGCCTGTTTTCATCCCATATTCCTCTTACACTCCCAGCGCAGGAGTTCAAACATAGATCCAACTGATCAAACATAGATCAAATAACCTGCACACAGTCACAGCACCCCCCATGAAAGCAGGGATGAGGAACTGAACGTCAGACCCATAGCAGTCAAACACAGCTCTCAGCAAAACTTTGTCAGTGTGACCCCTTTCCAGCTATTGGATTTAAGGATCTCAAGCACCAAAGTACTAAAAATCCAGTTTACAAACACATCAAACAAGAAACAACTCCCCCACGATTACAGCACCCTCCAGCCCCTTCCCAAACCATCCCGCAGATGGCCCCACTCTACTTCCAAAGCCCCACAGACGCATGTAGCAGCACAAATGATCTCATAACAAGAAAGAAGAGGAAGAGGTATTGGCTGGCCGGGTGGCCCTTACCTCAGCTGCTGCTGGGCCTGGGTCTTCTGGGAGCTGGGCTGGAGAGGTCAGTCCAAGGCTGGCAGGCTTAGGCTGCTAAGCAGGAGGGGGCAGCAGAAATGTTCTGCTGGGTCTCTCCTTGGGCAGGGGGGTGGCTCCCTTTTCCCTCTCCAGGAGCCATGGATCTCAGGGGAGAGCTGGAGCACACCACACCTCCCCCTAAGCACGGCTGCAGCGCAGCCCTCCCCACACTCTGCAATCATCACTGCACACAGAGACCATCAACCCCACCCCACCCCCAATCATGCAGGTGCATTGCCCCATGGCGTGGGAAAAAACTAGACTCCGGGGCTGAGCAATCTGCCTGGCCGGGGGGAGAGACAAGCCCGGGGAGCCAGGGCCTCCTCCCTGGGGGTGTGCGTACAGCAAGCGGGGTGCTTCCCTCCCCTTCACTACCCCCTTTTCTTACCTGGATCTTGGGGCCCACTTCTTCTTCCTACTCCTCCTCCTCCTCTAGTTGGAAATCACCCTCCCCGGTTCCTCCCGGGGTCCATGTTGCCTGCGCGGCAAGACTAGAGTGGCTATCCCCTTACAGCAGGGTCCAGCGCCTTGACTGGGAAGGGGGGGAAAACCTTCTTCTCCCTGCAGCTGACTAGGGAGGCTCCCTCCCTGCCCCTTGCCTGAGTCTGAATCCACACTGCTTGGCGGCTAAGAAGGAGAATGAGCGACTTATTGGTTCCCGCACCAGGAAGTTGCATAAAGCAACTTCCTGTGAGGGGAAGGGGGACGTAAGGGCGCTTCGGAGGTGGATCCAGGCTGGCAGGCAAGGAATGGCCATGGCTCATAAAAAACATGTGGTGGGGTAGGACTCTGGAGCAGCATGGTGGCCGGGTGTGGGTCAAGACAGTGGTGGCAGCAGCAGGACCCTGCACCACTGCTGCCGCGCACAACAAACATGCACGCTTTAAAAAAAAATATTAAATTCTTATTTTAAAAAAAAAATCCAGCCCAATCACGTGGCCACTCCAGGGCCCCCCCAAGGGGCGTGCCCTGGGCAGCCACCCCTAGCCACCCCACAGTAAGGCTGGCCCTGGAGACAAGTGAGAGATGGAACTCTCCATGATATGGGGGTGCCTTGCACTCGTGCCTCCCCTCCCCATAGCACACGTACCCCAGGTCCCCCTCCCCTCTGAGCCTCTCCCTCCTCTCCCCAGCCAACCTCCCCCAAGCCTCACAGGTCCTCCACCAGCGCACTCACACACCCCAGGTCCCCGTCCCCTCTGAGCCTCTCCCTCCTCTCCCCAGCCAAGCTCCCCCAAGCCTCACAGTCCCCCCTCCGCCAGCACACTCACACATCCCAGATCCCTCTCCTCTCTGAGACTCCCCCTGACCCCCTTCCCTCCCCACCCCACCCAATTTTTCATTATCACCCCCTCCCCAGGTGGGGTCCAGTCCCCAGCCCTGGCATTATTAGGGTCCAGGCCCTGTCCAAGCCCCCCTCCCCCCAAGTTCCAACCCAAGCCTGCCTTTTCCTCCCAGGCTCTACTCCTTTGGTGGCCAGGCCCCCTCAGACAGCTGTGAGCAGTCCCTGCCCGACACACACACACCCTCGCTGCACCACGCAGAACCCGCCTGCCACCTCACCTCCCCCCCTACCCACCTGAAGAAGAGAAATGTCGGACTGAACTAGAAGACACCGTGCGTCTTCTAGTTCTAGTCTGTTGTTCTCTTTTTTGGCTTGCACTGTGGCTTGCAGCTTGCTCCAGACCTCGCCTCCTCTGCCTCATGTGCAGTGCACGTGACGTGCTTCTGGCAGTGGCTCAGAGCGAAAAGAAGTCTCTGCACCCAGAAGAGGAGGGAGGGAGGGAGGAGGAGGAGTGGTGGGTGGGTTCACTGGAGGGCCCGGGCCAGGGAGCAGCAGAGGGAAGTGAGGGGGCCTCCCAGGCTTCAGCTGCAGTCTGGGTGGTAGCCTCCAGGGAACAAAAAAAAAATAGAAGCAGGGTGGCACTGGTGCTGGCATGGATTGCAGCCCCCCAGAAAATGCCCCCCAAGACCTGGCCCCTAAGTCTGGGCCAGTCCATCCCAGAGCAGGGGCTGGGAGCCACCCAGGGCTCACCCCACAGCTGGCCAGACCAGGGCTCGCTGGAGCCCATGCCGCCCCCACTCCCAGTGGCAGAGGGAGAGGGGGTGGGGCCATGGATACAGACCGGCTTCCAGCAGGGCATCGGCCCTGACAGGGGCTATAAAGCTGCACACCTGCCGGGGAGAGTCAGCTGCAATGGGGCCAGGAGCCATTCAGGGCTCATCCCACCTGACAGAGAGTGGGGGCTGGGAGTCACCCAGGGCTTGCCCCATTCCAGAGTGGGGGCTGGGAGCCACCATGGCCTCACCCCATTCCAGAGCAATGTCAGGGAGCCACCCAGGGCTCACCCCATTTTAGAGCGGGGGCTGGGAGCCACCTTGGGCTCGCCCCATCCCAGAGCAAGGACTGGGATCTACACAGGGCTCACCCCACAGCTGGCCAGACTGGTTCTCACTGGAGCCCACACACACACACCCCTGCTCCCAGTGGCAGAGGGAGAGGGGGCGGGGTCACGGATACAGACCAGCTTCTGGCAGGGCGTCAGCCCTGATAGGGGCTATAAAGCTGCACACTTGTCAACAGCACCACAGGCATATGCCACAGGTGTGCATCTAAGGGCCACACCAAAGGGCCCAGGGGTGTGGCCCTTAGTCTGGGGAAGGGGACTGGACTGTGTATCTCATCCCCAGCTGGCAGAAGATTTTATGGGATGACGTGGGTGGATAGGGAGATGAGGGGTGTGGTTGGGGGAGGGTATGTTATATGTTATTGGGTGGATATTGGGGTATTTGGAGGAAGAGTTGTTGGGAAGGGAGGGGAGAGGAAGAGTTAGTGGGAGGGCTAGGGTGAGGGGGAAGAGTATTGGGATATATTTGGATATATAGGGATGTTTGCGATTGCTGAAAGGGTTAGGGAGGAGGAGAGAGTGGGGGGTGGTGATCTCCCCTGCCACCAGGGTGGGGCAGCCAGAAGGGGGCCGGGCTGGGGGACCCTGCTGGAAGGAGGGCTGCAACCATTGGGGTCATGACAGGCTGGGGAAGATATGGTCCCAGGTGGAGGGGTTTAAGATCATTGAGGCGGGACAGGTGCTTAGTACAGGTCCCATTTCCTAGTCCCCAAGCAGTTGGGCAGATGGGACATGATCAGAGAGCCTCTGACCCTGTGCTGGTACTGCTGTTGAATGCGAGTTGGTGGCAAATAAAGCAACAACTGTCGTAAAGTAAAGTTGTAGTAGTAGGTTATTGATACAGCAGACCAAGGTCATAGCTGAGACAATACATACATAAAATAAAACGCACAACATATCAAACATACATCCTATAAAAACACAAGATCCAAAAGTTACAACCCAGCCCCCTACCCCTAATAAGGCATTAACTAATAAATGTGCTATAGCAACCTAATTGCAAAAAACAATTGTTATGCACATAGTCCTAATAAGGCCACCGACGCTGGCAGGAAGACCTAAAGGGAGGGCATGGGTAACTTAAAGTCCAAAAACTGTTGGCGTCTTGTAAATGCCACAGCCAGAAATTTGACAAAGGACTGGGTAATGTCTGGGTGGAGATCTGCAAGCAGAAAACTCAAATAGGCCTCATTCGAATGTCCTGGGAATTTATCCAAAAAGGGTTTAAGGAGTTCCAAACGAATCTGGTCATAAAGATGACATCGCAGAGGAACATGACCAGTAGTTTCTGGCTCCAAGGAATTATATGGGCACAGTCTTTGAGAAGCCCTAATCCCAGCAAGCCGCCCCTCCCATAACTGTGTAGGCAGAGCATTGAATCTTGCAGCCATAAACAGCCATTTTTCTCTAGCTGAGTACCCCTCTACGAAATATGATGCTAATTTATCCATGGCGGGAACCCACTCCAGATAGCAATCCATGTAGGGCGACCCACCACCCACGCCCTTTCAAGCTGATAATCAATATCTCGCCAATGGATGGCAGTTAACTTTATAGCAGTTCCCAAATCCCTAGTTAATAAAAATTCCCGGGACAGACCAATAGATGCCAAATGCCTCTCCACCTTTTTGGTCTATGTGCTCTTAAAAGAGTCCTCGCGTAGGTATGGGAAGAGTCCCTTTTGATTTGTGTCCATGGATTTGATCCATAACTTTTGGGCCAAAGCCCATGCCCTAAAGGTTCATCTTCTCTGCCCCAATTCTAAATGTATGGCAGCACCTAAGGTACCCCCCGGGGCTCGAAGAAGGGACCTAAGAAAAATGGATTGCACTGTATCTACTTTTATACTCACAAAGGGAGCCCATAGCTCAGCCCCAAACAGGAGCTGAGCTGTAGATTTGGCATTAAAGGCTAACAATGTCTGCTTGTAAGCTACCCGACCGGATGCATAAAAAAACTTCTGAATAGCTAGTGCTGATCTTTTTGCCATAAGCAAACCAGCCTCAATATGCCTCCTCAAACCCCCCGCCGAATGCAATGTAATGCCCAAATATTTGAATTTGCGAACCTGCAGAATAGATTCACCCTCCTCTTGCCAAGAATGCCGGTTTTGTGTAGATGAATTGGCAAATACCACTATCCTCAATTTGGCCACATTTAGTACCAAATCATTGTCCTTAAAATAACCCGCAAACTCCACAAGCTGCCTCCGCAGACCTACCCGGGTTTGTGACAATAACACAAGGTCATTTGCAAAAAGAAGACAACCAAAATACCGAGAGGCCAAATGTGGAGGAAAAAAAGGAGCCTGAGCCATGCGGGGAATTACATCATTAAAGAAAATGTTAAAGAGCGTGGGTGCAAGGACACATCCCTGTCTTACCCCACGCTCCACAGAAACTTCTCTAGAAATATGCCCAGACATTATAAGGCCCTATTGAAATCTAAAAGGAAGTTTTACTATGAAGTCTTATGGACTTCAGTTGTGGAAGCTGCTACGGCTGGGAAGTCTCGCCAGTTTTGGAAATTATTCAATCAAGGGACAGTTCCCTTGTTGGATAAAGGACTAAGCCCTCCCTACCCCTGCTCAGGTTTGGGCTACTTATTTCTATGATATCTATTCTTGCCCCCACAACAACTCAGGTAGGTTGGATTTTTCATCCAATTGCTTGGCCAGCTTGCCAGTATGGCCTCAGATCAGTTGTCTTGAGGTGGATGCTCTTATTGAAACATTTAAAGTGAATAAAGCACCTGGTCAGGATTTAATACCTGTGGAGTTTATTAAACAGTATAGAGAGTGGTGGGTCCCATTGTTGGCTGCCCTTTTTTCATCCATTTGTCAGGATTGTGTCTTGAACCCCCAGCCCCGGAGGGTTTAGAGTGCTGCCTTAAGAACTGGTGTCACTCTGGGGGGGGATAATGACCATGTTCGGATGCTTGGGTTCTTTTCCACCTCGCCGCCCCCTCCTGTGGGACCACGCCTTTTCCCAGCTGTACCTTGTCTCCCTGACTTTGGCTCCCGGCTTCCTGATTGGCCACAGGTTGATATATAGCCTGTGGTGTGGCCACGGGAAGCTGTGGGAGTAATTGCTCTTACCCTTTGTGTGTGAATCCCTGTGTGATGGTGTGCGCATCCCCTTTCCCTCCTTTTGTCAGTGAGTCTTCCTTTCCTATGGTGTTGGTCATTTGGATGTCTGGTTAGTCTTGTCCTTCCTGTTGTGTTCTCTGTCTCTCTCCCCCATTGCTCTGTTCCCTGTGACTCTGTGCTAACCTGGAGCCCTGCTCCCCCAGTGCTCTGTGCTTCCCTGGAGCCCTACTTTCCCTGTTGCTCTGTGCTTTCCCCATTGCCCTGTGTTTTCTCATAGCCCTGTCCTGGTTGCCTTCCCTGTGGTCTTGTTTCCCATCACTGGTGTTCCTCTTAATGTTGGGTCTTGCTCTCCCTTAGCTGTGTCTTGTCTTGCCTCACCTCTCTATAGTGGGTGTTCCCTCCTTTCCTTGCTTTTCCCCTTGTGCTGTCCTTAACTTGCTTCTCTCTATCCTCTCTGTTGATCTTGGAACCTCTCTGTCCCCTCCCCCTTGGGACCCTTTTTTCTCTTTCTGTAGCCTCAATGATGAGCCATGCACTCTGAGGCCGGGTTCCCTGGCTGGTAAGATGAGAACAGTCTTGAAACACCCAAGAGACTGGCTGAGAGGTTTTTCCTTCTTAATAATTGCTCTTATCTGGGTTCCCTGGGTCCTTCCTCCTATTGTTCTCCAGTCATAGGTCACCTCATCCCTATTTCCCTACTAGTGTAGGTTCCTTCTCCCCTCCTCCCCTGACATCATTAATTAATTGCTCAGGTAACATTCTTTCCATGTGGGCTTGTGCTTTGGTTGTTCCAATTTATACGAAAGGACTGTGGAATAATCCAGTGAATTATAGGCCTATTAGCCTGCTCTCTGTTGTTAGTAAAATATATGCCAAGTTTTTTGTTGGGGAAATTTAATACCTGGTTGCTGAAATCCTCTATAATCCACCCCTAGCAGGCAGGGTTCCAGTCGGGTCAGTCAGTTGTGGACCGTTGTTTGGTCCTTACCCATTTAATTAAGAAATACAGGTCCCTAAAATGTTGCTTTTTTACCAGCCTTTCTGGACCTCAGAATGGCTTTTGACTCTGTAAACAGGGCCACCCTATGGTCCAAAATGGCCCAGACTGCCATAGACTGGCAACTGCTCTATCTTGTCCAGGCCTTGTATGCTGGCTCTAAGCTGGCAGTAAAGTTGGATTCATCTGGGCAACAACTGTCAAGAAGTTGATCCAGGACTCAGCTGCCGATCTCATATGTATCACAGAAACCTGGCTGGACCTCAAGTCGGGGTCTATTCTGGCTGACCTTGTTCCAGCCAGGTATTCTGTACAGCATCAGAAGGCTCCCTCTCCCAGCATTTCCCAGCTCCCCAATTCATTGCCATCCTCCTCCCATTTCACCCATCCAACCCATCTACCCCCATATTCTCATTCATTTATTTAGCTTAGCTTAGATAGATTTAGTGGTTATTTTTTGTTTTTACCCCTCCCTGTGTTTTATTTATTTATTTATTTTAAATTTATATCCCGCACCTCCTGCCCACAGGGCAGCCCGGGGCGGCGAACAACATTCAATAACATTTTTTTTAAAACAATTTAAAATACAATACAATGTGGGGAAACCCCCCCACCCCTACCCCTCACCAAAAGTCTGACCGAACAGTCAGGTCTTACATGCACGCCGAAACAGCAAGAGAGTGGGAACCAACCGAGCCTCCTCTCGGAGTGAATTCCACAGCACAGGGGCAGCCACCGAAAAAGATCTAACATCGGTGGCCTCCCACCTCACCCGGGGTACCTCCAAAAAGGCTCCCACGGACGATCTCAAGGGTCGCATGGGCACATGGGAAGTGAGGCGGTCCCGCAGATAAGCAGGGCCCAGGCCGTGAATGGCTTTAAAGGTTAAAACCAGCACCTTGAACCTGGCCCGGTGCTTTATAGGCAGCCAGTGCAGAGTCCGGAGCACTGGTGTCATGTGCTCCCTGCGACCCGACCCCATAAGGAGACGGGCCGTGGCATTCTGCACCAGCTGTAGCCTCCGGACCAACTTCTCGGGCAGCCCCATGTAGAGCGCGTTGCAGTAATCCAGCCTGGAGGTGAAGGTGTTCAATCTTCCTTCCTTCCTCCCCCCTCCATTGAATCCTTTCCCTCTCCCATATATTCCATCCCTGATTCCCTTCCCTTCCCCTGTTTTTTCATTTAGAGTAGGATTCTTAGATTGATTTAGGTTTTATTTCAGTTTTGTACCCCTCCTTGTGTTGTTTGTGATTCCCCCCCATCCTATATATATTTATATATATATATATAAATAAAACAACTGGACAAGGAGCGTTTGTAAGCATTTATGGAGGGGTGAGAGCAAGTCTGGGGAGCCAGCACCGTTTCCTGTTGCAGCCGCTCTGAGAGGTGTGTGGAGGGGCGACGCAGGGCCGAGAGGCACCCAGGGAGCTGCTGAGTGGAGTCCCAAGTGACGCGACTTCAGGGGGTGGCGCCGTGGAGAAGCTGGAAGTGTGGAGATACCCGGCACTTCAAAAGCAACACTAGTCCTGTGGGGCACCAAGGGATGAGAGCGAGTCCAGGGATCCAGCACCGTTTCCTGTTGCAGCTGCTGTGAGAGGTGTGTGGAGGGGTGACACAGGGCCGAGAGGCGGCCAGGGACTTGCTGAGCAGAGTCCTGAGTGACATGGCTGCAGGGGGTGGCACCACGGAGAAGCCAGAAGTGCGGAGATACCCGGAATTTCAAAAGCAGTACTAGCCATGCGGGGTGCCGCAAGAGTACGCTGCGGGTCGCATGCCTAAGGGCTGCGTGCTTAAGGGCCCTTGTGCGTGGGGCCTTAGGCACCAGCCAGGTGTGGCCAGGAGTTTCCCTACATTTGGTAGGTGGTCCAGGACTCTCCTGGTTAGTATGGAGAAAAAGAGAGGACAACAGGTATCCTCCCACTCTCCAGAATGTGTTCTCCCTCTGAAGTTGAGGCATAGAGACAATGAGCCCAGTCCAGGTATACTCCCTTCCTTGGAGAACAATCGGTATGCATGCCTGGAGGACCCTGTAGAGGGCAAGGAGGGGTCACTTGAATCAAGGTCTGCCACGGGTAGAGACATACAGACGTCCTCTAAGAAGGAAGATTGTGTATGCACGAGCTGGGATTGTAATAAGGAAGAGCAGCTTGTTTATCAGACTACCTTGATTGCTAGGATAGTGGAGGCAATTTTTGCCAGCACCTCAACATTGGATAACTCTGTAGCCAAGGTTAAAACCCAGCTCTGGCAGATTTTGGAAAAATTGGATGATTTGAGAGAGTGCCACAGATAAAGATGTGCCCCCTTACCTAGAGAGATAGAGGAGGAAGGTCCCTATGGTATCCTCAATCCAGGCGTACCTCGAGGGGGCAGGTGAAAGAAATGTATATGTATATTGGGCCAGATTATGATGGGTCCATACACAATTGGGGCCGACAGGAGGACATAATGGCAAATCTAACCCACTTTTTAAGGAGAACAGTTAACTGAGCTGATATTGATAAAATAATTTATTTGCCTTGTCAGGATTGGGTAACTAGGATTCAGCTGGACTTCACCCATGATTATTGTGTGAGAGATATATTTAAGGTTAGGAAGCTGCTTCTAAGTAGGGGGATTTCTATTGATAGGGTGCTACTCCATGGATATGACACACAAGGGATATCTGGAGCAGGTATGAATAAACATGGCCCTTGTTCCTCTCCCAATTGCATTTCCACTAGCACAGGTAGAATCAGGAGGGGGTGCCAGGGGCCCAGAGCCCAAAAAGAAGGGGAGAGGCAACCAGAGGGAGCAAACTCAGCCTTTGGACCTAGATTCTAGGGATTGGCAAGGCCACCAGCCCTTGGGGCTGTTTCCCAAGAAGGTAGGGCCTTCCCCCTCCAAGGAAGAAAGTGGACAGTCAGCAGTGGGAAGGACATCAGTGCCTCAGATCGAGTTGATGGATTTTGAAGCAGGGACCATGCAGGTTATGGATGCCCATGAAGGTACAGGCCCGACGAACGCAGTTGCCCTTGGGATACGCTCCATTAGTACGGAAACATTGGATATTGGGGGAGGGGACGATCTGGCCAAGGTACAAGAGGGTCATTACTCAGAAAGCTTGCCCCTTGGACAGAGGCTAGGTTCCTTTCTGGTAGGGGAGATGAAATTGGGTGTAACAGGGGATTTTGGGAACATGATTCGAAGTCTCCCAGTATTGGACCAAGACAACCTCCTGACCAGGCTGGGATACATTAACAACAGTATCCAGGGAGGTGTGGTGGAGTACAGGGCACCTGGGTTAGGATCAGATGGCTATGTGCACCGACCCCTAGATAATCCAGAGTCCTTTATGGCGGCGCAACTTTTGGATGCTTCGGAACAGTGGTCCCCCCTTGGGGGTCCCCCGGTCTCGGAGTCCCCAAGCTGGGCTGCATCCTTTGCAGGGATGAGAGGGGCTAGTAACATGGTTGTAGCAGAGGCCGAGTGCCCTCTATTACCTCAGTGCTTGCCTCACCATGATCAGCTGGCAAGGGAGAACCTTTTTGGACTCTGTTTCCAATTGGGGCCTCGGTCGAGCCCAGCCAAGCTGACAATAGTTTGTTCCAGGATTCACCCCAAGGCAGGCTTAGATTTGCCTCCTGGAATATTACAGGGATTAAAGCAAAATTGGGTGACGTAGATTGGTGTGAGTTTTTGGCCAGGTTCGACATCGTTTGCCTACAGGAGACCTGGCTAGACCAAGATATTGTCTGCCACATAGAGCGGCTTGTCCCATTTCTTCACAAAGGACAAAAGAGGGGCCACAAGGGGCACCCCTCAGGTGGCTTAGCTCTGCTCTTAGCCAAAAAGGTGGGTGACTGTTTTGAGATACTACAGTCTGGGAGGCCAGAATTCCAGCAGGGCATCCTCAAGTTAGGACCTGGGCAGGTGGATTGGTTGGTGCTATTCAATGTTTATATCCCCCCCTTCCTCCTCCAATTACTATCAGGCCGATGTGTGGGAGGTTCTTGAAGAAGCTATCTTTAGGGCAGAAGACCAGCATCCC
Organism: Sphenodon punctatus; assembly: GCA_003113815.1. Taxonomy (NCBI): domain Eukaryota; kingdom Metazoa; phylum Chordata; class Lepidosauria; order Sphenodontia; family Sphenodontidae; genus Sphenodon; species Sphenodon punctatus. Next base: position 537,573 of record QEPC01000075.1, read on the forward strand.
CTAGTGACCATTGTGCTGGCTGGGGATTTGAATGCCTCCCTGACGCCAGGACAGGTGAGGACGGCCTGGGGAGACGGTCTGCGTGAGTCTTCGAAGCCCTTAGAGAGCACCAGCCACATGGAGTTGCAGCTGGAGTCCCTAAACTACCATTCTGGCCTTGTGATAGTTGGGGAGGAATTGTTCCGTGATCCTGTGGAGGGTAGTACCTTCATAGGTCCGCAGGGACGGAGTGCCATCGATCTAATCCTGATGAACCAGGAGGCTTTCAATAGATTTGGAAGTCTTTTTCTAACTGTTAGACCAAAAAGTGACCATCTGGTACTTAGAGTAGATATTTCAACCCAGGTTAGGGATGGCGCCATTGAGACAGCCCAGCCTCCTGGGGATTCTGCTGGGAGGATTAGGAAAATGTCCCAGGTGGCATGGATTGGATATACTATGATCTCTGTGCTATGGATAGGCTTAGGGAGCTGGCCTCCCAAATCCTGTCTGCACAAGATAACTTGACTGTCCTCCAATGCTATGAGGCAATTATTAGCTGCTTCCAGGATGCATTTTTGATAAAAGATGTGAAGCAAATCTACCAGAAGAAACACCCATGGTATGATCTGGACTATAGATTGTTGAAGAGGAAACTTACAGCCTCCAAGAGAGGAGTCCAACCCTGTCTTTAGAAGTCAGTATCAGAGGGATAAAGGGGCCTACGCATCTCTATTGAAAAATAAAAAGGCTGATAATTATAATGCTATTTGGGCCCAATTGGTGGTGGCACAGAGACTGGGGGGTTCCCAGAAGTTCTGGCTGATTTTAAATAGAATAATTAAGCCCCAGAATTTGGTCAGTAAATCCAGACCACCTAATGTTGTTTGGGAAAATTTGGGGGGGAAACTCTATGAAGACCCAGATGATTGGAAGCTGGTAGTTGGGAGAGGTTTGGCGGAGAAGGAACAACTTTGGCTCCCTGGGATGCTGAGGTAGATTTCCCCCAGGAACTACTGATAGTTTATTCTCTCGCTGAAACCAAACAAAGCTGCTGGCCCCGATTTACATCACGGCGGGGATGCTGCAGGCAGCCCCTCAGTGGTGGGCCCCCGTGCTATGTAGATTATTCAACCATATTAGAATTTATGCTAAGGTTCCCTCTTCCTGGCTATAGAGTTGGTTCGTCCCAATATTCAAGAAAGGTCTTGGATCTGACCCAGTCTGTTACCGCCCCATTAGCCTGCTCTTGGTTGTGGGCAAACTGTTTGCAAAGTGCATATTGAAGCAATTGGAACAATGGGTGGAAGGGAATTCAATCATCCCACTAGAGCAGTTTGGCTTTGGCAAAGGGAAGGCAACAACAGATTGCTGCTTTATTTTGCAGCATTTAATTCACAAATATCAGAAGATTAGGAAGGGTAGGCTATTTTTGGCTTTTGTTGACTTAACAAAAGCCTTCGACTCTATCCCCTGGGCTAGGCTTTGGGGGAAGCTGTTAGCGTTGGGGATCAACAGCAACTTGCTGTCACTTCTAATCCAGCTTTATTCCAATAATTATGCAAGAGTGAAAGTGGGACCAGGTCACCAGCTGAGTGGGGAAATCCCCATAAGAAGGGGGGTCAGGCAGGGGTGTGTACTGCTCCCCCTGCTGTTTAATATCTACCTTGCAGATTTGGTAAAATGGCTGGGATCGGAGGATACTCACGCGCCTAAAATTGGCATCTATCATCTTAGTGTATTGCAGTTCGCAGATGACCTGGTTCTTATTTCGCAGACAGCCAAAGGGTTGAAACATCTGATCCAAAGGCTGGGCAAATACCATGCTCAGAATCATTTATCACCTAATCCCTTGAAGTCTAAGGTCATGGTTATGGGGGGTCAGAAATCACCAAATAAGTGGGAGATAGACCAGCAACCACTCGAAGTGGTACAATCCTTTACTTATCTTGGTGTGACCTTTGCATGCAGGAGTACCTGGGCTAAACATATCTAGGTGCGGGCTGCAAGAGCAGTCCAGTTAATTGGTGCGTTGGGTAGGGCGTCTAGAATATCGCAGGGAGTTCCAGTGTCAACATTTTTGGGTGTCTATAAAACTAAGATCCCACCTGCAGCGGTATTTGGGCTGGATATTATCCCCCAGCCAATTATTGACCCCTTGGAGAGGGTCCAGAATGCATTTTTTTACGCCGAATTCTCCAAGTGGGGAGAGATGTGCCAGTCACAATTTTGAGGGCAGAGACTGGCATGTTCTCTATTAATTTATACACCAAACTTATGGTGATTCGTTATTGGTTAAGATTGCTCACCCAACATGAGAGCTCCCTTCCACGACAATGTTTTCAGGAGGAGCTGGTATATACAGGCCCAAGAGGTTACCCATGGCTCAGGTATTTGGGCTATCTGAAGCAGAGTCTTGGGTTTTCCTTTAACTATTTTGCCGGTAGATCACTAATGGGGATCAAAAAGGAAATACAGGCTAGACTAAAAGACATCGAGTGCCAGGAGGATGTAGCAGCCTTGGGGAATTGGAGGGTGGCCCCCTGGCTTAAGTTGGTGAAGCCAGTGTGGGGGTTGGAGTCATACTTGGATAGCCTTATGAATTGTGATCTCCGAAGAAGCTATACGCTCTTGCGGTTCCAACAGGTGCTGTGGTCGAAGGACGACGGAAGGGGGTTGTTTACATTAAACTCCTATGCACATGCCCTCAGATAGGTCGGAAGGGTGGAGCATTTTTTGTTAACCTGCTCCTATTACAACGATTTAAGGGCAGTATGGCTCAAACCACTAATTTGGCGGGGCAGTATATCTAGAGCCAGGCCAGGGGTACAAAGGACTCCTCTCCCTAACAAGTTTGGAAGATGTTGTGGCATTGGCAACTTTTGTCTGGTTGACTTCCAAGAAATGGAGGGTGGTTAAAGTGGAGTTATGAGGAATCTTGTGGGATTTGCCACGGGCTTAGCCAAACAAGTATGTTTTACGCCAAAAATATGTGTACTTTTGTAAAGTGATTTATTATGTATTTTGTATTTGTACTTCTGTTTTATTGGAATGGCTATGGCGAAAGCTGATGCCTAAATAAAATATAGATAGATAAATTAGAGACAGTAGACAGTTGTAGGAGTTAGCTTAGTGATAGAGATAGTGTTAGTGATTTAGTTTTAGTGTTTGTAGGAGTAGGCCTGTGTACTTATTAGATAATCCATTTAGTTCATAGCATTTAGAATAGTTAATAGCAGTTAGATTTAGTGTAGATAGATAGCTATAATATTAGATAAAAAATTTAAATAAAAAAAAACCATATAAAAACAAAGAAAACAAATAAAAAACCATATAAAACCAAATAAAAAACCAAAAACGCATATAAAAACATTTCCTGAATGGCCAAACCTGAACTGAACAGTCGAACCAAATGGCCGAACCTGAACCCGGCGAACGAACCAAATGGCCGAACTGAACGCAGCTGAACCTGAACCGCGTTCTGTTCGCCCATCCCTAGTGGTTAGTGGCCCAACACATCGGGGGGGGGGGAGGCATACTCTGGATCTCATGTTTTGTACCAGCCTTGAGGCAAGTGTTCCGTTATTGGGGGAGATATCAGCAGTGCCCCTGTCATGGATGGACCATTACCTCTGGTAGACCTCTCTTCTGATACATGTCTGCCCCCGGATGGATGTGGGACCAACTCGTATGGTTTGCCCCCAGAGATTGATGGAACCAGAGCGATTCCGGAGGGCTCTGGGGGAGACCGTCTCATTGATGACCTCGTGGCTTTCTGGAACACCTTGCTAACTGAGGCCACTAATCGGACGGCTCCTAGACGTCCGCATCCCAGGCAACAGCACTGCAGGCCTCCTTGGTATTCGGAGGACATGCGGATGCTGAAGCAGAATGGGCAGCGGTTGGAGCAATGGTGGTGCTGCTCTCACACTGAAGCCGACAGATTGCAGCATAGAACTGGCCTATGCTGTGGCTATGAGGACAAGAAAAAAAGTTTCTTGCTGCTCTCATATCATCCGCTAAGTCCCATCCAGCGGAGCTTTTCCAGGTGATGTGGGGGTTGGTCAGTTCGGCCTCCCTCCACCTAGGAGTGGAGTCATCTACGGCTCACTGTGACATGTTTGTGGACTATTTTGTGGATAAAATTGCTCATATTCACCGCAACTTCGATGCTGCATGTATTACATTAGGAGAGCTGGAGGTTATGAAAGCCCCATCTTGTCCAGTTTTGTGGGATCAATTCCAGTCGATGGTGCCTGCTGATGCGATCGGGGTCCTTGGGGTGGTTAGGGAAACTTCTTGTGAGTTAGACCCATGCCTGTCCTGGCTAGTGAAATCTTGCAGGGAGACAATGGGGCCGTTGATGGCGGGGGTGGTCAATGCCTCCCTTCGGGATGGCAGAGTGCCAGGCTGCCTCAAGGAGGCAGTTGTGTGACCTCTGCTCAAGAAACCATCGCTTGATGTTGACTCCCTTACCAGCTATCGGCCTGTCTCTAACCTTCCCTTTTTAAGGAAGGGTATTGAACGGGTAGTGGCACAGCAGCTGCAGGGGCATCTGGATCGCATTGGTTTTCTTCATGGCACCGAGACTGCACTCATGGCCTTGGTGGATGACCTGCATCGAGAGTTAGACTGGGGTCGGTTGACCCTGTTGGTGGTGGTAGATCTTTTGGCTGCGTTTGATACCGTTGGCCATGAGATGTTGGTGACGTGCCTGCGGGACTGTGCAGGAGTGGGTGGGACTGTTCTTGAATGGTTCCGCTGAGTCCTAGCAGGAAGAACTCAATGAATAGTATTCAGAGAATGTTTTTCATCATACCGAGACCTCGCGTGTGGTGTCCCGCAGGGTTCTGTCTTGTCCCCATTCCTGTTGAATGTGTATATGCAGCCACTCGGTGAGGTGATTAGGAAGTTTGGCGTGCGGTGTCATCAATATATGGATGACACCCAGCTGTACCTCTTTTTTACAACAGACCCAGGCCCTGCAGTCTCGGTGTTTACCCAGTGTCTGATGGCTGTGGGGGACTGGATGAAGGCCAACCGACTGAGGTTGAATCCTGACAAGATGGAGGTGATGCTGGTGGGTAAGGTGACGGGGGGGTAACAGCCCCTGTTGTGGACGGGGTCTGTCCTGTGTTGGTTCCCCAGGTGTGGAGTCTGGGGGTGCTCCTCGGCACACAGTTCTGCCTGGATGTCCAGGTGGAGGCTGTGGTGAGGAGTGCCTTTTGCCAATTACATCTGGTGCGGTGGCTTCGGCCGTATGTTTCAGACTCTGACCTGGCCACTCTCATTCATGCTTTCATCACCTCTAGACTAGACTATGAGTATTTTCAGATGTTACGAGGTCACGCTTAACCATAGGAAATTCCCACATGGTGATCGTGGTCCCGTAATGTCTGTTGTGGTGAACAGAAGCCGCCCGCCAGATGTTCACCCCTGTGAATCACGGGGGGAATCACATTGACCACGCAAATGGAGGTCCTGCCCAGACCATCTCCATTTGCGGGTTCAATGTGATTCCCGCCCGTGATCAAGGGGACCATCTTGTCTGACCCCCGACCATGGCCCGGAATCAGCGGCGGGATTCCGGGCCGTGGTCAATTCCCGGGGGGGGCGGGTGCTGCAGCCACATTGGCTGCAGTGTCCGCCCGTCTCCCAAGAGGGCGGGCGGCCTAGGGAGCATGGGGTAGCGGGGCTGTGCGGTCACACATTGAGCTGGACAGCCCTGCCCCCTCCCCAATTCCCTGCTGGGATCAGCCGGCACATCTGTTGGACGTGTCGATTTGATCCCGGTGGGGGATCACTGGGTGATTCCGTGACGTGGCCAATACAGGCCCCGTCACATCTGAAAATACCCTATGATAATGCGCTCTACGTGGAGTTACCCATGACAACAGCTCAGAGACTGCTGCTAGTGTAGAATGCGACAGCCAACACTGATGCTCCGTGCTCTGCACTGGCTGCCGATAGCGTTCTGGACCCACTTCAAGGTGTTGGTTTTGACCTATAAATCCCTAAATGGTCTAGGCCCTGCCTACCTGCGGAACCGTCTCACCCCCCCAGATGCTGGACCGACCCCTGTGGTCATCATCCGGGGGTGTCCTGCTCGAGGTCCCCCGAGTCTTCCAGGAGGCCATGCAGGAGAGGGCATTCTCAGTGGCCGTGCCATGGCTGTTGAACTCCCGTCTGGTGGGGGTGCAGCTGACTCTGGACCTCTCCTCTTTTCGGAAAAGCTGGAAGACCTGACTGTTCCACCAGGCGCTTGGTGGGGGAGAGGGATGAAAGGGTGGAGGTGTGATGGAAGTGAGGTGGTAGTGGTGTTGTTAAATGTAGCCCTCCTTTTGGCAGTTTTCAAAATGTTTTATATTGGATTTTATTTGTGTTTTTATATTGTAAGTTGCCCCAGGCTTCCTGATGGCAGGATGGGTGGGGTATTAAATTGAAAAATATTAATTTGAAAAAATAAATAAAGTTAATGGAAACTTGTTATTCCATGGTGTTTTAATGGCAGCAAGTACGCTTATTCCGAAGAGACAAAGCCAGTGGCTACTGCAAAGAAAACACATAGATGGGAAAGAGCTTTCTATATACTGTGCAAGGCTGCAATATCTGCATATCTATATTGCACCATTCTTCTTTCTACATCTTTTTAGCTGGTTTATGGAAATCAGCCAGAGAGGCACCACATGCTGGTTGAGTTAGAACAATTCAGTGGCAGCTGCAAAGGGGCAAGGGTGCCAGAATGAAGCACAAGAGCCTCTGAGATGAATATGACATTCCACATTCACAAAGCTCATTTGTATATCTGTTCAAATAAACAAATATCAGAATACATTTTTGCTGTTTGTGCAATAGTTGCATTTTTTAACATTTCAGTTCAGTATTTTGGTTACTTAAGCAATACTAATTAGTGCAGTTGTGCATGGTGTGCAAAAACACTACATAGCACTGCCAAAGTAACCAAAATACCAAAACAAAATCACTGAAATACTGAAATGAAGTAACTGGAGTAATGAAGTGGGAAGTGAATATTATTTTGTATCCATTTCATTAAAACAGATACATATACGACAAACGTATTGAGTTCAATATTTACAACAAATATTTGTTTCAGCTCTAAGCAAGGTTTGGTTACACTGAGGAACAGCTCTAAATCAGTTGCGAAAATGAAAATATTACACCCCAACTGGAGTAAGGATTGGGGGATTCGTTAATCTTCATACTCCAGTGTGGCGTTTCCTTCTCCTGTGTGAGCAACTGACATGGAGGCTCTCCGCTGCCTGTCCAGGCAGTGGGTTATGCTCTGTAAAATTTCACATCTCCCTCCCCAAGGGAAATATAATACGATAAGCAATAGGGCTGATCTCTGACATTTATTTATAACCCAAATCTCAGTTCATTTAAGGAACACTTATTTCTCTCAGGTGCAAATTAAGATTACACAATAACAAAATGGTTCACAGGGCTCCACTGCAATTAAATTTTGCATAATTTTCATTAATGCCCAACATCCACTCAGACACTGTTTTTTTGTGGTTTTTTTAAAGATAGTTTTCCTCCAATAGAGCTTGGCACTTCATAAGCCCTAATTCACCAAACGTCTTCTAATTTTTGCCTTCAGGTCCCTTCAATTTTATACAACACTCACAAATGCTTTTGTGGGAGGTCATAAGTAGATCAATTGACATCTAGCTAAGTAAAATCCTATTATTATTGTAATTAGACCGACAGCATTTACCCTTGAGGTCCTTTGGTCCAAGGGTAAATTTAGTAGAGTAGTTAAAAATTAATGGTTTATCTCACACACAGGGGCTGCATCCTTGTTTACAATTATGGGAAAAGGCAAGTGGAAAGGCTTTGACATTTGTTTCCTATAAAATATAGAAATGTTTTTAAAATCTTTCACTTCCTATAGATTTTGTACATTGGGTTGTCATACCTCCCCTTTAAAAGAAGTTGCATATGAAAAATACATGTTTCAGGGCTGCATTAGTTCCAGTGTAGCCTTGCATCATATATTTTTCATAAGCATCCTCTTTTAAAGGGGAGGTATGGCCACCCTATTTATACATCACCTAAATTAGTCCTCTCTCTGCAGTCTTCATCTGCTTCATCTACAAAGGACACAAAAAATGCAATTTAGTTATTCTTCCCTTGCAGAGTCCTCCGAATAATGAGTACAGGATTAGATAAGCATGCCTTTTACCTGCTAGGTTCTTAACAACAAGTTATCATAGAGGGTGATTAAATCCTCCTTCCTCTAGATTCAAAATGCTTATAACTTGACAAATCATATTCTTACTAAAGCCCATTCATGGCTAATTTCAGCACCTTAAAAGTTAATTCTTGCTCAGGTTGTTTACTATGCAGGCCTATCACTTCTGATGAATAATTGCCTAGATCGTTATTATTTATTTATTTATTTATTTAATGTACCTGGTGCTTTAGAATCAATTATAGACAGGTTCCTGCCACAGTGGGTTTACAATCTAAGAGGCATGGGAGGGGAGGTGAAGAGGAGGGGAACAGAGGGAGGGACGGAAATATATTCAAGAAGTTGTGAAGTGGCAGGTGCACATGCTTAGTTTAGTTACAGCCAGGGTAGAAGGACAACCTAAGAAAATCAGGCCAAAGACTAAGGGGATAAGCTAGGAAAAACCTGATGGAAGAAATAGGTTTTCAGAAGGGATCAGAATGGGGGGAGGGAGCAGAACAAAAAGAGCTCCAGGCCTGAAGGGGCAGCAAGGGAGAAGGGGTGGACACATTTTGAGAAGCCAGAGAGTCGTGGGCAGGCAAGGGGGGTCGATCTCGCACACATCCCCCTCAGCTGTGCTTTTAAAATACACTTCATTTGCCTTATTTCTTTGCAACTGTTTTGTTGAACAATTTTATTTTTCCTCCTTGGGCTTTGTTAGGAAGGGAAAGATATAGGGCCTGATCCTCAACTCATGCATGCACTACACACAGTGTGTGCAAGGTGTGCACAACATGTGTACACTTTTATTCTGTATGTATTGCACATGCATACCCTCGCATTCACTGTATATATGCAAGTAGAGTTCAGGCCCAGAGGGTGCAACTCTCCATCCATTGAAATCAATGGCTCAGCTCCCATTGAATTGAATGGTGGAGTACACCCATACTGTAACACAATTATGGAGGGAAAGAAAGGAAACTTGTTTCTAAGGCTTAAGTTGGATAGGATGTACCAGTCCCAACATCCTGAAATTGCCCTGTAGGCTAAAACATTAAGTATTTATTTCATAAAAACAACATACTCCTCCCAGGATTCACTATAAGGTAAAAATACAACCTTCAAAATGGGATTTGTATTCTTCATTTCCCTCCTCAAATGAAACCTTAGCTACAGCCGTGGATATTTTGGCAAAATGTTAAATCCCATCATGGTTCTCAGTTGTTATTAATTATTATTTATTATTACATACATAGCACCAGAAATGTACCTGGTACTGTACAATAAGTAGATAGACAGTTTTAGTAAAATCTACTTTAAAAAAAATAAAAGGGTACAAATGAAACACAGATGTTTCCCTTTAATAATCTTAATATTGTTTCATCTAATTATTCCTGTATTTTTTATTCTCATGTTCCCCTTTCCCACTGATTGGCGCATTCACCCCATCACATGGCAGCAGCAGGACTCAAACTTTTTTATTTTGCTTCACTATTCGGACAGTGAGTGAATGAACACATGTGGCACTAATCATTCCCAGAGTCCAACCACAGACTTTGCAAACACCAACCCTGTTCATGCAAAGACAGTCTCCTATTGATTGTATTGATCTGGTATTGACAAGTGGCAACAGCATTACAAACCTGGTTTTAAAGCAGCTCTGCTGGTGTGTCAAAAAAGCAGTGTTTTTCTGTCTTTACAGTCTTTTCTGTCTTTATTTACAGCCCAAACTAAACCACTTCCTCCCGCCCCCATCAAAAGACTTTTGGGCTACCTGTCACCATGAGATTCCCACCTGGCTATTCCATGGGGTGTGCCATTTTAATGGAATCAAAGGGGTGGAAGGGACCTCAAAGATCATCTAGACCAATCTGCTGCACTGAAGCAAAATTCACTAAAGCTAGATCTCTGCTTCATCTATCCCAGTCTTTTCATAAAAAACTCCAATGAAGTTGGATATAATTTTCCTAGGCAACTTGTTCCATTGTTCATATAGTTAGCAAGTGTTTTAGCATGCACTAGTAAAGTAACAGTGGTAGGATCTCCTGTACAGACCTCTCCAGAATGAACTCCTCACACTTTATCAGGAGAACTTTTGGCATCAAATAAATCACGTGCTCTTCAGAAAAGAAAAGTCTGTTAATGTGGTCCTAAGAATACTGTATCTGTCTCTCATGGATTTATGTGGCCAATGATTCAACAGCATGAATCTAAAAAGACAGACTTAAGATGCTCTTCTATTTGATAGTTTCCAGATTTTCTGGAAGACACCATTTTAAAAGTTCTTGTAATTTCATTAACATATTTGTTAAGCACTGACCTGTTACAAGACCAGATAGAATATCATATCACAGGCCTTTTATAAGTCCTCCAAATAAACAGTTTGCCAGGTGCAAGCATCTCCTCCTACACAAAGTGAGTGTAAAGTGATCAAGCTTTGGCAATACCTAGAGTCCCTCAGTCAAGATCAGGACCCCTTTGTGCTAGACATTAGGAAGACAGAGAAGGAGATGATTCTTGCTTTGAATAGATGGCAATCTCAATTGCTGCTAAATAGCAGCGTTTTACATACAGTTTGTGCTCATGTTTGAAAATGACTTTACAAAATTCAAGACAGTGAAGAACTGCAGTTCCTCTCTCAGGAATATTCTAGAAGCCTAGGGGACCCATGCACCTCTCCTGCTAGAAGGGTGGGCAGGAGAGGGGGGTGTCATTCCATCTTCTTCACCACCAGGACCCATTCCAGCCTACCTAGCTACACCCCTGGGGAGATCCAGTGGAGAGAAACAGCCTAGGATGTTTTCTTTGTTAATACCATACCCTCCAACATTTCACAGATGAAAATGGTGAGGTGGTCAGGAGGTTTGATGTGCGATGTCATCAATATGTTGTCATCACTATGTGTCATTAATATGTTGATGACACCCAGCTTTACCTCTCTTTTTCATCAGACCCAGGCCCGGCAGTCTCGGTGCTTACCAGGTGTCTGGCAGCTGTGGGGGATTGGATGAGGGCAAATTGACTGAAGCTGAATCCCAACAAGACGGAGATGAGACTGGTGGGTAAGGTGGCGGGGGTGACATCCCCCATCATTGATGGGGTCATTCCTCCACTGGTTCCCCAGGTTAGGAGTCTGGGGGTGCTCCTTGATTCGCAGCTCCGCTTGGATACTCAGGTGGAGTCTGTGGCAAGGAGTGTCTTTCACCAATTACATCTGGTGCGTCGGCTTTGGCCGTATGTTTCAGACTCTGATCTGGCCACTGTCATCCATGCTTTCAACACCTCTAGGCTACTGTAATGTGATCTATGTGGGGCTACCCATGGTGATGATTCAGAGACTGCAGCTGGTGCAGAATGTGGCAGCCCATCTCCTGGTGGGACTCGGCTGCTGGGAACATATTACACCAGTTTTTTGGTCTCTGCACTGGCTGCCTATAGTCTTCTGGGCCCGATTCAAGGTGTTGGTGCTTGCCTATAAAGCCCAAACAGCCTTGGCCCGACCTACCTGTGGGATCGCCTCACCCCTCGAGTCCTGGATTGGCCCCTGCGGTCATCGGGGGGTGCTCTCCTTGAGGTCCCCTGAGTCTTTTGGGGAGCCATGATGGGGAGGGCTTCCTTAGTGGCTGCCCCATGGCTGTGGAACTCCCTGCCATTAGAGGCCTGTTTGGCTCCGGATCTCCCCTCTTTTCAACGCAGTTGTAAAACCTGGCTGTTCCACCTGGCCTTTGGTGGGGAGGATGGGTAGGGTGGACTTGGGAGGGAGTGGGTTTGGGTGGTGGGTGGTGAGAGATATTTTAATCCTCCCTATTATAATTGTTATAATTGTGAGCCGTTCAGAGCTGCCTGTGGCAGGATGGGCGAGTAATAAGTATTTAAAATATATAAATAAATTAAATAGGGACATTTGCCTTTGTGTCCCACCAGTGGCAAAGCCGCCAACGAGCCTTGGGGCGCTGCCCAGCTCGGCCAGCCTGAGGGTGCTGCCCAACTTGCATGGATATGAATTAACGTTAAAGGCGCTTTTGCCCTTCCTCAAAATGGAGGTTGTCTGTGCTCACTGCACCCTCAATGATGATTTACAACTGGGTGTTTCCCACAATTCCAACTACAAACATTCCACAAGCAGAAAGCAAGTATTAAAGCAGGCATNATTTGCCTTTGTGTCCCACCAGTGGCAAAGCCGCCAACGAGCCTTGGGGCACTGCACCCTCAATGATGATTTACAACTGGGTGTTTCCCACAATTCCAACTACAAACATTCCACAAGCAGAAAGCAAGTATTAAAGCAGGCATGCAGAGCACTAATTCCAAATGGCCAAGCCACAATCAAACACACAAGGCACTCCAAAATGCTGCCTATTAAGCACCTTATGCCATGCAAAGAGACATTCCTCTAGCTATATAACCAGTTCATTTGAGCCCCCATAATCAATTCATGTTGCCCCCACCCCATAATCAGTTAATCGAATCCCCATATAATCAATTCATGCTGCCCCCCATCCATAACCAGTTCATTTGTCCCCCCAATAATCAATTCATGCTTCCCTCCGCCCCATAAGCATTGTCCCCATGCCCCATAATTAGTTCATGCTGCCTCCCCCACCCACTCCAACCCCCGCTACCCCAACTGTGCAGAGCAGCAGTGGGCCCCAGTCATCCAGCAAGTCCTCCCTCCCACTTCCCCCCTCACTTACTTGGGCCCGTGGCATGGAACAGCCGGCAGCTGGAGCAGCGGCTGGGGCTGCAGTGCTGCTTGCAGCGGGCCGCCCACTTCTGTCACTCTCTACTCTCCCCAAGTGGGCAGGCGGCTGCCTTAGGAAGCCTTGCCTTGCTGAAGTCCTCTCCTCCTTGAGGCTTGAATTTGTGTGCCTCCAGCAGCCGCCTAGTATCAGCAGCTTTTGGCTGGAGCCGGAAGCAGCTGATATGAGGTGACCGCTGAGGCGGAAACTCAAGTCGCAGTGGGGGATGGGGAGGGGGACTGTAGCAAGGCAAGGCTTCCTAAAGCGCCCACCCACCTGGGGAGAGTAGAGAGCAGTGGGGGCGGGTGGCAAAAAATCCCACCACAACTGGATGCGGCAGGCTCAGCAAAATGGGATTTTGCCAGGTCAGTGACTCACTGGGGAATTTTTGTTCATACCCATGGCATTCCCGGGAAAATCAGGGCAGCTGGAGGGTTTGTAATACTAGAGTGGGGAGGTGGGTCAGTCAGGATCAGAATCCACGGTCAGTGACTGTGATCCTTTTTTGATCCCAGTAATAATAATTGGACTTGCACAAATTACCAGCAAAAAGTACCTACTATGCCTAAGCACAAATTGCTTTTTAACTCTCAGTCCAGCTACATTCCAAATGGACTCTCTGCTGTCTCTCTGGGAACTGAACAAGTCTTGTATCTTGTCTCCACTCACTGAGGAGCTAATCACACACCCATTACTTAATATAAGCTGAGTGGAAACTGGGAAGAGAAAAAAATCTTGAGCAAAGAAACATTTCCCCCTTCCCACTCTCTTGATCTGTTCTATTGCTTTTTGTGTTTCATTGAGTCAATAATTCTGATTTAAGAGAGATTTGGTGCAACCCAAAACCAGCCATTTTCATGTAAGTTGTTGGGTACCTAATAACGTGCTCCACACCTTTCTGGATCCAGCGCAAGCCTGATTTTTCAATGTCTGTTCTAACCTGGCAGGATTCCTTTAGAGGAGGCCATGAGGGAAGAACAGGATGGGAGGCAAGGTACAGAAATTGTGGAAGGATGCTAAGTGTTAACAGAAAATGGAGAGGGGCTGCAGAGGAATGCCAGGAGGGAATCATGAGCAACTGGAGAAGACAGATACTCGGCGAGGAGGAGTATGAGGCTGAAGAACATCAATGAGCTGCTGGAGGTTAAGGGAGGGAACAGTTCAGAAAAGTCACCATAATGTGGTCAGACAAATCGATTTTCTGCCCAGCTTAAATGAGAGCATAAGCTCTGCAGAAAATCAATTTGATTTGGCAAATCATTGGTTGTCTGCATTAGCCTGACAATCCACCTCCTTTTAAACTGGGTTTGATTAGACCTGCTTTATTTCAGTAACTGCTACAGCACAACCTTTGTCTGGTACTACCTGGAGGCTTGGGGGATTTGGCATTAAACAAAGCCAAATCTATTTCAAATGCTTCTGACTCCCCTGGTTTTTATTTCATATCTAGATCCACAATATATTTCACTTGCATAGATTTGGGGGGGGGGGTGTGTAAATTAGATCAAATTTAGATTTTTAATAGAGATTTTGAGAACTCCCAGTTTTTACTCATTATTGCTTATATTGTATTATTATTATTATTATTATTTTATTAGCATTTATATATAGTGCCAGAAGTGTACCTGGTGCTTTACAGATAATAAAATAGACACAGTCCTTGCCCGAGAGCTTACAATCTAAAGACAAGGGGAGGGGAGACAGGGAAGGGGGAACAGAGGGAGAGACAAGGGATGCAACATTCATGAGGATGCGAGAACTCAGGTGCATGTTCTTGTCTTGGTTACAGTAAATAGAAGTTTGCAGATAAAAGGTAGGGGATAATCCTGGGTGGGGATGATTAGCAGGAGTTAGGAAAGGCAGAGCGGAAGAGGTGGATTTTGAGGAGGGACTTGAAGGTGTGGAGGGTGGGGGCAAGGCATACAAGGGCAGGGAGGGAGAAGGGACAAAGGCGGTTGGGGGAGCAAGGGAGGCATGGGAGGGTGAGGGAGGGGATGGGAGAGGCGTGTAGTGCTCAAACAGGGGTTTGGAGGGAGAACAGAGCAGAGAGGTAGGGGGGAATAAGGTTATGAAGGGCTTTGTAGGTGAAGACAGCTTGTGCAGAATACGCTCAGGAAGGGAAGCTAGTGGAGGGAGGAGAAAAGAGGCTGCACATGGTCAAAGCGACTGACTAGGTGGATGATCCTGGCAGCAGAGTTTTGAACAGAGATGAGGGAAGCAAGGTGAGAGTGGGGAAGGTCAGTGAGCAGGAGGTTACAATAGCCAAGGCGTGAGATGACTAGGGCGTGGATGAGAGTTTTGGCAGAGGAGACAGACAGAAAAGGGCAGATCTTAGCAATGTTGTGGAGGGACAAGTGGCAGGATTTGACCACGGTGTCAATGTAGGGTTTGAAGGTGAGGTGTGAGTCAAAGATGAAGTTCAAGCTACAGGCTTGGGGGACAGGGAGAATGGAGACCCCATTAATGGCAATTGACAGGGAGGAGGGAGAGGAAGGATTGGGAGGGAAGATAAGGAGTTCAGTTTTCACCATGTTCAGTTTGAGTTGGTGTTGAGACATCCAGGCGGAGATATCGGAAAGACAGTTGGTGAGACGAGCTAGGACAGAGGGGGAGAGGGAAGGAGTGGAGAGATAGAGTTGAATGTCGTCAGCGTATAGGTGGTATTGGAAACTGTGGAAAGCAATGAGTTTGCCTAGTGACTCGGTGTAGATAGAGAAGAGAAGAGGGCCAAGGACAGAGCCTTGGGGAACCCTGACTGAGAGGGGCAGGGAGGAGGAGGGGGAGGAGTTAGGAAGAGAAACACTGAAGGAGCGGTCAGAAAGGTAGGAGGACAACCAGTACTGAATGATTTCTTTACATTACTAGTGTTACTATGAACCGATCTCTCTCTGAGGTTTCCACTTTTCTTAAAAGCAAAAATGAGCTGGTTTTGGCATCCCGGAATGTCTTGAATAATATGCCAGCATTTGAGAATAATGCATTGAATTTTCTGACTCATCCAAATGTACATCATACTGCAAACTACTCTGTCATTATTACATCTCTGATGGGGTGTTAAAAATTGTCTCATGGAGTGAGGCTAGATGTTGAACTTCTCTTAATAGCTTTATGTGATAACCTCGATTATAAATCCAAGTTAATTCCTCTGATTGAGAATCAGAGGGTAAGAACAGACATGATGGTGGCCCACATCGCTCCAGAATTCACCTGCATGTTTGTTCTTCCACCGCCAGATGCTGGCCCGCTATTGCCACAGGGCAAGTAGGCGGCTGACCCGGGATGCAGCCTCTCGAAAATCTCCAAGGCGCAGTCTGGGCCAAGGCCCACCCACCCAGGCCAATCCAGGCCAGCATGTCTGTTAGGCCCACCCAGCCCCACTTAAAGGTGGAGTCCATGGATTGGACCCAGAGAAGCATGCTCACCTGGCCCCACCGAATAACTGATCAGGGGGTGGAGGAACACAGTATCTCAGCCCCACCAAACAGCTGATCGAGGGGGCCTGGATCTCCTCAAGGTTCCCCATCAGCTTTGGTGGCCAGGGTGAGCGTGCTCCTCTCAACTCCTCCTCATGAACTATTTGGTGAGTATAGTCACCCACTGTGATTGGAGGGTTCTCCAATCACAGCTTGGTGAGTGCACCCGCCCAACAAACAACTGATTGGGTGGGTGCTCCTGAGGGAAGTGTCCCATGACAGCCATCCAGCCCATGGCTGTGGGGCCGCCTGGCTGTCATTCTCTAAGTCTGGTCAACCCCACTCCCCCCACATCCAGCACCTCCCGCCCATAGAAAATGACAGCAAGCCGGCCCTGTGGCTGGCTGGCTGGCTGTCTGTAACTTTGCATGGGCATATGGCACAGGAAAAGGGAGGAGTGACCCCCCCAAGCAATAGGGAGCCCCCTGGGCTAGGGCTTACTCCCAGTCACCTGGGACATCCAGGTGCATGCCTCCCTCTCTGTTCCAGTGACTCTCAGGGGGAGAACAGCCTTCCAGGGAGGCGCTGGAAGGGGTAAAGAGGCATGCACCCAGAACTCCCAAGTGATCAGGAGCCAGCCCCGCAGCAGTGGCCCAGGGGAGGGGGGCTCCCCGTCACCCGGGAAAAGGCCACTCCACCCTCCTCTGTGCCTTCCGCCCATGCAAAGTGACAGCCAGTCAGCCCTGGCCATTACCATGGGGCCAGCTAACTGTCACTTCTGCACAGGCAGGAAGCACGGAAGAGGGGCACGTGGACTTGCAGAGTGACAGCCAGATGGCTCTGCAGCAACAGCCAGGGCTGGCTGTCACTTTGCACGGACAGGAGGTGCTTCCCTCAGGAGCACCCCTTCACTCGTTCTTTGGCAGCTGGCTACATGTACCAAGCAGGCAATGGGTGGCTGGGTGGGAAGAGGTGCTCCCTCCATCAGCTATTTGGCAGCACTTCTTCCCGGGGGCCTGATCCTGCTGCACCACATTGGCCTGGGAGTCCTGTCCTGTGTGGAAAGTTCCTCAGGCTGCCCCAGAGTATGGAGGGACTTTGTGCCAGCAGCCCCCATGCCCAAGTTAAGGGCTGCACTGTCCTACTTGCCAACCTGGAAGTGGTGGCTGCAATGTTTTGCCCTGGGGTGGGGTGCCACCCTCACATCTGTTTTTCCCCATAGACAAAACACCAATAAAACTGTCCGTGGAAAAGACACCACACATACGACTCTACATGGGAAACCAAGAAATGATATATATACACCACTGTACATGTATGAAATGATATCATACATATTGTATAATATGGTGGATATCATACAAATATATGAATCAACACAGACTCAACCCCAAAACCCTTGTATACAAACATCAGGAAAACTCAACAATCATAAATAACCAAATAAATGCAAAATGTGAACAAATCGACCACTAAGGATAAGAATGACTGAATATAGAAGCAATATTAAAAAGAACTACAGCCCCTTTAGTTAAACATTTTGGAGCTATGGAATTTGTTTTGGAGGGTTTGGAAAAATATGATTTGGATTCTTTCTTGCTTAAGAGGGAATGGTTTTGGATTTTTAAACTACATACAGAAGCACCTTTTGGTCTCAATGAAGAATTGGATTTCTCTTCATTTTTGTAGTTATATATTGTTACAACTTATTTTGACATTGTTGTTAGATTTCAGTTATGTTATTATAACAAGTTACTTCTATCCTTGCTATTGGGAGTTCCTATTAACAGCTGTATGACTTTCAGTATTCAAAATGCTTTAACAATCCTTATCTAGCTCACCCTCATAACATTTTACAGATGGAAATCTGACGTGAGAGACAGCAGGTGTTTTAAAATGAAATGCTCCCATGCATGGCCACCCAAGAGCCACTCATCTGAACGCCCGTCTGAATGTGGAGATGGGGGATGCGCACGCCCAGGAGCTACGTGGCACCCACGTGTGACCACTCACAGGGCACTGCCGAGAAATCCAGAGTGCATTGTGTGGGGCAAGCCAAAAATGTCTCTAGCAACAGGCAGCCACGCAGCCCCTCCCTGTATGAACTGGTGTGACCAGCCACGCCAGCAGACTGGTCCGCTGCTCACAGGAACTGGCCACGAGTGCTGTGGAGCCTGGGTTCCCCAGTGCCCACGCATGGATACATCAGTTTCAAAGGCCAGCATGGCACGCTTCCCCCTCCTCCATGGTCTGTGGTAAGAATGCGCTGCAGCTGCTGTGGTAGCCACACTGGGAGGCGCTTGTTCAAATCCCTCCCCACGCACTGCACCAGAGAGGGTGCTCCATGGCAGTGCTGCTCAGTGACCATGGATCCCCACCCCCACCCCAAGCCTTGCTCATCTAAAAACACCCAGTGTCTTGCCCCAAATTGCTCAGTTCATAGCTAAGGTAGGATTGGAGCCCTGGTGTCCCAGGAAGTCAGTTCAGACACTTGAGCACTGGTGTAATGCACTCATGGCAGCCCACCCCTGTCAGAAGGGGGGACATCACATTCTGCACTAGACACAGCTTCTGTGTACTCTTCAAGGGCAGCCCCATGTAGAGCACATTGAAGTAGTCAAGCCTTGAGGTTATGAAGTCATGAATGATGGCTGCAAGTCCATGAGAAAAGGTTGTAGGCCCTTTTCAGACAGGCCGTGGTGTGGGTGGATGGGTGGATGCCACAGTGCGTGTGTAGTGCAGGGGTGGCCCCATCTCCACCTACCTCCACTCATCTCCATGCATGGAGCAGTCGCTGTTGTCGCCAGTTGCTCCATGCATGGGCGATGGGTGGAGTGCGAGAGCACACACGCATCCCCCACCCACCAGCCGTGGCAGTCACATGTGCGGCCTCCCCATGCCTATGCAGCAGATTTGCATGGGCATGGGCCGGGGAGCATTGTGTGTAAAAGGCCGTAACTTTCTCATTAGACATGGACACAGCCTGAGATAAATACAACCTTATGGCTGGATAAATTCAGTTTATGATTAATTGTAATTATCGTCCCCAACTACACAGTTGAATGAGACTGTGGGCATGATTCTGAACGTCTTTGACATGAGTGGAAGTTCCACTGAAGTGAATGGGTCTCATACCAGTGCTATGGGTTAGCTCCAGCACTTAACAGTTTGACAATGATGCTGAGTGTTTTTAAATGAGTACCGTGGGAGGGGAGTTCTATGACTACTGAGGGGTGCAGCTGCGGGATGCTCACACACACAATGTGCGTGGGGAGTGCTTCAGATGAACAGCTCCCAGCATGGCAGCCCTGTCCACGGAGGTGGCCACCCTGGCCCACACAGGGCACTCCAGATTTTTTAGGAGTGTTCTGTGCATGGCCATGGGTGGCCACTGTGTGTGTCATGGGACTGTGCCTCCCCACACACCACCGTCACACAAGCAGTTGAACATGTGGACAGGGGTGGGGGCATGTGTGGACGTGTCTCATTTAAAAACACCAGCTGTTTATTGGCATGTCAAGCTACACAAGTGTTGTCAAACTGTCATGATACTCGGTGGAATGCTGAAGGCTAAATTCAATGCTCTTTGGAAAAGGTTTGAAATCGTTTTCTGGAAGGGGTTAGAGAAGTGTTACAATTCATTATTAATGGTAATTATCTTTGCGAGATCAGGATTCCTAATAGCTAGTAAAGGCAGTCCTGCCTGTTACTCAGAAAAGATAATGAAATCTGAAAGAAGAGGGAATATGAACCATAGGTCTTAGTAATACCTCTTGACTTTAAGTGAGACAGAGTTGAGATGCTACTCAATACCCAGACTCCCAGAACAAGGTGGTAAGGGAAGGATGGATCATTGAAATGTCTGGGGGAATTGACTGTTAACTGGACAAGAAGCCCTCTAATGAAAGATCAATATGTATTTTGAAGCATTGATCCACATCTGTCCCTAAGAGGAAATGAAGGATTTTGTCTCTACAGAAAAGAGACATTTTCTAGAGGAAATGTCACCTCCTGTCGATGTTGTCAGGCAGACAGATTTCATTTTGAAGAGATACAGAGCACATCCTGTCAGATCAGAATGAACCACAGAGCCACAGCTTTTAAAATTTTTAATAATTATTTTCCATTTTTTTTTTTTTAAAAGCTACACTCTAAGAACAGCATCCCCAGCCCTCTGGGGAGGGTGCTGAATAATGCACTTTGTGTTTAAACTTTTGTATTTTCCTCCTGTTTTCTCTCTTAGCAGCTGATTTAAAATGAAAATCCTTCTGGGCCTGTAAAATCAAAAGTGATGAGCATGGTGTATTTTGGGATTGCATTGTCTGATGTGCTTAGACACATTAACTTTGTCCTGGCTGGAGAGAAGTTAGAAGTGGTGTGACGCAGTTCCTTCTCAATGCACATGGCTAAAGGGTAGGAGTGGGAATAGCGGTATAGGATAAATCCGATACACCCGATAATCAGGTATATCTGATTAATCCGATAATCCGATAATCCCCGATATTGGCATACTGGATTTTTAACATTGGCTGCTTTACCAGTTTTTATACACTGCGGCCATTGAAGTAAATGGCCGCAATGTAAAAAAACCAGTAAAGTGGCCAATGTTAAAAATCCGGTATGCTGATACTGGTAAATCTGATACCGGGGAGATCCAATACTGATAAATCTGGTATCCGGTATTCTCCCCGGTGTCCCATCACCACTAAAGGGTAAAGGGGGTGTATCATCTGTTAAGTGATGCGGCCCAGTGGGAGGCCTGGAAGCTTGACAATGGCCTAGCATAATTGGTTGTCACATCACATCATGTTTGTGAGTCCCAGGCAAACTTCTCAGATTCTGATTGGTTTTGATCCAAGTTTTCCAGGAAAAATCAAAATTAAAAAACCCCAAATCAAAATAATCAAACTTATCTGTAGTTGAACTAAACTCAAGCTGAATTCAAAGTTCTCAAAGGGTGTGAATCCAAACTGGAACGTTTATTAAAGAAAACCAATATTTGAATTAGGTTCTTTGATTCAAAAAGCAATATTTATAACAGCTCTGATGAAAACGTGCCCTTTTTCTTAGTCTAGATGAGTTCAGGGACTCAAAGACCTGGATTCAGTAACCCACTCTGCCAAAAACTCACTATGTAATGTTTTGTTTGATACCTAGGCTCCAAGTGCTGCACCAGTGAAGTGGTTGGAGGATTTGGAATCTTAGGGTATTTTGAAACAAGACGGCTCAGTGAGCCACCACACTTAAACCCACCCCGAGGTGAGCCCCCTCACCCTGGCTAGGGGTCTTCCCAGATGATGAACAAATGTTTAGGCAGTCGGGGATGGGGAGGGGGCGGGAAGAGGGTGGGAGACATGCGGACATGGGTCCTCAATATGGCCCCACCTCCACCCTGACAAGTGGGCGCGGCGGCCTTTCAGGGGTCAGGTGGAGCAGACCATCAAACATGATGGCCCGCTCTACCACAGTCTGGGGATGCCTACCCCAGACCATGGCAGGGCTTAACACGGGATGTGCGCTGGCCAGGAGTCCAGTGCACATCCCGTGTTAGCCCTGCCATATCCGAGTTTACTTCTGCTCCCGGCCGTGGTAAACATCTGGCGGGGCGGGAGCAGACATGCCACCCCTGCCCATGGCCACGCTGGGGTAAGCATGGCCACGGGCAGGGGTGTCACATCTGTAAATACCTTTAGTCTTTTTGTGTCTCAGATTCCCATCTGTAGAACAGGGTTAATACTATTTCCTTACCTAAAATCCATGGATTCATAGGCCTGGGAGGAGCCCCAAAGTTTATGTAGTCCAGTTCCCTGCCACTAAGCACACATACCATCCCTTAGAGATGTCTGTCTAACCTATATTTGACAGCCTCCAATGATGGGGTCTCAAAAGCCCCCTTTAGCAAATAATTCCACTGTCTAACTGTCCTAGTATTTAGGAAATTCTTCCTAATGTTTATCCTAAACCTTTTCTCTTTTAACTTAAGCCCATTTTATCTAGTCCTATTCTCAGAGAGAAGAGAGAACAACTGGGCACCATTTTGCTTACTGCAGCCTTTTCCATATTTTAAAACTGTAATATAATTATGTCCCCCTTTAATCATTTTTTCTCTAAGCTAAACGTTCTCAGTTCTTCCAGTCTCTCCTCATAGTTCTTTCCTTCCATCTTCCTTATCATTTTTGTTGCTCTCCGCTGAACCTCCTCAAGCTTGACAGTGTCCTTAAAATGAGCCCCCAAAACTGGGTGGAGTACTCTAGATGAGGCCTGACCATGGATGAATAGTAGTGTTAAGACAGTAGTTCCCAACCTTTGGCTTACATGACCCCATTTTCAGCCTTAAATATAATCCCACAACTCCCAACAGTAAGAAAGACATGCAAAGAACAGCAAATATTAGTCAAGAATGGGACCCTCGTCTGTAAATAGTGTGACCCCCCTGAGGGTCCTGGGTACAGTTTGGGAACCATTGTGTTAGGAAGACAAACACTTTAAATATCTGGAAGTGTTCATATAATATAACAAAGGTTATAGTACTTATATTCTAGGTGCAATCTTCCAACATTAAAGTCAATGGGAGCAGAGCCATTGACTTCAATGGATGGAGGATTGTGCCCTCTAATACTGTAAGAACCTTAGGTAGGTAGTTACAAAATAAATTACGATATTTAGCCTAACAATTATTAATTACGTATATAGCACCAGCAGAGCTTCTGGAGCTGAACAATCATTAATTAGAAACAAGCCCTAGGATGGACAAGGTAGGGAGACATGGGAGAGCGGAACATAGGGAGAGACAGGGATACATTCATGATGTTTGTAGATGTAAATGCTTAGCTATAAGGGAGAAAAATAACAGTGGGAGGAAAGAGTATATTGTACTGGAATGAGCATAAGATGACACCATTCCATTCTACTTTCAGTTTTTATGAATCTATGAACTGCATGATATTGTCACCATGTATGATTGCATAACACCCCTGTGGAAAGCAGAGCAATTGCTCACATGAGAATGTATTAGCAGAGTATTTCTAAAAAGCTAAAAATCAAGCAGATCTTGGAGTGCAGATCTTGGCTCCACTACAAGATCTGAACAATCACCGTGTGACTAGTCAGCTCTCTGAAGATCCCCAGTCATTCATGTGCCACAGTCCAGGATCTGCTATTCTAATGTTCTTCATACTCTACCAGGACACTAGTCTTCATTCCCGCAGATCCTGGTCAATGGTACCCGAGATACTGCTGTGATTGCCTATTCTAACTACAGAAAAAACCTGCAATTTCTCAGATAGAACTGGGGGTAAATGCTAATGTGTTTTAGTGGTTCCCCCTGGGTGTGATATTACACTTGAAGTGGTATCTTAATCCAGGAGGTGTTCCGCTGGGTTCAGTGAAACTATATAACAAGTCATAGGCTATTTAGCATAAACAAAGTTGGTAGACTCTGGCTCTTGGCCAATCAAGGCCAGCATTTATTTGGGACATTTATTTGCCCTGCCAAACAACAGTTCAGCAGGAAGTCCTGGGAATGGATCCTGGCCCAGCCTGTAGGGGCAACATCGAGCTTAGAGCTTCCAGGGATCTGACATCTTGGTACTTCTCCCTAGACGACTGCACTGAACAAGGTGTCATCTGATTCAATGGGAGGAGCAACCCTATAGCTAACAGTTCAACAGAAGTGTCACACTTTCAGTTGCTATGTCCCTCCATGAGGAAACCCAGAAGAGGTGGGATCATGTTGGGGGGAGGGGGAGTGCTGTTACTTGTCACACCTCTTTCTGACATGGAACATCATGACTTCACAGTGCTCTGCAAGGGGTAGGCCCATATTGGAAAGGGGGCGGGACAAAGGGGCTGTCACACCCCCTTGCTGATCTACCCCCTCCTTTATAGAGTGCCGTGACATCACTGCACCCCATAGGGATGGGGCCATGTCAAAAAGAGGGTGGGAAAATGTCTATGGCCCACCTCCTTTTTGATGACCCCCTCCTGCCGCCACTGCCCCCAGAAGTCCCAGTTCTTTCAATTCATTTTCAATTCATTTTTATTAGCTTGACCAGAGGTCATTGCATAAACACAATAAAAATATAGCTCAACCAACTATATATATATATAATATTATATATATATATTATATATATATAATACACAGATCCAGAAATTAAAAGCATACAAGTTACCCAGACCTCTGTGCCATGATTCAGGTTTACAATCAATCATTAATGGGTACCTTTGACTCTATAAAGAGCTGACGCAAAGTCCCAGTTCTTCGAGTTTGCCTGGGCCTATTGGGGCTTTTCCCAGAGTATGGAGACTCTGGGTCCAAACCCAGAGAGGTGTCCACCCTAATCACACTCCTGGGATGTATAGCTGGGTTTGGGAAGGATATTGTTGGTTTAACTGGAGCTGGCTTCTGTAAATAGCAGAATATTTTGCAACAGCTTATGTGAAAGGAAGTTTTTTATCTTACTGGGCTGATCAGCTCCTCACAATGTTTCAATCTAAGGCTAGGGAAACCTCGTGGCTAGTTAGAGCAAGGTCAATACTAGGATGAGCAGAATGCTTCTTCATTAATTATAAATCACTGCCTTCAAACTAATGAAGAATACACTTAAAATGAGTATTTGGAGGGGAAACATTAATACTTCACTCCTCTGCAAACACACACATACATGTTAGGGCCAGTCACTTCTGATATGCTCCAATGTTTGTAGTTGCTGCAGCAGCAGTTGCACTGACAAAAACCAGCTTTTTCTGTGCAAACTGGGTAGTTGGCCGTAGCTGTCTTCACATGGGCACATGAAGAATTTGTGCCTCGAATACACTAATGCCCCAAACCTGCCAATACTTATGCACATGCTTGGCAGATGTGAGCTGTCCTAGTGACATGAATCGGGTCATTTATGGTGATACACAAGGATTTGAGGTATCAGGGCACAATTCCAATCCAATTTTACAATTTCAATGCCGGCATCTAAAAGCTTCACTCTTAATTTTTTTATTTTTTTTCGTCCTAAGCAAAGTAGACCTAAAGCAAATGCGAATGAAGGGGGATGAAGGATATGTAGGGATGGCTCTGCTAGTGGGCCAGACGAATGGTGAATCTAACCCAATGATCTGTCTTTGATTTGGCAACATCAGAGGAAGTACATAGGACAATGATGGAGTGATTCATTCCCTGTCATTCACTCTGAATAAAAACAGACGGGTAGGTGACACGGCAGCTCCCAGCCTGGCCCAGGAAACAGTGGCCACCCTGAGTCAGGAAGGGGCACCGAACAAATGTGCCCATGGGCAGAAAGCCAGTCCAATATAGGGCTGATCCTCCCATTGGATCAGGTGACACCTTGTCTGGTGCAGTGATCTAGGGAGAAGTACCAAGATGTCAGATCCCTGGAAGCTCTGAGCTTGGTGTTGCCCCTACAGGCTGGGCCAGGATCCATTTCCAGGGCTTCCACTCCCTGCTGAACTGTTGTTTGGCTGTCCCACCACCCACATACTCAACAGACGTGCAGGCGGCAGACCCCACCCAGCTCCCTGCTATGTTGAGCAACCATGGCGAATAGCCAGGCACACGGTCATGGCAGCCCCCGCCCTGAGGCAGGAATGGCAGGGCAGAACAAACTTGCTGACCCGGGTTGGCCCGCATCAGAGGTTTTCTGAGGGTGCAGCCCGGGCCAGCTGCCTATCTGCCCCGGGGCAGCCCTGGGCCAACATCTGGTGGTGTGGGTGAGTCCTGGGCCACAATGGGCCACAGTAGGCCAGTATGATATTTATTTTAACCCTCTGTTTGACTGGGTCCATCTCTAATACTGATTACAGAGAATCAGCACCCATTTCCCACAGTTTCACTTAGCTCTTTTCCAGTGCCCCACTTGTTAAACGAGGAGAGTCATTCATAACTACATGTAGGCATTTGTTATTACTTAAAATGTAACAGATATGGCCAGCCCATTGTCACCTAATATTTCATCAGGTTCAACGTGACTCTTGACTGGGTATTTTCTTTCCATTTTGTAATCATATACCACCATTATCCTTCACAATCATGTCATGGTGAGTTATTACCAATCACTTCCTACAGAAGTTATGCTCAACCAGGGCTGACCTGCACCTGCAGCACATTAACAGGATGGATAAAAGGAACACAATTCAGAGCGGCCTCTTGCATGGGGTCCATTGTGGGTCAGTGCACTCATGGAACCTGAAGGGGTCTGTCTAGATAATTCACCTCCAGATTAAACATATGTGTGAAACCCCAGCAATTCAATTTCTTGCTACTTGGTGTGTTGCTACTTAAAAAATATAACTTGTGAAAAGGCCTTCACTGCCTAGGCTTCAAAGCCACCCAGAGCTGCCTGTGGCAGGATGGGTGGGGTAAAAATTTCTAAAATAAAATAAACAATAATAAAAGAACGAAGTTATCAGTTCAATTTTAGTTTGATTTTTTGGAAGAGGGGGGGACTCTGATCTCGCAAACACCCATGTACCTATAATCCCATTTATATAAATGGGCGTCAGCATGCATAAGAACCAGAGCCTTAAATTATGGCCATCTTACAGTTAGTTGTAAGTGTCTCTGACACTTAGGAAATATCTTACTTCCACGCACACACGGTAACATAACCTTTACTCGCTGAAGAGGGTTGTCAATGGAAGATAGCACGCCGGTCTACAAAGCTAATTACCACTGTTCAGTCTAATCAGAGAGATATCAAACTACCCCAGGATTACCCGGTATCACATCTTTTCCTTTCTTGTAACAGTTTGCACTTTGCCACTTTGCACCATTCCTGATAATATCAAGGTTAAGTCAACACTAGCTAGAGATCTACGTACAGGAATTGAGTTCCAATATAAGGGCACTTTGCTCAATGGAACCAGCTGAGAATCTGATCCAAAGGCTGCTTTCATTCTCAGAAATGGCTTTTTATTTTGCTTGAACTTGGGGGTATGTTTATCTACCAGGCCCCTCCATTAAAGTCAAGGGGGGGGGGGTTTGCCATTGACTTCAAGGGAGGGAGGATTGTACCCTAAATGCTGTGTTTGATGCATCAGATTTCCTGCCTCATTAACTGGTTTGCAGATTTTGACACACACATACACACACACACACACACAGATTCCAAGGGTAAACCTGTAGCTTCCTGATTCTGAGACTGGTTCTATGGTAACCCCAGCCCTGTCCACAAAGGGCCCATCCATCACCTGGAGCACAGCATAGACAGGCCAACATTCCAACATGCCTCTCTCTCCCTTTCGATTGTTCCCTATACTGCTATTTCTGGGAGGGCACACCTGGAATTTCACTAAGGGTAGAAAAGCTGTCCCCTTCCACTCTCCACCCTGCTCTCCCCTTCCCAAGCATGGAGAGGAACAGGCTGCTCCTCTCTTTTGGCTTCACACCTTCTTCTTTCCTGTTATTGTCAGACTCCAGCTCTTGGGAGGAGGGGCGGGTGAGGGATTGGAGATCAACAAAAGCCCCACTGGTGAAACTGACTAAGCAAATACCCCTCCCCCCACCTCCCAGCAAAACTCCCTGCTACAAGGTGTCACCGCTCCAGGGTCAGGAGCCAGGAAGGGGGTAAGAGAAGGGCAGATAGGCAGATAGGAGGGGAAAGGGCTGAAGGGAATAGGGGAAGTCCCACAGATGGAATGGGAAACCTCTCAGCCATTTCCTGCTACCAGGGGATGGAGGTCTCAGCACAGGAGTTGAGACGCCCAGACGATGACAGCTTATGGCTCATCATCGAGGTCACAAGGCAGGAACAAGGATTCGGATGGGGAAAAAGGACCACGGGTCAAGGAGCGAGAGTTCAGGGTAGGGAGTCAGAATCAAGGACCAAACGGAGGGCAGGGGACACCAAATGAAACCCCCAAAACTATGTACAAGGGAATTCAAGCTCTAACTAGGAAAGCCAGACTACATACAGAAGGGCAAGACAAGGAACAAGGAATGAAAAGGGGAAGCAGGGACCAAAGGAGTCCAGGTTGAGAGCAAGACTGGGAACAGGGGAACCTCCCACCTACCTGCAGGACCGCCTCATTTCCTGGGCCCTGGCATGACTCCTGTAGCTGGGGGCTCCTTCCTGGAGGTCCCTCGGGTTTCCTGGGGGGGTGACTCTGGAGAGGGCATTCTCAGTGGCCACACCTAGGCTGTGGAACTCCCTTCCGGCGGAGGCCCAGTTGGCTCTGGAACTTCCCTCTTTTCGACAAAATTGTAAGACCTGGCTGTTCCGCCAGGCATTCAGTGTGTGTG
>QEPC01000075.1:572102-583750 GCA_003113815.1 Sphenodon punctatus
TCTGCCTTCCCCGCAGACTCCTGCCTAACTGCAACCAAGCCAAGCATGTGCACCTGAGACTTCGCATCCGCTTGAATGTTATTTATCCCTTATCTCTAGAGATGGGCGAACGCAGTTCGGAAGTTCGGAGTTCGGACTGAACTCGGTCTGTTCGGTCAACCAAACCGAACTGCCGAACCGAACTCAAATTTCAAACCGAACCGAATTTCCGAACTCTATTCTGTTTGCCCATCCCTAGTGGCAACACAAAACAAAAAACCTGTTTTTGAATGGCCGAACTTGGTTCGGAAGTTCAGAATTCAACCGAACTTGTTCTGTTCAGTCGACCAAACTGAACTTCCGAACCGAACTCGAATTTCAAACCGAACTGAACCGAATTTCCGAACTCGAATTTCAAACCAAACCAAACCAAACCAAATTTCTGAACTCCATTCTGTTTGCCCATCCCTACTTATCTCCTTGTCTCCCCCTCCGTGTCTATTCGATTGTAAGCCATAGGCAGGGACCATGTCTATCTTATTGTTCTGTAAAGCACCAGGTACACAGCTGGCACTATACAAATGCTAATGCTAATGCTAATGCTAATGCTAATAATAATAATTAATAATAATAATAATAATAAATTAATAAACACAAACAACTCCTCCCCATGTGAGTGATAAGAAGGTTGTTGTCTTGTAAAGAAGGTTGTTCGAGATGGCTCTCAACATTCTTACAACTGGGTTGTGTATGGCATGCTCACCATATTCAAATAATAGACCACGTGATGGTCTCGAGCTCCTCTAGTATAAAAGCACTCTCCCCCTCAGAATGACAGTTCCTTCCAACCCTGTCTAGGAATATAAGAAAAAAATTCGGGGCTGGAAGGGTGGGTGTTATGAGAATGTTAGGAGCCATCTTGAAGAACCTTGTTTACAAGGCAGCAACCTTCTGTACTGCTTCGAGCAGCACCTCACAGGTCATTTTTACATGGCTCCGGTGGGTGGGTGGGTCTGTGGGCATGCCGGTGCATGGGTGGGGCTGAACACGGCCGCACAGGTATCCCCACTCACTCCCCACTCATCCACACCCACAGAGCAACCACCATTTCCACCATTTTCCATGCATGAGGATGAGTGGGGGGTGAGTGCGGATGTGTGTTAGGTGGGTGCATGCATGCATGCACCTCCATTCACCATGGGCTCTGCATCGTTCACACGGAGCTCCCCTTCCCATGAACACGCAGCATGGGGGTGGGACTTGGCTTGGGGGCAGTGGCCTGAGAAGGGTCATGGGGCACAAAATTCCTAAGTCCGGCCCTGGGTCTTGTAAGGCTGCTTTTAGACATGCACGGCGAACACACTGCATAAAATCATGCTGCATGTAAATATGCCGCGTTTGGGATTTAGACGTGATATTTTGTGCTTTAAAGCTGGTCACATGTTCTTTTAAAGTTGCAAATTAAATACTTTGATGTCGAGGTATTTAATTCACAGCTTTAAAAGAATGCATGACTGGCTTTAACATGCTAAATGTCAAGTCTAAGGCTTCTTTTAGACGAGCGGGTTGCCGTCGCGTGACCTGCTCACGCGATATTTCAAAATCCCGCAACGTGGGATTACACAAAACAGCCGGCAGGAATCACGCGCATGGAAGGTGGTTGCGCATTATTTGCTGACTGCGAATTAAATACCTCACCAACAAGGTATTTAATTCGTGGTCAGCAAATAATATGCGCCTTTCATGAACTGTATGGGACTGGATTCTAGTTGAGAGTTCTGGTGCAGAGAGGTAGATCTGAGAATCATCAGCATAAAGGTGGTACTGGAAGCCATGGGCAGGAGATTAGATTACCAAGAGAGCAGGTGTAGCCTGAGAAGAGAAGAGGGCCCAGGACAGAGCCCTAGGGCACACCATCTGATAGTGGGATAGCAGTGGAGAAATATCCACTAAAGGATACACTAAATGTGCACTGAGAGAGGTAAGAGGAGAGCCAAGATAGGATGGAGTCCTGGAATCCAAAGGTAGATAGAGCCCTTTTAGCTAAAAGTGTGTGTGTGTGTGTGTGTGTGTGTGTGTGTGTGTGTGTGTGTGTGTGTGATAATATGTCTTATTGGAAATCCACAGAGCATAAAACCCTAACTAGAGAAAGAAACAACAGAGATGAAAATCTGCAACTTTGCAAGTGGAGCTGATTGATTTGGTTCTTGTAGCTCCCAGAAGTAGAAGGCTGCTGCTTTCTATAGGTAAGTGACTGCTTCTCAACCTGTCAACCCAACAAAATAGGGATTGGGTTCAGTCCTGATCCCAAAGCAGACCATAAAACATTGTCAACAACTAGGAGGGTAAGGCCACACAAGACATTATCCCACATTACCCCATGATGCATCTGACCATCAGTCTGTGGCCGCCGGATGTTTGCCCATGCCTACCCTGGGGCAGGTGCCATGCTGCTATGCAATGCATCATCCGGAGAAGGCTGGTGATGCAGCATGGAGTACTGTTGCCCCACCTGGGTGTACATGGACAAGAGGGCTACCTCCCAACTAGTCGGTCCCATTCAGCTCTGCTGTGTGGCAAGGTCCACCAGCATCATAAAACCAAAAGACCTAGAGTGGTCAGAGGAGTGAGCACATTTTGCCTCCATTCTGCCAAAGTAGGCCCCAGTGCCTTTAAGAGGACTGTGCAGCAAATCTAAACCCACATTGGGTAACCTCGGACTTCACAGCAGCACGTGCCCAACAACAGCCTGGTGCTGCTTTCCCCCCTCTATTAGCCCTTGTCTCAGCCTCCAAGAGCCCCTTCCTGCTAGAATCCCTGGAGGTGATTTTGCAGGGACAGTTTCTGACAGGCAGAGGATTGGGCTTTGGAACACAATTCAGCCCCTTAGGTGCCTCAACAGTTGGACTGAGGGCTCTGATGAGGCTACTGTCTTCTACATACCCCTGCTCCAGAGTTGGAGTGTTGGTGAGGGGCCTGGTTTGGACACCAGGAGAATGTGTGATGTGTCTTGTGCATGGTGGGTGCTTCTTCTGATGTCTGCCCAGGGTAGGATACCCCAGTCCTGTCTTCCCCCTCTGTCTGTCCCCAGGTGGTGGGCTGTGCCTCCCCATCAACAAATACAGGCTGAGGTCACCCATGGATATGGCCAGGTGCACATGTGTCCGGGACACTCAAGGTCTCTGGCTGGGGAGGATCTGTGGGAGGAGAGCTGGCCATTGGTTGATTCGCGTACCCAGCTAGTTCCCTTAGCTTATGAAAGAGTAACACTTTTTCTGGCTTGCAAGCAGACTGCACTTCTCCTCACCCCATTCTGCCTTTGTGGGGATTTTCCTCCTGTTCCCTTCCCTGGACCTTGGCCCCATGGCAGCTGCTCTGGTCTGTGTCTGCTGTTCCTTCCCAGGGTACAGGGAAAATCTGGGGAGCCTTAATGGCCTTGGCTGATGTGTAGATGAGGGTGGATGTACAGAGAATGCTGGCAGACCCACCCTCCCATGAGGCTGCCTATGGGTACATGAGCCAGCTACTCCAGCTCCTGGGACACTGTGCCTATGGGACAGAGTGCGAACACCACGCAGCCCAGCTTGGGTTCCAAGCTCAGCGGATGGCTGGTGTGGAATGCCTGGGGGCGATGGGCTCATGGACTGAGAATGAGATCATGGCTTTGCTAGATATTTCTGCACTGCTGGAGTTTGGCCTCTGCCTAATGGTGGCGGGGCTGTCTCTGCCACATTCTTTCACCAGCACACTGCTTAGAGCGAGGGGATACGCCCGAGCCCACAAGGAGTGCCATGCTCGGATGCTCCAGCTGCGTAGAACTGCCTACCAGGAAAGTGACCTAACAAAAGCTGAGCTCCATGCCATTTCCCAGATTGTGAAATGCAGGAAATGAATACATCCCCATTTCCATAAAGCTGTTTGAGGTCCATGGATGAGAAGCACTATGTAAATGCTAAGCATTACAACGATGCCATTGGGAAATGCTGCACAGAGCTGTATTATTTTGAATAATCTCCATTTATTAGACATGGGGAGGAGGTGTTATTATAGCTTTCTGCAGCTGAGCTTTGAAAGCCCCACAAACTTTGAAACTTGGCAGACAGTTCAATCCTGACTCAGGACCTACTTAGACGGGTTGTTTTACACAGGTTTCTTCTGAATGGAAAGTGGTTCATATGACACCAGCATCCATGTGGTCATTCATTTATTTATTTATTTAGCTCAATAGCCTAGCTTTACCTAAAGGCTCAGAGCAGGTAACGAAGGAAAAATAAAAACATGGATAAAATAAAAATAAAACCCAAACTATATATTAAAAACCCATTTAAAAAACAACATCCCAGACCCTATCTCCACCTACCAGGCCCAGGCTGCGCTGGGTGGGCTTCCCTCATCAGCACAGTGCAGTGTGGATGTATTCCTAACCAAACTGCTCCAGAATGTGGACTCCCAGCCCCCTCTCTCTTCCTGCCAGTTGCATTCCTTGGACTGGTCTCTAGACCTGAAATAAAACAAGTAAGTCCATCAAAAATACCCTACCCAAACAGAAAATGGTGGTTTGGCTAATAACCGATATCTGTTTACACGCAGTCAGTTATTCTGTTTCAAGTTTTCTGGTTCGGTTATTTCAGTTGTCCAGTCATTTTGGTGATGTCATTTTGGCAATATTTGCACTATTGTACATGCATAATTACCAAAAATGACATTACTGAAATACCAAAATGTCCCAACAACTGAAGTAACCAAAGAGAAACAAAACCCCTAACTGAAACCAAATCTCCACCTAAAAAAAAAAAAAAAAGCTCTGCAAGACCTGTTTCCATCACAGATATTATTTGCATATTTGAAGGGTTTCCCCAAAATGCAAATAATCCCCATAAATAATAAACTTTGATGCATTTCAACTCTTGTCTTCTTCTCTCATCATCTACTGCAGCTCAAGTGATGAAACTTCAAGAACACCCCTGAAGTCCTCCAAGAGAAAGAGGCTCTGCCTCAGCACTAGGCCACACATTGCAGTTTGAAGTCAGCCAGAGGAGAAAGATTAAAAGGAATGGGGAAGGATGGAAAGAGATTGACCAAGGATGCAGAGCCATTGATCAGATGAGGAGGCAGCTTCCAGTGGCAGGAAGCCAGCTACTTTATTTTTTAAAGATTGATTTTTACCCCTTTCCTTGGAAAGTGAATGCCAGTGTTTGTGAAAGATGTTAGACTGACCAAACTTGAGCTTGAGACCTCTTTCCACAGAACAGGCACAGCACAACTCACAGTGACTCAAATTGCCCCCCATGCCTCTGGCATGCCTAAGCCCTGAAGTACTGAGATCACTTGTTGGGATCAGATGGTCATTTCAGTGTTCACTGAATCCTTGGTCTTTCAGCAGTGCTAGATTCAGAGGAGTTGGGCCCTGTGTGAAATGGTGGCATGGTCCCCCTCCTAATAAACAAATATTTCTGCAACCAAAGAAAATTGTTGAATTTGCACTATCTGAACCAAAAACGACAAAGAAGATAACCACTGCTATTTTCTAGCATTTTGTTGAATACCCATTTCAAATATTTCAGTTCGGTTATTTTCTTTTGGTTATTTTGGTATTTCACTTACTTCATTTCTGCACTGTTAATGCAGCAGCCAAAATAAAGAAAATGAAATAACCAAATAACTGAACTGAACTGAAATAAATGAAGAAACCAAATAACTGAACTGAACTGAACTGAAATAAATGAAGAAACCAAAACAGAATACCCAAATAAGCAGATATGTGAATATCTTTTCCAGTTGTAGATATTATTTGGATGGCTATCCAGAAATGCAAAAAATATATGCAAATACAGTCTCTGCGATTTGTTTCAGCTCTCAAACATTATGTAGTAATGTTTGACAGATACCCACTGAGTGTTTCCAGATGTAATGCTAACCACTCACTTTTGGCATTAAACACACATTCACCCTTTGCATCTGTTTGTGCAAACACAGTTCATGCTGTAAGCTTAATACAGAATGACAACATATGTGACAGTTGCCCACAGTAGTCTGCAAGTCACCTGCCCATCAGTTTGGTTGCTGTCAGATGTTCACCCATTTCCACCTCTGAGATGTGTTGGAGAAGGAGAAGACTTCTCCTGGAGAAGGCCAGTAACACAATGCAGGCTACTGTTGCCGCACCTGGGCTATTGTGGGGCCACGGGGCTGCCTTCTGTCTTGTCAGCCTGTGCAGATCTGCCTTGAGGCAAGGTCCGAGGATCGGGCTCAGAGGAGTGCGCTCACCCCAATTGCCAACCGGCAGCCTGGAGGAGAGCACTCACCCTGACACCAAATAGTTGATCAGCCCCCTCTCCTCATCAGTTGTTTGGTGTCCAGGCTGAGTGCGCTTCTCTGCCCCTCCCCCATCAGCTGTTTGGAGGCAGCTTCTCCCCAGGAGCCTGATCCTGCTGCACAGCAAGGGTCCAGGAGTCCTGCCCCATGTGGCCTGTTCCTTGGCTGACCCATGACATGGAGGGACTTGTGAAGACAGTCTCCCCACCAGAATTCCCCTGGTGGGGGGGCTGCTCATTTGAACTGTCCTTCATGCTGGCCCAAAGTGTGGTGGCTGTGCAATGGTCCTCAAGGCAGGCGGGGGATACGGCTCACCCCTGTCTCATTTGTTTTCACCTACAGTGCCACGGCCCAGCCTTGAAGAACCCACACCCCTGTGGGTTACCGTGTCACTGCTTCAGTCTGGTCATTCCCAGGGAAGACTCCTCTGCTTTAGCCAAGCCACAGCCCTCCTGTCTGTCTCCAGATCCTGCGACACTCCCCAGTTTCCTGATTGTCTGCCAGCCAGCATACAAGGCTAATTGGGAACAACAGGAATCTATGCAGAACTTCTGATACCTTACATTCTGTTCCTGCCCTTGCTTTGCTCCGGTCCTACTGGTCTTGTTCAACTCTGGTTCATTTATTTATTTATTTATTTATTTATTTATTTAAAACATTTCTGAGTCACCCCCATGACTACGGCATCTCGGGGCGATGTACAGCTTCATAAAAAAAATCAGTAAAAACATTTTTAAAAACAGCACAATAAATTTAAACTTAAAACAGGATTGGGAAAGAGAAAAGTAAAGGTAGGGGAGAGCCAACACTCTAACCCACCCCTCCTCCCCAAAGGCCAGGTTTTACAAGCCCCCCGGAATGTCAAAAGGCTTGGGGCCAGGCAAGCTTCCTCTGGGAGGGAGTTCCAAAGATGCGGCTCGGCAACCGAGAATGCCCTCTCCATTGTAGCCCCCCGCTTAACACGGGGGAATGCTAAGAAGGCACCCCCGACAGACTGAAGGAGCCGCTCTGGGACGCGGAAGGTCAGGCAGTCCTTGAGGTACTAGGGACCCAGACCGTGAAGGGCCTTATAGATTAATATCAATACCTTACACCTGGCTCAGCATGCTATTGGCAACAAGTGCAGAGTCTGGAGCACTGGTGTTATGTGCTTCCAACGACCCATCCCCATCAGGAGCCGGGCCGCCACATTCTGCACTAACTGCAGCCTCCAAACCAGGAACAAGGGCAGTCCCATGTAGAGCGCATTGCAGTAGTCCAGCATCGAGGTACCGAAGGCATGAATGAGTGAGGCCAGATCCAGCCCGGAGATGTATGGACGCAGCCTTTGCACTAGATACAACTGGCGGAAGGCGGCCTTTGCCACCACCTCCACCTGTCGATCCAGGCAGAGATCCGAGTCCAACATCACCCCCAGACGCTGAACCTGATGAGCTATAGGAGGATGAACCCCCCAATCAGGGGGGTGACACCTCCCTCGCCCTCCCCACCACCATCACCTCCGTCTTATTGGGGTTGAGCTTCAGTCTGCTCTGCTGCATCCACTCCACCACAGCCTCCAGACACTGGGATAGCAACGAGACAGCAGGATCTGGTCAGCTGAAAAAGAGAGGTACAGCTGAGTATCATCCGCATATTGGTGACAACGCACCCTGAACCCTCTTACGACCTCCCCCAAAGGCTGCATATATACATTAAATAATAGAGACAAGATGGAACCCTGCGGAATGCTGCAGGACAAGACACGGGGGCAAGATGTTTCAGCTCCCAGCACCACCTGTTGGCTTCTCCCCGAGAGGAATGAGCGGAACCATTCAAGAACAGTCCCGTCCAGACCCCCCCGGTCACGCAGCCGTCTCAACAGCAGCCCATGGTCCACGGTATCAAAAGCGGCCAAGAGATCGAGCAGGATGAGAAATGTACAACAGTCTTTGCCCTAGTTCCTTATCCTTCTCTTCAGTCCTTCCATCAGCTCCAGCCCAGTCTTGTCTCCTGTATCCCCTCGCCACCTGTATCCCCTTTATTGGCCCTCACCCTATTATGGTGCCCTAATTTCCAGCATCCACCTACATCTCAGATGCCCCATACCTGTTCCCTTTACACATGGGTTATGATCCTGGAAAGCATGGATGTATACAGAACACAGTTTCCCCTTAGATGCTGAATAGAAATGCATACAGTTCCAGTCTGCAGTCAGCCAAAACACCACAGAGACATGTATTTTTAGGAGGCGACCCTGGTGGGCAAGTCTACTTCCTGCATGTCTCCATGGCACCTTGTCATAGCCAGGGCCAGACTGGACTTAGGGACAGGTCCAAGAGGCACAGGCATAGGGCAGAAGATTCTGAAGAGCAGTGGGGGTCTGGGGAGAGAGGACCGAGTCTGGGAGCAGCACTGTTGCTGGGAGGCCACACCTCCTCAACCCACCCCACTCCCACAGCAGTACCAGCTTGGTATTTGAGACACCGCTGCGGTGCTGACACTGGCCACTTTCACACATGCACACACCAATGGAAGTCAGGATACTATGACTTCCAGGTGGAAACAGTGGCATCGTCAGCATGGAGGCAAGCACGGGGGTCGAGAAGGGATCCTCATCCTAGAGCTGCAGCTGCTGTACTGTTGGGGCTTGTAAGTTTCAACAGTCTCTCGGCTGAGAGAGGGGTGCGTGCCTTTGGGGGCAGCAGCCTGAGAAGGGTCTAGGACAGGTAAAATTCTAAGTCCAGCCCTGGTCATATCCACCTCCATAGGTATATAAAGCCCCACACCATTTTCTAAACATTGTTTCCTGCTTATTCCTCACTAAGAGTCAGTGTGGGGTAGTGGTTAAGGTGCTGGGCTTGGGATGCCAGGGTTTGAGTCCCACCCTAACCATGAACCCATTTGGTAGAAATGGAAAAATGTGTGCATCTGTGTTCCTTCCCACCCATCTTAAATTGTAAGCCCATTGGGCAAGAGTGTGTAATTGTAAAGTGTTGCATATGGCTAGTAGTGCTATAGAAATGAGGTGGTGTGCCTCATGTGTCCATTTAACAGGATGGAGAGCAGGTCTTAGTTGGAACTCTAAGTTCTATTTTAGCATAATAAAAACAATCATTATTTTTGGTTCTTTCCATCTGCAACCTTTCATGAGCCCTTTAAAGTTCATCAGGTTTATTTCACTCAATTATGTGCTAATTTGCTTTTACAGGAAAAGGCTTTCATTAGAGGCAAATGAAAAACCTCCCCATCTCCTCCCTCCTTTTATATGTCAACAACAGGAATGATATTGGAGGCGCAAGAGTGAGGAGTCTTTCTGCCTTCTCATGACACTGTTTACAGGGTCTGACAATGCAGTCACCAAAATTAGCTCTGAGCTGAAACTTATCATCCAGGCTGTGAGCTCAGAAAGAATTATTTGTAAAGACACATTCTGGCAATGTAAGAAAATAATCCACAGGGCACCGTACTGCAGTCCTGCCACAGGGAGAGTCCCTACTGACTTCAGCTGGAGGCAGTAGGAGTTCCCGTGAGAAAGGAATATGGGAATTAAAATAGCATAAGCAGCCAAAAAGCAGAAAACATTTTCTTAATCACAAACAAACACACACACACTTCACACTTGCATATTGTCAGTTTGGAACAGAAATTGACTTTGCCATCTTTGAAAGCAAGTCTATAAAGAAGGAGGAGTTCTTTCCATTCAGAAATGGACAATTAGCAAAAATTCTCTCCCTCACTAAGCTGACGGATCATTTTTAACTGGTAGACCATTGGCCAAATAGGCCACAATGACTCCACTGTATCAATGACCTGCAAACTAAAAAAAGAAAATTCCAGCTGGTACCTGAAATAATATTGTGTTAACAACACCTGCACTGATGGAGCTGTTACTGTCTATAGGGTCTGTGTGATTTAGGCAAGCTTCTGAATCTGATGGAGGCATTACTGTCTGTCAAATTATTGACTGGTAAACGCAAAATTCTCTTTGAAGAGCATGACACATTGCACTGTAAAAACTCAGGAGGTGCTACTACTGCCTATGAAGTCAATGCTCCATGTTTTATTAACTTCATATGTATTTCTTAGATTGGTTAAACGTGGTGCACTGCTGACTATGGGGGGGTTGGGAGAGGCTTGACGCCCCTCCCCCCCTCCTGTGTTGGGTCAAGGCAGGCAAAGAAGTACCGGCAGGGGGATCATGTTGATGCTGGGACTTGGATGATGCTGAGCTCCCTCCCTCCTGGCATGTCCCATTATTCTGAAAAATAAAAAGGCACAAGGATGTGTTAAACCTGTCTGTGTCCCTTTCTCCCCCACCCCCATCAGCAGAGAACATTGCCCAGCTCAGATATGTCTAGAGAACTTACTGGAGAAATGAGAGGAAAGTGACAAGAATTCCACTAATTCCCTGCTGCCAGGCCTGACAAGAGAGGGATGGGGGTATAAATTATACTGGGTGTATATCTTCAGAGGGCCCCAAAAAACGGTGAGAATTTTTCTTACTATACATTCAAGTAGGAGCACATTAATAATTGCATATAGCACACATGTATACAAAGTACCAGTACCTTCTCCAGAAACTGATTTCAAAACATAAGACAGGGAAATGAAGGAAAGGGGAAGAGGAACCCCCGTGACAAGGATGTACCAGGGCCCAAATTTCTCTCAACAGGACTGCCTGTTTCTGTAGGATGCGTAAACAATCCACTAAGGCCACAATCTACAAACCTCTAGTCTGACAGTAGTTTCCAAACTTTTTGCCTGTGTGTCCTCATCTTGAGACTTGAGTATAATCCTGTGAGACCCCAGGCAGCAAAGGCCTGTAAACTATATGGAAGGTCAAGTAAGACTGTGACCCCCCAGTTAAGAGCCTGACCTGCAGTTCACACTAAGAGCTCATTCACACAATCTGCTGATAGTGATGGGGAGGAAGTTGGAACACAAAGTACAGCCTTCCCCTGCTGATGATGGGCTGTATGATGGGCTGATGATGGGCTGTATGAAGGTTTGCACACAAGCAAACTGGTGCAAAGATTTGCCCACAGACTGGTTTGCTCACTCTACAGTGGTGGAGCAATGAGCCCTAAGACTATTGCTAGGAGGCGCTGCTAAGAGTGTTTCTAGAAGCAAGATCGCGTATCTGCCACGATTTTGGTACCATAGTTATTGCAGAGGATCACCTTGGGGCTATGGATGCCCCGTCCTTTCCTGTTTTGTGGGATTGGTTTCAGATGGTGGCGCCTGCCGATGTGGAGTCCTTGTTGGGATCTGTTCGTGCCACCACTTGTGAGCAAGATCCATGCCCGTCCTGGCTGGTGAAAGCTAGGAGACATTATGGCCATTGCTGGCTGGGGTGGTTAGTGCCTCCCTTC
>QEPC01000075.1:584979-595746 GCA_003113815.1 Sphenodon punctatus
GGGGGGGGGTCTGACAGGGCGCACACCCATCCCCACCCATCGGAGGCACCTCTGTTTTTTCTGGTGCCTCAGTGTGTGAGGATGCGTGGGGATGCATGTGTGCAGGAGCATGCACACCCACCTCCGTGGGATTTACATGGGCAACACCCACGCTAGAAGGTGCCACCCATGTAAAAAGGGCCTATGTATTTTCCCAAGGAGGCAGAGGGTGTTAGGTAAACCCATGCCTACTACGGAACTCCTAAAATGAAGAGCATTAAACAAATATCAAAGGAACCTATCTACAATATGTGTAATGCAAGTATCTGATACAAATGGGGGGAAAGTACTGTTTGAAAAATGAGTGCTGTAATTTCTGTCCTTTTCAGAAAAGGAAGAAATCCTTTTATCTGATCATTTTTTTGCTCTGGATTTTCCCATCTCCAACTTTCACCAGTGGATGTTGCTATTTCTACACTAGAATGCAAGCAGACCTGAAGTATTGTCAGTCATTGCTGGCCCATGCAGCAACTCCACTCTTTCTCCCAACTTGCCAAAGTGTCTTCCACAGCTGTAGTAAACTGCCTCAGAACTGTTACCAAAACAGCAGGAATTCTCTCTCTCCCCTGAGTCTCATTCTGCAGGAGAGTATTCTGATTTCAGATGTTGACTGTCAACTCTTAGCCTTATATGTTTCTCTTCTATATGCCAATAACCATTTGGAGAAAGGGGGTCATCTTCTCTAGTCAAACTCGTGCAGATTAGCGTAGTTCCATTTACATCAAAAGAGCTACTCCAAATTCAGACTGGTGTAAATGAAAGCAAAAGATACCTAGGCTTAAGAGATATCACTACCGCTTATCTGATTACAAAATAATATCAATAAAGCTGTCCATATTGCTTTTGCTATTTTAATATTTATTTTCAGGGATCTTCTGACATCTACATTTTCTGCCAAAGCATTCCTTTTGTATGTTTGTAATGGCAAGCAAAAAGAAGGTAATATTAGAACTGGAGACCTGCAATAGCTGGAGATAACTTACATTTTTTAATGAACTCTGGAGCTGACCTTGAGACGATCTTGTCTGAATGGAAGGTACAAAGCACTGCTATTACTGCCAAAGCACAAACTTCCAGAATTGTGTTATACAAAAGGTTATGTTGTTTGGATGTGTAGGAGTACACTATCCCATAGCAATTAGACACTGCAGAACTACATCATCCTGCAGGGGACATGAGAAAACACGGAGTGTATTTAAAATTATTTTATATATAATAACTTTTATTGGGTAGGAGCAAATATTAACAGACTCTTTATAAAATTTCAAAGTTACAGTTAAACAAGCTCTCAGGCAGGGACCGTGTGTATCTTACTCTTTGTAAAGTGCCAGGTACATAGCTGGCGCCATATAAATGCTAATAATAATAATAATAATAATAATAATAATAATGATAATAATAAATACCCAGTTAGGACAGTTTTTTAACTTTACACTTCCCACCCCCTACCTTAATCCTAACCACACTCCTCCCCACCCACCCACTCGAAATGGAGAGGGAGACAGCAGCAAAGACAAATCATTTAAAAGCGTGAAAGGTCAGAAATACAAAGTGGGTCCTCAGGCTTCTCAGTGTCCAGTGCTGCCTTGATCAAGTTAAAACATTCTGACCAGGTCATGTAAAAGTCCCCAAGAGAGTCCTTTGCTTCGGCAATTATTTTTTTGAGTGACATCACATACCAGTCTCTGTAGCCATTCTTTTAATGTAGGAGGTTCCTGGCTTTTCCAGTTTCTGGTGATAATGTTCAAGGAAGCCAAGCACATGTACACACAAGTGTGTTT
Organism: Sphenodon punctatus; assembly: GCA_003113815.1. Taxonomy (NCBI): domain Eukaryota; kingdom Metazoa; phylum Chordata; class Lepidosauria; order Sphenodontia; family Sphenodontidae; genus Sphenodon; species Sphenodon punctatus. The sequence continues at coordinate 586,800 of QEPC01000075.1, forward strand.
ATGAGCTTGTACAAGCGACACCCTGGGGTAAATCCCGAGTATGGCGATAGCTGGGTCAAAGGGAAGTGTAAGCCCCATAGCTTTCCTAATCCTTTTCCATGTCAAAAGTTTCTTAGTTTAAGACAAAACCAAAGACAATGCATAATATCTGCTCTTTCATCACAGCCCCCCCAGCACCGGTCTGATCGATCAGGAGAGATAGTATACAACCTACTAGGAGTCAAATATAAACACGTTGTGGTCTTTACCTGAGTCTCAACTATCGACAGAGAAATAGAGCATTTCTTCGTGTGGGAGCATATTTGAGCCCTGTCATCCCCGGCATGGAATCACCATTTGATTCCCCTCCAGAATCAAAATGGCCCGTCAACAAATGTGCCGGTCAATTCCGGAGGGGAATCGGGGGAGGGGCTGCATGGCGCAATGTGAGGCCGCACAGCCCCTCCCCCCCAAGGCCAGTCGCCCTCTGGGAGACAGGTGGGCACAGTGGCCAATGCGGCCGCAGCGCCCTCCCGCCTCCCAGGGTATAGACCATGGCTCGGAATCAGTGGCAGGCATGGCCACCAATTCTGGGCTGTGGTCCAGGAGCAGACGTGATGTTACCATGGTCAACCATGGTAAATCCTGCCATGGTTGACCGTGGTAACGTCACATCTGTTGGGCCAAAAAATGATTCCTGCTGGGAGTTCACCCCCAGCGGGAATCACTTTGACCACACTTTCGGAGGTCCAGCCAGCCAGCCGGACCTCCGAAAGCATGGTCAAAGCGATTCCCGCTGGGGGTGAACATTTGGCGGGAATCACTTTTTGGCCCAACAGATGTTACGCCATCACAGTCCCCATAGGGGGATTCACCGTGGTTGACTGTGATGGCATAATGTTTGAAATCACCCATAGTTAGCAAGAAGCAGGAAATATTGTAACATCCAGGCCTAGAAAAAACATTTATCTAAGTACCTCTCATAACTACTTATATTTAGGATACTTTCAAGTTGAAGTTCCTGGTGTGGGTGTTTTTGTTGCTCCAGATCCATTTGGAAAACCATCTACTGACTGATTTAAAAAAATTAGCTGGTATTCTAACAGGGAGGACCATCATCTTGTGTAACAGTTTAGGAATAATTACCATTTTTATCAGATTAATCCTCCCCAACCATGAACATACCAGGGAGGACCATGTTTCCATGGATCTCCATATTTGATCCAGGAGGGGGCAGGGGAGGAATTCACCCCATATAGGTTCTTCACCTTTTTGGTCAGAAATATTCCCAGTTATTTCAATTTATCTGTTTCCAATTTAAAAGGGAGGTTACATGATAAGATGACATATCTATTTTCTGATGCCAAGTACAAAAGAGCCCCTGACTTTTCAGAATTTATCTTATAACCTGAGAGTTGCCCAAAATGGGAAATTAGCTGCATTAGCTTTGGGATGAATTTTTCTAAGTCAGTCAGGAATAACAACATAACATCGGCATAAAGTGCAAGTTTATGATCTGTCTTGCCAATTTGTATCCCTTTAATTTCCCTATCTCCTCTGATAGCAAATGCCAAAGGTTCCAATGCAATGTCGAACAACAGTGGAGACAGGGGGCAACCCTGACTGGTGTCTCGCCCCAACCTAATAGCATGTGAGAGTTCCGCATTAATAATAATTTGCGAATTTGGTTTCTTATATATGGATTTCACCCATCTAAGGAAATTACCAGAGAATCCCATACTCTGCATTGTTTCAAATAAAAATACACATTCCGTCCTATCAAAGACCTTTTCTGCATCCATGGATATAACCATGGCTTCCTGCTCGGTAGCGTTAATTTTCTTCATCACATTAACTGCTTCCCTAATGTTATCGGCTCCAAGCCAGTAGGGGATGAACCCGACTTGGTCTGGGGAAATGATAGTGGAGATACACATGTTCAACTGGTTAGACAAAGTCTTAGAGAAAATTTTGAACTCAGTATTTAATAAGGAAATTGAGCGGTAACCAGAGCATTCATCAATTGGCTTGTCTGGTTTCAAGCAGAGTGCCACTGAGGCTGAATAAAAGAAATCCAGCATAAAGCCTGTATTCAAAATGTTGTTAAATACTATAGAAAGCAACGGTGTTGCTAAGTCAGAGTGCTGTTGATAAAATTCAACTGGGAAACCATCTGGACCATTCACTTTACCCTTGGTGAATGATTTTCTTGTTTCTTTAATTTCTTCAGCGGTAATCTGGGAGTTTAACATTTCAATATGTCCCTGAAATAAATTTGGCAATTTAATTGACCCAAGAAAGGTTCTTATTTTGTCTATCTTAGGATCTTGTGACTTATAGAGATCCTGAAAGAATGCTTGGTATGTACTCCTAATTTCCTCTGTTGGTGGTGACATTTCCATTAGTTTGTCTAATAATGGGAATGGCAGTTTTATTAAATTTATGTTTTACCAAGTTGGCTCAAATTCTATCGCATTTTTTTTTCTTTCTGTAGAACACCACTTTAGATCTGCGTAATTGTAGGACCATTCTACTAGATTAAATTATGTCAATTTCTCCTTTTATACTAATTATTTGTTTTTGTCTATTTTTGCTGGGAGTTTTCTTGTCTCTAAGTTCTAATTGAGTACGCTGAGCATACAGGTCCCTCAATACATTGGCTCTATCTTTTCTGATCTTTGAATCCAGCGCTATTAATTCTCCCCTCATGACTGCCTTAGCAGCATCCCACAGTGTGTGGAGAGAGATATCAGGAGTCTCATTTTCCTTTATGTAATTAGTCCAAGCCTCTGAGCTTTGGCCACCTTATTGAGCAGCAATTGTCTGGATAGGTTCCACCTGCGAGACTTATTGCCAATATCATGACTAGTTTGCACTTCTAGGGTTAAAGCATTATCGTCTGAGATAGTAATTGACTGGACTCTACATTTAATTATTAATTATTAATTATTAACACCCATTTATATAGCACAAGCAATGTACCTGGTGCTTTACAAAGTAATGGACTAGACATGATCCCTGCCCTAGGACTTACAATCTGAGAGATGGGGGGGGGGAGAGAAAGGAAGGGGAACAGAAGAAGAAACATGGAGTGCAACATTCATGAAGATGTGAGGTCCCAGATGCATGCACTTGGTTTGGTTACATTGAGAATGATGGCTGGCTGGTCAGTCCATGTGGTGAGAATATAAGTACACAGACCTCAGGTAACAGATTGTACTGGATGGAGGGTATCATCAGGAGTTAGGTGAGGGGAGTGAGGAGTTGGGGAGGGCAGAGTGGAAGAGGTGGATCTTGAGGAGGGATTTGAAGATACAAAGGAAGGGGGCAAGGCGGATGTGGGCAGGGAGGGAGTTCCAGGCATGGAGGGCAGATAGGGAGAAGGAATGAAGGAGGAGGAGGAGGAGACTGAGGGGAGAAGGGGGGGAGAGAGGAGGCAAAGTCCAGGGGATTAATGACCTGCAGGTCATGGAAGGGGCATGGAGACGGGGAAGAGGAGGGGGGACAATGGGAGACATTGAAAGAGACAAGGAAGTGGTCAGAGGATTGAAGGAGAGATCAGAGACAGAGCAGTTCCTAGAGAAGACGAGGTCAAGAGAATGGTCGTTAGCATGGGTGTGTGGGGGAGTTGGTCCAAAGGTGGAGGCTGAAGGAGGAGGCTAGTGAGAGGAAGCTAGAGATGGAGGGCTGGGAAGGGACATCAGCATGAATGTTGAAGTCACCAAGGATGAGAGTGGCGGTATCGTCGGAGAGGAAGAAAATGAGCCAGGACTCACATTCAGAGAGAAAGGAAGAGAGAGAACCGGGGGGCGGGGGGGGTAGATGACAGCGAAGCGGAGATGGAGGGGGGAGTAGAGTGAGCCTCAAAGGAAGGGAAAGAGAGAGAGGGGGAGGAGAAAGTGGTTGGAATTGATAGGAATTAGTGAGGAGGAGGCCCATGCCACCACCCTGGCCTTTGGGGCGGGACTGGTGAGAAAAGGACAGACCCCCCCAAAGGAGAGGGTATCAGGGGTGAGAGTGGGAGGGGGAGATCCAAGTTTCAGTAAGGGCAAGGAGCTGGAGGGAATGAGAGAGGAAGAGATCATGAATGTAGGGAACTTTATTGGCAGAGGAGTGACAGTTCCAAAGGAAACAGGAGAATGGGAGCTGATCAGGGGGAAGGCGGGGAAGGTGAGAGATGGGGAGGAAGAAGTGTGAGGAGGTTGGAGACAAGTGATGGGCTGGGGGGGGAGGAAGGAGCCGGGGGGAAAGAAGTAGAGGAAGTAAGAGGTGGGGGAGGGGAAAAGAGGAGAAGGAGGGAGAGGGAAGGTGAGATATTAAGGCAGGCATGATGGTGGGGAGGATAGGAGGGAAGCAACCCGGGGGGGTGGGTAGTAGAGAAGAGACAGAGGAGAATGAGGTGGAGAGTGGCTGACAAACTACCAGGTGGCCGAAGTATGCTTAGGCTTACCCTTAGCTGGTGTTGTTGGAGTATCCTGCTGACGAGTGTCTACCAGTATATGATAAATTCTGGCGTATTTGCCATGCCTAGAGAAAAAGAAAGTGTAGGCCCTATGATTGGGATCCAAATATCTACTAGCATCTATGAGACCCATTCCCGTAATGCTTCAGCTATTAGAATTTGCCAGTTTTCCAGTGATTGGGCCAAGGATCTATCCAATTTAGAAAGTGGTATGTTCACGTTGTCCAAAATTAGCAAGTGGCCCCATAGCACATTCGCTAAGCTTACTAATTATTTGATTAAAGAAACTCGAGGAATTACCATTGAGAGCATAGACATTAACTAAGGTGTATTCCCGTCCTTCCCGTTTTCCAATCAGGATCAGAAATCTCCCCTCTGGATCTCTGATTTGTTTGGTACATTGAAACACAATTTTTTGGGAGAAACCAAAGCCACTCAGGCTCTCTTTTTGTTAGAACAAGAAAAATATATGGATTTAACTCATTTGTTTTTAAGTCTAAAAGTATCTTGGTGCAACAAATGGTTCTCCTGAATAAAAACTGTCAGTCTTAAAAGTTTTAACCAGGTTCAGCAGTCTACTTCTTTTTACTGGGCTGTTGAGCCCTCTTGTGTTCAGTGACAGGAACCGCAGGGCATTATTAGGAAACTTAGCCATGTTCAATCAAAGGTTGGTATCTAGGTCTGGAAAAACCATCAACCAGTACCCACAGTGAACCCTCTTTTTTCCCCAGTCTCAAGTTCACACACCACTGTCTAACCATATGATCACCACAAAATAAAACATAACATTTAATCCTGCTGTCTCCCCCCCAAAAAAACATACAGTCCCCTTCCCATTTCCTTTCCCCTTACCATATCCCCATTCTCCCAGCTTCTTTTAGAAGCCCCTCCCAGAGCAAGTGCCTCTAACATGCTGCACTTTGTAGCCTTTTATCCATCCGGGCTTAACAATATAAAAAACACATTTTAATTCAACGCCCGTCACCATTGTGGCTCTTCATCTTGTAGAGTGTTTTCACTTGAGTCTCACAGAAATCCTGCCATTTTGCTCCCACATGACCCCACTATTATCCAGACCTTTAAATAATAAGCCAAGATTATGAACCCTCCTTGACACAGGTATTATAAGGCAGACCTACTGACCAACCTTATAGATGGAGGAAAAAATACTGAAATATAAAAAACTAAACATAGACATCTCCAGTGAACCCCGTCAACCAGGATCAGATCCATTTCCAAGAGTCAGGGGCAGTCTCTCTCACTCCCATCCCACCTCACCATCTTCCTGGCCTAGAGCTGGCGTGGCCCTCAGGAAATCCTTAAAGCTTTCAATGTCTCCGAACACCCTTTTCCTGCCATTAAAGGTAAAAGCCAGTCTAGCCAGGAGCCACAGCTGTGGTTTCAAACTTTTTTTTGTTAGGAGATCCATAAATCTATACCAGAACTTGCGCTTCACCTGCATCTCCAAAGACAGATCGAAGTAAATCTTCATCTGTTGACCTTGTAAGAGTCACATCTGGTGGGTCTTACAAGGCTGCGAGATCTCACTGCATAAAAGGGGAATAGTTTGTTCACACATTACAAAACGCCAGCATTTATAACACCTGGTATTACATAAGAACATAAGAAGTGCCATACTGGGTCAGACTGGGTCCATTGAGCCCAGCAATCTGTCTCTGACAGGGGCCAGTCACGGGGGCCTGGGAGAAGCACCCAACAGGTCACCAGGCTATCCATTCCCTGTGGGTCATCCCCAGGCTCCCGACAGTAAAGGGTTTTGTTCCCCAATCCTATCTGACTAATAGCTGCTAATGGAAATATCTTCCAGAAACTTGTCCAAACCTCTTTTAAACTCAGCTATACTGCTGGCCTTGACCACCTCCCCTGGCAGTAAATTCCACAACCTAATTGTACGCTGAGTGAAAAAATACTTTCTTTTGTCTGTTTTTACTCTGCCACCTGTGAGTTTCATGGAGTGTCCCCTAGTTTTAGTACTAGTTGAGAGGGTAAATAACCGTTCCCTGTTTACAAGTTCCACACCACTCATGATTTTATAGACCTCTATCATATCTCCTCTCAGCCGTCTCTTTTCCAAGCTGAAGAGCCCCAACCTATCAAGCCTCTCCTCATACGGGTGCTGTTCCATACCCTGGATCATTTTTGTTGCCCTTCTCTGTACCTTTTCTAGTTCCGCTATGTCTTTTTTGAGATGGGGCGACCAGAACTGCACACAATATTCAAGGTGCGGTCGCACCATTGATTTGTATAGAGGCATTATGACATCCTCAGTTTTATTCTCTATTCCCTTGCGAATAATTCCTAACATTCTATTTGCTTTTTTGACCGCTGCGGCACACTGGGCTGAGGATTTCAGTGTATTATCCACAATCACTCCCAGATCCTTTTCCTGAGTGGTAACTCCTAGCTTAGTACCCAGCATTGTGTACTCATAATTTGGATTATTTTTCCCAATGTGCATCACTTTGCACTTGTCCACATTAAATCTCATCTGCCATTTAGATGCCCAGGCACCCAGTCTTGTAAGATCTTGCTGCAGCTCCTCACAGTCTGCTCGTGTTCTGACTACTCTGAATAACTTGGTGTCATCTGCAAATTTGATCACCTCACTCTTAACACCCTTTTCCAGATCATTAATGAATACATTGAAAAGAACTGGTCCCAGTACAGATCCTTGGGGCACACCACTTTTTACATCCCTCCATTGTGAAAACTGGCCATTTAGTCCCACTCTTTGCTTCCTATCCTTTAACCAGTTACCAATCCATAGCAAAACACTACCTCCTATCCCATGACTTTTTAATTTTCTCAAGAGTCGTTTATGTGGGACCTTATCAAAAGCTTTCTGGAAATCCAGGTACACTATATCTGCTGGGTCTCCCCTGTCCACATGCTTGTTTACGTCCTCAAAGAGATTAGTGAGGCATGACTTCCCTTTGCTAAATCCATGCTGACTCTTTGCCATTAAGCCATGTTTATCAATATGCCCAGTGATTCTGTCCTTAATTATAGTTTCCACCATTTTGCCCGGCACAGAGGTCAAGCTTACCGGTCTGTAGTTTCCAGGATCACCTCTGGAACCCTTTTTAAATATTGGGGTTACATTTTCCACCCTCCAGTCTTCAGGTACAGTGCCAGATGACAATGGTAGGCTACAAATTACTACTAGTAGGTTTACAATTTCACATTTGAGTTCCTTCAGAATTCTGGGGTGAATATCATCTGGCCCTGGTGATTTGTTCATATTAAGCTTGTCAATTTGCTCTTGAACCACCTTCAGGGTCACGCTGATTTGTGACAGCTCATCCAATTCATCACCTAAAAAGTAGGGTTCTGGTGTGGGTATCTCCCCAACATCCTCCACAGTGAAGACAGAAGCAAAGAACTCATTTAGCTTCTCTGCAATGTCCGTGTCCTCCCTGAGTGCCCCTTTCACTCCCTGGTCATCTAATGGCCCAACCGACTCCCTAGCAGGCTTCTTGCCTTTGATATACTTGAAAAAGGTTTTCTTATTTGTTTTTGCCTCTTTAGCAAGTCTCCTTTCAAATTCTTTCTTGTCCTGCCTTATTAGCACCTTACAGTTATCTCGAGCACTTATAAGAACCCATTTTTGTCATGTGTAAAAGCGGCCTGAGTGAAGGAAATCAATGGACAGCCTATACCAAAGCCTGCTGAAATGATGTCCCACTATGTGGGGTGTACACTTAATTTATTCCAAATAGCAGTTCACTTTTGAATGCTGTGAGTAAGGGAGTGCAACAAACTGGTCTTCTCCACCAGACGGTGTTGGCTGCTGATCACTCTCTTGATGCAAATCACTCTGTTACTTAGGGGAAATAGCTTAATTCCTAGGCTAGTGCCACCTCTCTTGGCTATTCCTATCAGTACTGTGGACAGCTCCCAGTATGAACCCGCCTTGTCCTTGCCAGAGCTCTTACCACACTTACAGCCCGTATCAGACTGTCAGGGTGCTAGGTTTACTAGTCTTATATCCCCAGGAAAGGTGGGCCCAACAGTGATGGGCAGAGTAAGCTTAAAGGGCCAGCATCTGCTGCATCTCAAGAGGAATGAGGTTAACTATGGCCGCTTTTAGACGTGTGCAGTGAACACGCTGCATAAAATCACGCTGCGTGTAAATATCCCACATGTGAGATTTAGACATGACATTTCACACATTAAAGCCAATTGCACATTCTTTTAAAGGTGCTAATTAAATACCTTGACATCGAGGTATTTAATTTGCAGCTTTAAAAGACCGCACGACCGACTTTAACGCGTGAAATGTCACGTCTAAATCCCACATGGGCAGGGGCGGATTGGCCATTGAATGCACCGGGAGGATTCCCGGTGGGCTGGGGGCCGGTCATGCTGTCTTTTTAAAAATTATTCTTAACAAACAAACCCAAAAAATTGTTGGTCCTGACCCCTGTAGGGTTGGGTTGTGTTGGAGGGGAGGGGGAGGGCTTACCTGACTCTCCCTCTTAGTAG
>QEPC01000075.1:599027-624933 GCA_003113815.1 Sphenodon punctatus
AGTTTCATTTCAGTACAAAACTGAAATGAAACTTAAAGAAATCTAAAAATCCTACTCAACGCCTGCTGTTCAGGAACAGTGACTAGCTCAGAAGGTGTTGGGAAGGGGGGAGGCAGATAATTAGTTTTGTTTCTTGCAAGCCTCTCCACTCCTGGTGCCTAGAAGTCTGATCCTCAGTGACTGACACCTCCCTGTCATGTTTGACCTTCCAGTGAACCTTTTTTTGCCACCTGAACTCACCCGAATGTGATCCGAACTGACCGAACTGTTTGGCCATTTTGCTGTTTGGTGTTCGGTTTGTTCGGTATGTTCGCATTCGTGTTCATGTTCGTGTTTGGTCATCCGAACAAGTCGAGTTCAGGCCGAACTCTGAACTTCTGAACCACGTTCGCCCATCCTTAACTGCAGCCAGTTGATCCAAGATGGAGGCATGGACTCTGCTAATGCTGATGCCTTTCACATGCACCTTAGCCAACACTGCTTGTCCTTTTGTGCAACACAGTGAGAGTCCCTACTGCTTTGGAGAGATTTCCCATGCACCACAGAGAGGCATCCCATTTGCTTCTTCTCCAAGAGGCAGAGGACTGCAGTGACTCCCCCATCCATGGACTGGCTCAGCCCCCGGCATCCTCCATCCTCCCTGCTGAAGATAGCAGTTGGGGTGGGTGGGGATTTGCTTTTTAGCTTTAGCCACCGACTCTTTGAACAAACAGTTCAGTCAAACAGGAGCAAAGTAAATTGCTCAGTGGGGGGCACAGGAGAATGAGGTGAAGAAAACTGGAGACCAGCAGGAGGAGTAGGGGATAGTGTGGGGTGAGCACTCCCCTATGGAGAGGGCCCAGCAGACTCTGGAGAATGGGGAAGGCTGGCCATACGTTGAGCCTTGTGGGGAAGAGAAATGGGGGAGCAACAATAGGCGATGCAGCTGTACTGGCATGGTAGGTCTCCCAGGCTTGTGGGCCCCGGTGCAGTTGCACTGCCTGTCCCTCTGACACAGCTGTGACCTATGATGTACACACACATATGTACCACGGCCTTATCGCCCATGCATCCTGCTCCTGAGGGAAGGGGAGCTGTGTGATGGAATGCTGTGTAGAATTCATGGTGCCTATAAAGGAATGGACATCAGGAGGCCTTCGGTGAATTTGGAGTACCGAAGAAGTTTCAGCAGGTGAGCAAGAATAGATCCAATGGTGAGAAAGGATGTGGAGGAGAAGGAGACAGTTTCCTCACTTTAATTCTCCTCTCAGTAAGTCTGGTCTGATGAACCTGTCCTGGGTCACCAGGCTGAGATTCTCCTCTACTGAACCACATGAGGTTCTCCAGAAATACAAGCTGGTTCTAGCACAGAGCTGTTAGATCTAGTCCTGAGGTCCCTTCAGCTGCAGCGTTCCCTTTCTTCCTTTTCCTTTAGCAATAGGGAGTTTTCCTCCTATCTACCCAATCTGAGTTCAATGTGTATCCAACGTTCCCTCTGAACTTCAATAGGAGTTGTGGTTATTAATTAATTTATTATTATTATTATTATTATTATAAGCATTTATAGAGCACCAGCCATATACCCGGCGCTGTACAGAACATAGAAATAGACACGGTCCCTGCCTGTGGCTTACAATCTACATGAACAATGCAAGGCTAGACCCTGAACAGATTCAGGGAACTAGGAGTGGGGGGTAGGGAGAGAGACTCCAGTTTGCACAGCTTCCCATTATGCTGTGCACGTTTCAAAGGTGCATCCATGAGCGCATGTTGTTCTTTACAAAGGTCGCTGCAAAATCATTTTTCTGCAACTTCCTTATTCAGAAGCCTATTTGCTGCCTGTGTGCTGTCCTCTTCGACCTTGTTAATGAGGGTAAATGTCTGCTCAGGTTATTTCTCTGACCCTTAAACTTGATTATCTTGAAAACCATAAAGTTTATCGAAAATATATATATAAAAGACTGAGTTTTGAAACATTCTTTCTGGTGATTTTCTTTGAGGCTCAGCATTTGATCTGTACTTGGGTGAAGCAAGCGCCAGTAGCTACAATGCCTGCTGATTACAATGGAACATGGGAAATGGAATCGAATGAAAACTTTGAAGGCTACATGGTTGCCTTAGGTAAATGGAAAAAATCTATTCTGTATTGAAACTAAACTTTTTAGTTGTAAATCATGCTTTTAAAAAAACAAAACAACTAATAGGCTAGTCTTGCTGTTTTGATTTGACCTGTTCATAAAAGTTTATGGCAGTGATAGCAAAAATCATATGTTCTCAACATGTGGGCAATATTGAGCAAACTAAACAAACTGGAACAGCTTTCTGAGCAAAAAGGAGATTTGGGCTGCTTTCTGACCCTCTCCCCCCCCCCCACGCATTCCCTCCCGCAGCCAAAATATGCACTGGGGGGGGAGTGGCCTGTGGGTGTTTTCAGACACCCCATGCATTACCCACCAGTTACCCACGGCAACCAGTAGTTAACCAGTGGGTAATGCACTTGTCTGAAAACACCCTGGGTCATAGCTGAGGGGCACAAAAGACCAATTAACCAAATTGCAATTAGGCTAGAAGACGTGCTTAAACTTTGCAAGGTAAAAACAATGCTAATTGGATATGGGTAGATGTTCCTATAAAGTTTTTATAGGAAGTGCAAATCCACAACAAGATAACTAGTTATTAACAATGAGAATAACTTTTCTTAAACGCTATCATGGGGACAATGATGGTGCAAGTAGCTCATTACCAATTGAATTGTAATTTGAGACCATGTGCTTTGCTATGACAAATCTACTCTGTTTTAACTATGCAGATTATGTGAAGTTATATGACAGATAAATGCCCTGTATGGACTTGAATAACATTTCACCTTTCACCTTTTGACCTCATATTTCTTTTCAAATGATTCTGTTCCTATGTAGACAAGGATACATAAATTCTATAGGGCATGCTGGATACACTGGGAGCTTGATCATACTTATAATGGAAGCAAAGCCAAAAATTCTTGTTCACTTCAACAGAAGTGTTAGACTCGTCATTTGCCAAGTGGGGTCTGAATTTCAGAAGAAAGACCCACTGATTTAGGGTCAAGTAAGGATGAGAAATATAATTATGGCGGAACCCCAAAACATCCCGTTATCGTTCTAGCATATATTTGGCTCCATCCCACAAACATACTTGAACAGTGACATCAGTGTTGTGGGCTGCCTTCTGCTGATCATCTTCTCCACTTCTCCTCTCCCACTAACTTACTGCTGCAGTTGACATCACTATAACTCTGAAGTCAGCAGCCAGAGACTTTTTCAAGAGCAAGTCAGTCTGTGCATTTCCTCTACAACAGAGATCCGTTATCTTGTTCCTTTACAGCAGGATGGGGAAACCTTTCCCTCCTGTTCACCACTTTGAAATTACTTAGTACAAGTTCCACAGACTAGATAGGAGTTGGGAGGGGTGTGCTCAGGATGAGGGAAAGAAGAGGACAGTCTAGATCATGGATCTCTGCCATGGATCAGTCCCCCTTCCTATCATTGGGTGTTTTCAGACAAGTGCATTATCTACCCATTACTTAACTACTGGTTGTCGTGGGTAACCAGTGGGTAATGGATGGGGAGGTGCTTGTCTGAACACACCCACTGAGTGCATGCCCTCATCCTTGTTATTTTCCTGCTCAGCTCACTCTTTCAGTGTTTGAGGGTAGGGACTGCATCAACAGGCCACATTTAGGAATTGAAAAAGGTCCAAATTTAAAAAAAATAAAAGTAGCAAAAAGTCACAGACTGGATTTAGCCCACAGGGCAGAGGTTCCCACCCCTGGTTAACAGCAGGTATTAGTTATGTGAGGGTGGCTACTGTTGGAAGGAGGCAGTAGAGACTGGATGGAATATGTAAAGCTATCAGGAATCAAGAGCAGTGCCTAATCTTTATATTTTACCATGTAACGGTATCTGTATTTTTCGTATAATGTATTCATTCATACAGCAATGGCATGGTAATTATAAGCAACTAATCACTTTCACACAGTTACTAGATGTTGCTGATTAATTTATGGAGGGCTATATGAACTCCAAAGCAGAAACTGACCCAGTTTGGGGGTTTGGATAACTTGAGAGTCTAGTTCACATTGTAAACCCCTAATATTTTCTATTCAGCCTGTTCAAAGAAAAATGGGACAAAAATACTCATCAAGCATACCAAATTCTTCCCTTTGGTCTCTGTATAAGCCACATGGACCACTGGGAAAAGCACCCAAACAACTTTGTAAAATTCTCTGAATTGTTTCCTAATTGTCTACCTCAGGCAAGTACGTGAGGAGTTTTCTTTCCAACAGGATGAGGAGGTGTTTCCAGGGCTGGATAAAGGGAAGCTGATGATACATGCAAAATGGTGGTGCGGGTCCCCTCCTAATTTAGGAATGCTCGATGGACACACACTTACTCAGCAGTTAGGAAAAGGAAAATGTTACGCTCCTTAATGTTTGGTGTTGGTCTTCTCAATGGAGAAAACCCAGTGAATACAGGTCCTGCCCTGGAAACAACGGCTGTCTAACATTCTATGCAGCTGCAGTATTCAGATTAAGGGCCATTTTATAGCACTGTTGCAGGCTGAAATAAGGGACATTCCTTAAAATAAGGAACACCTGACAACTGTAAATGCTGACCGATGTAATGGCCAGTTGAAATGACCCAGGGATGGATCCAGGCAAGTGTAGATTGTGTGGGCCCTCATTGGCTCCCCAATACATGGGGGACATGAATAAACTGGAAATGACTACAGGAGCATGAGAAGCCCCATCCTAAAACAACTACCCTCAAAGCCTGAAATGCAGGGAGTCTTGGCCTACAATTAACTTGTGGGCTTGTTGCCAGAGGGTGTTGTGAATAGCAGTAGTATATAGATGGTATTAAACAAGGATTGGATAAGTTCTTGGAGGGTAGGTTTCTAAATGGCTCTTAGTCAAGTAGGTTAGGGAAAGCAATCTCTGACTGTCAGAAGCTGAGAGTGAACAAGAGGGAATGAATCTGTTGTGTACTCCTCTGAAGATACCACTGTCAGAGGGTGTTTTGAGTCAAATACTTCCCCACCTATCACCCACCCATGATGCATGTTACAGGGCTGCATAGGGCACTATAGGGTGGGGAGGTGTTTGTCTAAAGGATTCTGGGCTGGATGGACCATTGGTCTGACACAGTATGACACTGCTTATGTTTCTATGGAGGCCCACAGCAATTAAAGAATCATACAATCATAGAGATGGAAGGGACCAAAGAGGTCACCTAGTCCAACCCCCTGCTCAATGCAGGAAATCTGCAGCTACAGCATCCCTGACTGATGTCCGTCCAGTTGTTTGAGAGCCTCCAGCAAAGGAGAGAGTTCACCACCTCTGTAGGCAATTTGTTTCACTGTCAAACAGCTCTTGCCATTAGGAAGTTCTTCCTAATGTTTAACTGAAATCTGCTTTCTTGTAATTTGAGCCCATTATTTCTAGTCTTGCCCTCAGGGGCAAGAGAGAACAAGTCTTTGCCATCCTGAATTTGCAGCAATGTAATATATGAGTACATATCTGTGTCTCTCTGTGGGTGTGGGGGTGGGGGTGGGGGTGGGAGAGAGAGAGAGAGAGAGAGAGAGAGACTGTCCCTCACTAACAATGTTATCCATGAAAGGAAATTATATGAAAATGGGGAAAAGATATTGTTCCGCTCAGCTTCTCACAATTTCACATTTGGTTATTATTCTAAGTATTAAGGTGTTCAGGTTCAAAGCACATCGATGTTGAACTTTTGAGGTTCATCCATCCTTATAATTAATAGGTATGCATCCCTATACTTTAATTAACAAATAGTTTTGCCCTTTAAGCCAGAAACTTTAACTTTGTCATAAGGAGATTACAAAGTGTTTTAATCTAATCTAGGAGAACAATCTTTCATCTTTATTGCTTGTATTGCTCAAAATGCAGTTATGAAAAAGTATGCTTTAATAAAGCCTGCCTTAGCTTTCTGCAGTTGCTACAAGACCAATATTAGTCAGAAATAGCTTTCCTGGGGAAGACTAGACCTTTTTCCTCTGAGAGGCCTAAATTTTGTGTTACCTGCTTATATATCAAACCCAGAGATACCTTCTGTCTGCAGCAGTGGAAAAAATATATGTGCAAATACTTATATAGAAACACTCAAAAATGAGAACATTGTTACAAATTCCACTTGTTTGTTGTTTTGTAGCTAATCCTGCAGCTTAGTGGTATAATGAATCCAACAAGAGAAAATGGTTTCCATTTGTACAAGGATTTGCCAAGATGACCATTATTAACTTGTATGTGGAAAGAGGTAAAGGATGGTTAACAAGCCAAGCCATTTTTCAGTCTCTTGGAGAAACTTGTAGATTATTTCATTTGCATATAGTACTATAATAAGATTCACTGCCAGCTGGTCCAAAATATTTATTGTTGCTAGCTGTGCAGATGGCATGAAGGGTATTGTCTGGGGTAGCCTGTGTCTTGATGGTAATACATATTCTCCTTTTGATATATCTTTCAATGAATTTGGTGGAACCTGGTTGTTTTTGTTAGCCTTAGTCATGAATTGAGGAGGGAATGTTCAGGGAGATCAGAGGCAAGCAAAATGCTGACAGAATATTAAAACAGAACCAGACTTTTTGAGTTAGTTTCCTTTTAATTTTGATTTTTGCATCAACCTTTGTTTCCTATGAAGCCCCAGTAACTCTGACTCATGTATATTTATATGTGTCATATCTGTGAGGGGTTGTTTATTAACTAGTGTTCTCCCTGTTCTGCTTGTATGTCTTCCTCTGCAATGTCTTCTGTACTGATGGGTATTTACATACTCGCTTGCTGGATTTAATAATCCCTGTGGTCTGATGCTGGAGGATGTTAAGCAACAAAATAGAGAAATGCTAGGGGAAGTTGAGCTTTGAGTCTGAAATGCTGTACATGATGGCGTACTGTTAGCTTTTAGTTCAAAGTAAAGGCTTTATTCTACTAAAAGTTTCCTTGTCACTTTGAAAAAAAATTAAAAGGCAGTTTTGGAGATGGATATTTTTGGTAGTACGAAGACTGACTTCAAGTAATGACTAAACAAAAAAAACACAATTTTAAGGCAGAAGGAGTTCATAAACACATGTTTGCTGTAGGGTTCTGTTTAGTAAACTAAATCCCCCAGTTTATATTGTTTTTTCCACTATTATAAATAAATGCCGGAATACACTGTGTGGTTTACTATCTCTCAGTACCTTCCCTCAGGAAATGCTTCCAGTTTACAAATAAAAAGTGAATTTTTTTCTAATTGTTACCCTTCCTGTCCTTGTCTTGAATTTATTCAAACCTCTTGAGTGGCAGTCGGCTCTACAGTGCCTCTACTGTGCCTAGACCTTGACCCTTCTATGCTGGCTAGACAATACAGCTCTGTCTTCCTAACTGGCCCCTTGCTGGAATATAAGACTGCCCAGAAGCCACAGGAAAGTGGGTGGAACAACACCTCCTTCTCAGACCCAGTCCTGCTCCTGACTCAGCCTGCCTGACCCCGTCTTTCTCCTGACCTCCTGTTCAGAACCAGCCATGCTCCTGACCTAGGAACCTTGTCTCTTGACTCCCAGTTCTGATCATCACTCTGCTTCCAGGCTCTATCCTACATCCCTGACACCGCCATCCTTACACCTTCAAACTCAACCTATGCTCTTAGAGTCCAGCTTGATTCTTCCCCTCTCTCATATTATCAAGGTTCTGAAAGACAAAAGCCTTCAAATTAAACCTGTGCTCTTAGTATCTTGTCCACAACACCTGTTTAGTCTTCTGGTCTTCGGTGGGTTAGTACAGGTATACCTGATCACAACTTGTTAAGAAGCCAAAGCCATGATCCAGAAGCAGGCTTCAAGGAAGCACCTCTGGAGCAAACGGTCAGATCATGGCTCAGGTGGTTAAGAGAATACCTTTTATTTGATTAGTACAAGCAAGCTATTAGGTACTTGCCTGAAGAAAAGCTACGTGAAGCTCAAAAGCTTGCACACACTCACCAAAAAAGTTGTTCCAGTATTTTTTTAACTACATCTCTCATATGCTTGGGATCACATGACAATCACACTCTATACAACTTGTTAATTCATTGTGTTGATTAATCTCAGGAAGAACAGACTCCAGCTTCCTATCTTAACTGTGCTGGTTCTATAGTTTTATTAGTAATGTGCAGGGGAAGCAGGGGGACCAAAGAGAAGGAGCAAGCCAAATTGTTTTACAATGCAATGGCATGCTCCTACCCACTCACAGTTAGAATGAGAGCAAGTTTAATTGAAATGAATGGGACTCACACCTATGCTAACTGCTAGCACATAGTGCTGCCCTATCAGAGGGGTATGTTACCCTTACTTAAATGAACAGATCTGTAATTACCAGTTATTGTTCCAAGTAGACCACTACTTTAAATATTACAGACACAATCTTCCACCTGCTGAAGTCAATGGCAAAACTCTCATTAACTTCAATGGCAGAGGATTGTCCTGCCCATCAAAACTGCCATTGGTTTCAAATAGAAATTATGGTAAAATCCTGCACCCACTAGTTGTATCTTTCCAGATAACTTAGGGTGATTTCAGATGTGACGGGGCAGCCTTCGCCCCATTACGGTATCACCATGGGGATTCCATGCCGGGATCACTGCGGCACGTCCAACAGACGTGCCAGCTGATCCCGGCGGGGAATCAGGGAGGGGACGAGGCCACACGGCCCAACATGTGGCTGCATGGTCCTGCCCCCCCCCCCACGCTCCCACACCGCCCGCTCCCTGGGGAGATGGGCGGGCGCCGCAGCTAATGCAGCCGCAGCGCCCGCCTGAATTGACCATGGCCCGGAATCCCGCCGGGGATTCCAGGCCGTGGTTGCCGTCCAGACGGGACGATCCCCTTCATCGCGGCAGGGAATCACATTCACCACGTGATCGGCGCCAGCCCCACCAGTCCTGCCGATCGCGTGGTGAATGTGATTCCCCGCCACGATTGACTGTGGTAAACATCTGGGGGGGAACTTCCAGTTCCCCAACAGACGATACGAGGCCATTCCCCACCACAGGGTATTGACTGTGGTTGAGCGTGGTCTCGTAACATCTGAAAATATCCTTAGATGGGAACATGATTTGGCTCTGAAATAAGGGGGACTACAAGATCTGTTTTTATGAATGCAATAAACAGAACTAGTGGTTCTTAACATTTCTTAGTATGTTATTAGAGTCAACATATAGTAAAAATGCAGAGAGAAATATATGTTTTAAAGTTTATTGTTTTCTGATCACTTACAAAAAGACATCTATAATCTGATGACATATCAATTAGCTGTAATCATGGATGGACTTAACACGTGCTTGTCATCCTACACTATTGGTAGTTCTATCATCTTCAGTGAGACTACTTGCTGTGTGCAAAGTTGAGTGAATGTGTACACATTGTCACATTTTAGCCAGTGTGAACTGTGCTGAAAATAAAATGTACAATGTAAAAAACCTAAATATTCACTGGACCAGATTTATTTGTTTGGATATGCAGTATAACCTCCCCTATCCAGAATGCCAGGGGTCAAGCTATTTGTCCAGATATCAGGAGGTATTCTGTTCATATATGCAAGGGGTTTCAGCACTGATCTGTACATCTTCATTTTTTGTCCCCTAAAGAGGGGACAAAGAGGCATTGGACTAAAGCATGTCCAAAATAGAGAAAGACCCAGATTTGAGAAGTCTGGATTAGAAATATTATACTGTATGAATTTATTGAGGATAGTTTCAGTTAGAGATCATTACAGAGCAGAGGCTAGGGATGAGTGAACAGATCGCGGTTCGTGTTCATCCGTTCGGTTCGGCTGCGTTCGTTTCGTCCGTTCGGTTCGTCCATTTGCTTCAGATGCATTTGGTTCATCAGTTTGGATGTTTGACCGTTCAGTTGAGTTCAGATTCGGTATTCAGTTCAGTCAGGCTCGGTTCAGTCTTTAGTTTGATGCAATCAGGAACTGAAAATAACATTTGGTTTTTGAAATAAAAGCAAAAAACTAAAAATCATATTTCTGGCTATAACATTTTTGTTTCTTATTACTTTTTGATGAAATTTAGGGAGATTGTATCTCCAATGGAGGGCACTATTTGTACCAAAAGTTAGAACACTTAGATAAAGGAAGCCGATTTCAGAAGCAATTGAATATTGTGATTTTAAGAAAAGCTCCATACACATTCATGGCTACAACTTCTTTATCTTTCATCCAATGTTCATGAAACTTGTGCATATTACATCCCTCCATATGTTTAATATTTCTGCCAATTTTAGAAAAGAGTGAATAAAGGGTCCCAAGGGTATAAGACATTAACCTGAAAATACATTTCTAGCTGTTACATTTTGATATTCCATTCTGTTTACAGGATATTTGACAAGAATGTATCAAATACCTTTCCTGCCATTTCAGCAAATGTGCAGGAGATTTTGATAATCGGACCCAATTATATAAGCAATTGATGTTGTCCCTGTGAAGATCATTATTCAGATGAATATCAGCATATTCAGTGCCAGTCAGAGGCAGGCACCCTGCATGGCAGGGGGAGAGAGACTGTAGGAGGAAGGATGTGGAGCAACCCCAAAGACTGACAGACACATTCAATGGCCAAACACATTACTGCAAGCTTCTAGCTTTACAGGACCAATTGGTAGTGGTTTCGAGGTGGGCATAGGGGGCGGCCCTGTGGCGGGCATAAGCAACATAACTGGGACTTCTGAGATAGCATCCCAGCAGTCAGGAGACATAGTTTAAACACATCCAGGCTGGCCAACTATCAATCACATCCTGCAGCACTGAGACAGAGGACATAAGAGAATTTCTATTGACTCTTTCCTAAACAGATGCTTCTGACTTCCCAGAAACAAGTGGGGGAGATATGTTGGGATGGTCCCAGCACAGAATGAGGATATTTGGTTGACATTTCTGTTGGCCAATTTGCATCACAAACCGATCTTATACCACAGTGACATCAGAGAATCCCAGGCATAGGCCCCTTCTCTACATATGTTGTACAGGCATATAAAATTGGGACCCTTTATAATATATTTATTATATTTGGCAGAGATGATCATGAAAGTGAAATATATAGTCTTGCCAAATTTCATGTACACTGGTTGGACTACAAAGAAGTTATAGTCAGACATATATTTATATGTTTATTGCTTATACCACCAAGATCTTTTTTTAAATCCTTCTGAAATTTGTCAAAAATAGTAAATATGGGAAGGGATATAAACTGAACAGGTTTCACCTACATTGTATGTGAGGAAAAGAAATTACAGCTAAGAATGTATATGTAGAATATTGCAAAATGCAATAATTCAACTGCTTATAAAATCGAATTCCTTTATCCAATTTTTTTGAAATTTGGTGCACTTAATTAATTCTATTGGAGGTAGAGGCATTCCAAATTTCAGCAACATATCATAAAAAACAAAAATGTTACAGCCGATAATGTGTTTTCCATTGAAACCAATGGAAATTCAATTCCAAACTCACCGAACGCATCCAAACTGAATGTTCGAATTTGAGTTCGGTTCACACGTTCAGTTCAGTTGACCAAACTATTTGAGTTTGGTCTGAACTCCGAACTTCTGAATTCGAGTTCGGTTCGAACGTTCGGTTCGGTCGACCAAACTATTTGAGTTCGGTCCGAACTCCGAACTTCCGAACCACGTTCGCCCATCCCTAGCAGAGGCAGGGAGCCTTTTCCCTCCCATGGGCTACTTTGAAAATTAGTACAAGCTCTGTGGGATAGATAGTAGTTGAGGGCAGGGTGCTTAAGGAGCGTGCTCAGAATGAGGGTGGGGGAGGAAGGGCTGAAACGAGAATCTATTTATTTTTCTTGTGAGAATCTTGTGAGATTTTGTTCCAGGGTCTCAGCCCCAGTATGAAATCTCACAAGAAATCTTGTACAAACAAACAAAAGAACTGCACATGTACAAAATGGCCAATGCAGCTGTTTGCACATGCACAGCCGATTTGAAGATTATCTGCTGCAAGTGGAGAATCTGGCTGCAAGAGCAGCCTTTGCTAGACTGCAGTTCCAGCTATTTCCATTGGCAGTTTTGGAAGGAAGAACTCTAGGTACTCCATATAATTTGAGATTCTGTTCTTGAACCCAAAACAAGGTAGAAGACATCTTGCACTACCTTTTCAACTGCCCATTTAATGAAAACCTGTGTACTAAATACATTGACATGTTGCTGATTAGGAAAGAACATTGGCCAGGTAATTGGAAGCTGACATTTTTACTGGCAAACACAAATGTCAATGTGCCAAGACCCATGGCGAATTTCACCTGGTGGGCAGAATTAAGACGGAAGATGGATCATTAAGTGGGCTAGCAATTTTAAGCCTTGTTGATATTTGGGATAGTCATTTATTTATTTTGTGACCTGCTTGGCGAAATCTGATTTATTAGGAAGTAATTCTACAGGTAATTCCATCTGCAGGGCCATTGGGTTGCCTAATTTCTCATACCCTTTGCCACTTGGTTTTTGGTTAGCCCCGCTATTACTATACTGTATTTGGGTCATGCAAGCCACTCTAGGTATTGGGCGCTCTTTTGTGGCCAAAATTGCTCTGTTTAGTGATTTGTAATTCCAACGTGGATCTAACCATGACAGAAGGGGGTAGCGGTTGGTTTGCTAGTGTGTGGAATTGTTTGGAAGGATGTTAAATCCCTCCCCTGATCATGCCATTAAGCTAACTGCGCACAATTTAAAATTCTCTGCTATATTATTTTTTCCAATCTCAGGGTAGAATTTAGTTACAGGGGTCAAATGTGTCGCCATAAGCCCCGTGAAGGGCAAGGCAATTTTTTATAGTTTGTTGGTTTTATTAGTTGTGTTCTTGTGCCCATAGCTTATGTCAGCTATGATCACTTGCTTTTGTTTTATGTTGATGTTGTGTGTTTACTTCATCTTTTGTACTGTTTTTATTGACTTTGTTACGACCTATGATCAAACAATAATAAATACTACTACTACTACTACTACATGCACAGCCCTTTTCCAAAATGGTACCAGCAGTGTCACCACTATTTTGGGAAGGGGCATCTGGTCTGTACATGAGAAAGTGGCCACCATGCATGCACAGAATGGTTGCCCTTTTCAAAATGGCAGCAAAGTTGCCGGCATCATTTTAGAAAGGGCCACACATGCACAGAACAACCCCAGCAGCTGCATGACTTTGTTTTCGCACATGACAAAAGCCATGCAGCATTTACCTCCCAAAGTTGTTCCCAGAGGCAACAGTGCATGTTTGGTCTCATGAGAAAGCAGTCTTTATTTCGCGATTCCTGTGTCTTCTCAACAAGAATCATGATTCTCGACGTTTTGTTTCATGAGAAAGTACCCCAGATCATGAATCTATGCAATGGATTCATCCTTCAGTCCATGACCCCATCTCCACACCCTTCCCCTGAGCTCACTCTTTTAGAGCTTGAGGGCCAGATCCAGGAATTAGGAAAGGGCTGAATAATAATAATAAAAAAAGTCTTCAGTCACATTTAGCCCAGAGCCAGATGTTCCCCACCCCTGTTCTACAGAGTAAAGCCAATCCACACTGTTTATGTGCAAATGAAATAGTTCCATGTTGTACATGTGATGCTTTTGGTGTGTGTGTGCTAAGTGCATGCCAAAGATGTTAAGATTTAGTTGGGTTTACCATACGTTTATCTTTTTGTTTGCCCACAGGCATTGATTTTGCAACTCGTAAGATTGCAAAACACCTCAAACAAACAAAGGAATTGATTCAGGATGGAGACAGTTTTAAGACAAAAACACTGAGCACGTTCAGGAACTATGAGCTGAATTACACCGTGGGAGTGGAGTTTGAAGAACGTACCACGGGGCTTGACAATCGCGTGGTGAAGGTATAAACCTGTTATTTGATTTCCATTTAAACAGTAGTTAATACCAGGCGAGATTAATATTCTGGGAGATCTCCTGAGGAAAAATGACGGAAAGCAAATTATAAGTGGTAGAGAAATGTTTATAAAGAGCAAATCTCATGCATTTCTGGACAGTTCTCTTCCACTGCAAATATTTCTGTTATATATGAATCAGGAAAATTTCTCAAATTTGTACTGGTAGGAGTTAATCACATTTTCTTTCCTGGTACCAAACTGCACTACACTTTATGTGGCAAAGCACTGTAAAGTGCCTAATTTTACAAGTTTACATGTAAATATAGGGAGACTATTTGAATTGCATATAGTGTAGAAGCTTGTAGTTATAGTTCCAGCCTGCATTTCAAAACTGCTAAGACTCCTCCCCATTCTTATTATTGTCATATCCAAACCCAGGTCTGTTTCTGTGAGATCTGCCCAAATGAAACTTGCATTGAAGAAGATGGAGTCCCATGCACAGAGCACTAGTAGGGTCAGAATCTGAATTATTTAGCATAGTTATTAGTTATTGAATTCAGATCCTTATTACTACATGTTAGAGTCATTCCTGTTTATTTTATTTACAGTGGTATTTACCAAAACTTTGGTTCTTACACTTTTTAGATTCTTCCTCTTTCCTGTGATACTTATAGGTTCCCCATCCCACCACACACACACATTTACTTTGCTGCCTTTACTCTTTATCCTCCTAGCCCCTTCTGCCTAATTCACTTGCCCCATCCCCCCACACCAATAAACCCCTGTGTTGCTACTAGTGATGGTACAATCAGCTCAGAGCAGCTAAGCTGGGGATGATATTCAAAATAGTGTCAGTTTGCCCACTTCTGGTATATGAATTCTGATTGGTGACTTTTGAATCAATCAAAATTCATGCTACAAAACTGTAATTTTGGAAATTCCCCCTAGTTCACCCACAACAGAGCCAGAAGTCTGTCAGGTACAATGCTCCTCAAACTACCTCATCCCAGATACATTGAGAACCACTCTCCTAAAGCCCCTGTGGGTAAGAGTCTCCTAAGAGATGCAAAAGAGATGTCCCACTTCCACTGACTTTCAGTGACAGAACTTCCTAATTCACTCGCATTGAGCATGACTTTGACTCCATCATTGCAGAAGCTGTGGCAGAGTCAAAGGTGGGGAATGCCCTGTCTGGTCAGAGTTTGTGGGATGAATTTCAATTGGTGACACCTGCTGAGGTGGCAGATGCACTGGGATCTGTTTGGGTCACAACTTGTGAATTAAATCTATGCTCATCCTGGTTGGTGAAAGCCTCCAGGGAGATGCTGGGGTCAATGCTAGCGGGAGTGATCAATGCCTCCCTTTGGGAGGGGAGGGTGCCAGACTGCCTCAAGGAGGCTGTGGTCCAGCCTCTCCCCAAGAAACCATTGCTTGACATTGATGCCCTGGCGAGTTATTGGCCTGTCTCTTAACCTTCCCTTTTTAGGAAAGGTTATTGGAATGGGTAGTGGATCGTCAGCTTCAGGCACATCTAGATCACACCGGTTTTCTGGATCCTTCGCAGTCAGGCTTTTGTCTGGGTTATGGCACAGAGACAGTGCTTGTGGCTTTGGTCATTGTCCTCCTGGTGGAACTAGATGAGGGTCATATGACCCTGCTGATTCTACTAGATCTATCAGCGGCTTTTAATAACGTTCGTTAACCATGAGATGCTGGTGACTCACCTGTGGGACCTGGGTGGGGTGGACAGTACCATTTTACAATGGTTCCGCTCTTACCTCACGGATAGATCTCCACGGGTGGTACTAGGAGATTGTACATCTTCCCCTGGGGACCTCCCATGTGGGGTTCCGCAGGGCTCTATTCTGTCCCCTCTCTTGATTAACATGTATATGCAACTGCTTGGGGAGGTTGTACACAGCTGGGGAGTTCACTGTCATCAATATGTGGACGATACCCAGCCGTATCTTTCACTTTCAACTGACCCAGGCCCTGCTGTCTTGTTGCTTTCCTGGTGTTTGGTGGCTGTGGGGGATTGGATGAGATTGAGCCGATTGAAACTCAATCCCGATAAGACAAAAGTGATGCTGGAGGGGGGCTGGAGATCTGGGGGAGGGCATCAGCCCCATTATTGGGGGTGTTCACCTTCTTTTGGTTCCATCTGCTGTAGAAACCTAGGGGTGCTCCTGGACTCACAGCTGAGCCTGGATTTCCAGGTGTTCGCTGTGACCAAGAGCGCTTTTCGCCAACTACATCTGGTGAGGAGTCAAATCAAATCAAAAATCATTTATTGCGTGATCAAGATCATTGCATAAAATAACATACAAACAAAAATAACAGATTTAGCATTACTAAAATAGACTGTCCCCAACAGAGGCTACATACGTAAAATAGTCACTAGACTTACATTATCAAGAAGATAAATTTAGGAACCGAGTTCTAAGATGGACTGCTTTTATCAAGAACGGGGCTACGTTCCGTATTATGTCTGAGTCTGAGCTATCCAGGAGCAAAATTAATAATGTTTGGTCACTTCTACCTGGAAACCTTCCAATAATAGAGGCAAGAAATTCCTGGCGTATACCGTCATAAAGGTGGCAGTGTAGAATTATGTGCCCGACTGTCTCCGATATTAAGTTGTCAAAAGGACACAATCTTTCTGGGAATGGAATGCCCTGAAATATTCCCTCCAGCACCCGGGAGGGAAATGTATTAAAGCGAGCACTAGCAAGGAGGCATTTAGCTCTGCCAGAGATAGACGCCACCAAATAGGTGGCAACCTGCCCTAAGGCCAGAGCATATGACAGATACTCCTGAATGTGTGGTGATTGTCTTATTCTGGTGAGCTCAGTCTGCCTACCTATATCCCGTAGGTGGGAAAGGATCTCCTTCTTGCTCGAGTCTGGGAGCTTATGTTTCAAATAATCGGGAGAGACACCCATCTCTTTTAGTTGGGCATCCAGTCTCAAGGACCAGGGGTCCAGAAAAGGGTCCTCAAGCAGAGACCGTGACAAGATAGATCCTGCGCCTGTCATTGTTTGTGCCAAAATATCATGAAGGCTTCCTTAGCAGTCAGAGTCCATGATTTCTGGCCCAGCTCCACACAGACGGCTGCCATGGGAGTGCCTCTTGGATCTCCCACAAGTCTCTGCAGAAATTTAGATTGAATATTATCGAACTTGTTTGAATGAAAAGGGGCCCATAACTCAGCCCCATAAAGTAATTGTGACCTTACTTTGCTGTTAAAAACCTGGAGTGCTGGGCAAATTGCCATCCTACCTTGCTTAGCAAAAAGCCTGCTAATTGATTGCGCGGCTGCTTGTGCCGTCCGCATGGCCCTATTGATATGTTCGTGCCAACTTCCAGATTTATGAAATAAGATTCCCAAATATCTAAAAGCTTGGACTTGCTGAACTGGAATACCCCCTACTGACCAGCGATGTATTTTTAGGCGGGAGGTAAAAACCAAGATCTTAGACTTGTCGTGATTAATTATTAAATTATTGGACTGACAGAAGCTGGCAAAAGTTTGCAATTGTCGCATAAGGCCCAGACGTGTTTGGGACAGTAAAATGATGTCATCGGCGTAACAAAGACAACCGATGGCCCGAGTTGCCAGTTTGGGTGGAAAAAATCGAGAGTCCGCCATGACTGGATTATGCTATCAATGAAATAGTTAAATAATGCCGGGGTCAGGACACATCTCTGCCTTACCCCTTTTGAAGTTGAAATGGGAGGAGTAATATGACCATAACTGTCCATTTTAATCACCTCCAATCCCCATGCATATCCTGGCTGCGCATCACCCCTCCCCCCCCAGCCAGAATATGTGTGTGGAGGAATGTCTGAAAGTGGCCTTAGTTTACACATCCAGGCTGACCAATTATCGCCACAATCACATCCTGTAGCACTGTGACAGAGGACATAAGAGAATCTCTATTGGCTCTTTCCCAAACAGATGCTCCCGATTTCCCAGTAACAAGTGGGGGAGAGAAATTGGGATGGTCACATCACAGAATGAAGATACTTGGTTGACATTTCTGCTGGTCAATTGGCGTCACAAACTGATCTTATACCACAGTGACACGTAAAAGAATCCCTGGCATAGGATCATTCTCTACAATGCTATGCAGGCACATAAAATTGGAACCCTTCATCACATCTTTCTGATATTTTTCAGAGATAATATTGAAAGTGTGATATAGAGCTCTGCCAGATTTCATGTACACTGGTTGGACTACAAAGAGGTTACAGTCAGACATACATTTATAAGTTAATTGCTTATACCACTAGGACCCTGTATCCAATCCTTCTGAAAGTTGTCATAGATAGTAAACATGGGGAGGGGTAGAACCTTGCCATGTTTCATCTATATTAGATGGGAGGCAAAGAAATTACAGTGAGGAATGCATGTGCAGATATTTGCAAAATTGCATAATTCAACTATTGGGGTGGGGTGGGGATGGGGGCTTTCCCCATGTAGTGTATTTTAAATTGTTTTAAAATTTTATTATTGCTTTAAATGAAATGTTGTTCGCCGCCCCGGGCTGCCCTGTGGGCAGGAGGGGCGGGATATAAATTTAAAAATAAATAAATAAATAAAATAAACTACTTATAAAAGCAGATTCCTTTATTCAATCTTCTGAAAGTTGGTACACTTAATGCCTTCCATTGAATGTACAATCCCCATGTATTTCATCCAAATATAATGAAAAACAAAAATGTTACAGCCAAAAATGTGTTTTCCATTAAAACCAATGAAAACTGAAAACAAAAGCAAAAACAAAAATGAAATTTTGATATTTATAAAAAAGAAAACAATATATTTAAATAAAGAAAACAAAAAATGGCATGAATCTCTGGTGCACACCTCTGCTCTCCAGTGATGTACACCGTCAGCACCAGCTTCTCATCACAGAAATAAGATCTCTAAAGCCAGGTCCTACTGTTGGAAAAGGCAGCACATATCAAAACTCTGTGTCAACTTTAGAAAACAAAATATATTTTACCTCTGTTAGTTCTCCCTCTCAGAGAATGCCGGTTCCATAGACAGTCACATTCTGTGCCCATGCAACTCCTAAATGGAGTGGTAGGTGCTTGGTTAAATGAGGGGCCAGCTCTCTTTACGTGCATCTGTTTTATAAGGAGCAGAGCAGATGAGTGGGGGTTATTCCAGATTCTTTAAGAGCATAAGTTTAACAGGACAACAATCAGGCCATTCCAGTCTTTGAAACTCCTACACTAATCGCTTACCCATCACCCCCATCCCTTTCTTCAATGGTCATTGAGAGGAATGTGCAACTGACACCAAACAGCTTTACTGCCTTAAACTAATGCACCCAATCATCCATGACCTGATGTCCCTCTATGCTCCTTCTTCCTCTGTCTAAAGTCATTTGTTACCAGTACTATCTATAAACAAAATGGTCTCCTCATTGAACTCTCTGCAACCTCAATTTTCTCCTCCTATCTACCCTTATCTGGTCAAGACAAGAAAGGCCAACTTGTCCTGTTATAATTCTACCCAAACTCTTATCACAATGATTTCTATTTTATATTCCTTTTATTTTCCTGAGTAAATTGTGCTTTTTTTTTTCTAAAGGAGGAGAAAGGCTATTTAAAGAGAATGCTGCTTAGTTATCAGAAACAGAATGAACTTTGTCTTATTGATAAGCTCCCTGCAAAGGAAATAACCCTCTCAATCTGAACTAGTGATAAGCTAAAGCTCAAAAGCTAGCATGGACCTTTGATACTTGAATTGTCAGAGCTTGTGGACTATCTGTTCATGCACTTTACCAAACGAGAATGGGATACATTTTTACCTCAGTTACACTGATGTCAATCAAGAGGAATTCAGCTGAAGTGTCCCTTGATTTATACTGGGGTAACTTTAGTGGTCTTATTAGATTTGGAAGTGGGAATCCAAAGTTCAAAGCTTGGTCTCATTGGGTGTCCTTGAGCAAATTACTCATCTCAGCCTTGGCTCTCTGGCTGTAATAATGGGGTGCTGACAGAGCTTAATTTGTACCATGGTGCAGCCCCAGCACCTCTTCCAGATCCTGTCACTCCCGGTTGCTTCGCTGTAAGATCGTACCCCCAACTGCATGCAGAGGCACCACTCTCAAACCCAGTCAGTCCCCTGTCCAGTTTGGTGCTGCTGTGAATAGATAGGGAGGGGCTTCTGTGGCCACTAGGATAGCCACCTCTTGCACGGTTGGACCATAAGACTCCCATAGGCCAAAATGGGAGTCTCAGGATCAAACTGTAAGCAGTGGAGACCCTAATTGCCACCCATCAGCTGTTTGGCAGGGCAAGTGTTTTGCCACCAAACAGTTGATCAGTGACAGCAGCAGCAGCAGCAGCCCCCATCAATCTTATTAAAGGGGTTGGGCTCCAAGTATCGGAAAGACCACCTCCTCCCTTATGATCCACCGTGGCCTCTGAGATAGGCTGAAGGCAAACTCTTGTGAGTAGCACCTGCCCGTGAAGTTCACACGAGGGCATGCAGAGAGGTATTCTTGGTGGCTGCTCCACACTTATGGAACTCTCTATCCTTGGAGATCTAGGGATGTGCGAACGTGGTTCGGATGTTCAGAGTTCGGACCAAAGTCGGTCCATTCGGATGACCGAACCGAACGTTCGAACCGAACCTGAACCGACCGAACCGAACTCAATCTGAACTCGAAAATGACCGAACAGTTCGGTCGCATTCGGGTGAGTTTGGGCAGGAAAAATGTGAATGGAAGGCCCGTTCGGGCAGGAAAAATATGACTGGAAGGCTCAGGGAGGGGGAAGCAGCTGAGGAGCAGAGTTCCTGGCACCAGGGGTGGAGAGGCTTGGAGTAGTAGCCAGCCTGCCAAATCACCATCCCTTTTCTCCTCAGACCACTGGCTTGGAAGTCTGCAATTGGACATGGGGGAAGGGGGGGGGGGCTAGACTGCACAGAGCCAATGGGGCTTGTTGTAAGGAGGGCAAAGCAAGTAGCAAAAGTCATTGCCCTCCCCCTTCCAACACCTTCTGAGCTAGCCACTGATCCTGTCAGCAGGCATTTTCAGAAGTCTCCCTCTCCTAGCAGTTTGTGTACCTCCCGATTAATTGCCATCCTCTTCCTCTTTCACCCATCCCACACATTTACATCCCTAGTATCATTTATTTAGATTAGATTAGATAGATTTAGGCGTTATTTTTATTTTTTACCCATCCCTGTGTTCTTTCTCCCTACCCTCCATTGAATCCTCCCTCTCCTCCCACTATATAGTCCATCCCTAATTCCCTTCCCCTGTTTTTTCATTTATTTAGAGTAGCTTTAGATTGATTTAACTTTAATTTCAGTTTTTTACTCCTCCCTGTGTTGTTTGTTGTGAGCTGTCTGTGTCCCCCCCACCCCCCATTCCTGTGTGTGCATAGATAGATAGATAGATAGATAGATGTAGGAGTTTAGTTCTAGTGATAGATAGAGATAGTGTGTAGTGATTCAGTTTTATAGTGTGTTTGTAGGACTAGGCCTTTGTAGTTATTAGATATTCCATTTAGTTCCATAGGTTTTAGAATAGTTAATAGCAGTTAGATTTAGTGTGTGTATATATATATATATATATATATAGATATATAGATATATATATATCTTTGTGTACATTCTTTGGGTTGGAAGACATTGAGAAGGGAAGTAGGAGAGGCCAGTCTGCTGCCCGTAAGGCGGGCAATGGGGCACGTGGCAGAGGTGGTAGGGGCCGTGCCAGTGGAGTGGCAGCATGCAGCAGCAGCCAGAGCCCATCACCATGCCCCAAACTCCACAGACCTGATTTTTGGAGACATGATGTTCCTCCAGGGCCCCCATTATTGATGTAATCCCCAGAAGTCCTCCTGGGGGGCTATCTGCAAGTTGAGACCCTGCTGGCACATCTTGGGGCTAATACACTACATGTGCTGCTGCTGTCAGGTAGGGATATGACAAGCTGTATATACATACAATGAGATTCTGCCACCTGCCAAAATCAGCACAGAGGGGTAAAAGATTGGACAGGTCAAACTCAGCTGGTAACAGATATAAATTTTATAATAAATTTTTAAAAAACAAACATTAACAATATAACAAGACATAAAAATAACAAACTTAAGTATCTCAGGGCAAATGCTACCGATACCAAAAATAAAATCTTCAAAAGTGGTATCAATATCAGTACTGATATCAATATTGATACCAATTTCCGAATGTTTGGCCGAACCGAACTCCGCCGAACTGAACGACCGAACCCAAACTCGGTTTTCGAACCGAACGACTGAACGGCCGAACAACCGAACCGTTCTGTTTGCACATCCCTATGGAGATCCACCTAAGCCCAGGTCTTCGTATCCTTCAGAAGAGGTGTAAGACCTTTTTGTTTGACCAGGCATTTGGTGGGCTTGGATAGGGTTGGGTGGTATGGGGGTAGAGGGGTTAGGGTTTCTTTTAATTGTTTGTGTGTTTTTTACATTTTATGTATTTTACATATATCTGTATGCCTCCCTGAGCATTTGAGGGAAGGGTGGTATAAAAATTGAACAAATATCAAATAATAATTATTTTTATTTTTATATAGCACCCCCTGCCATGGCACTTGGAGTGCTTCACACAGAACTAATTAACACAACTTTTAATCCTCACAACAACCCTCTGAGGTAGGTTAGACTGAGAGAATATTGTGACTGGCCCAAGATCAGCCAGTGAGTTTCTGGTTAAGGCCTCGCCCTATCTCCTGGTCCAGGTACTCTGCAGTTAGCCACTACAGCACAGAGATAATAATAATAATAATAATAATAATAATAATAATAATAATAATAAATAAAACTGACCCTGAGCAAACTCTGGCAAAGTATTTGGCAGATATTTGATTTGGCATGTTAAAATGTTGGGAGTGCTGCTTGTATACCATGCACCTACCTATGCAGTAGCTTCCCTGCATGCTCTAGCAGATGTGGTGTCAGGGGCGGGGGGGTTGTGGTCCCCAAAGACAGTAGTCTTGGGGGACCTCAACATTCATGCCAACGCCGACCTTTGGGGAGCGGAGCATGAGTTCATGACCACCATGGCAACCATGGGCCTGTCCCAGATGGTTATTGGTCCGACACATCGGGGGGACATACCTTAGACCTTGTGTTTTGCACCGGCCTTGAGGCGGGATGCTCCATTAGTGGGGGAGATATCAGCCGTGCCCTTGTCATGGACAGATCATTACCTCCTGCAGACCTCACTCTTGGTGCATGTCTGCCCTCGGAAAGGTGCTGAACCGATTCGGATGGTTCACCTCCAGAGGATGATGGAACCGGAGCGGTTCTGGAATTCTCTGGGGCAGATACCCTCTGACCTTGAAGACAGTCTCATCAATGACCTTGTTGTGCTATGCAACACCTTGCTGACAGAGGCCATTGATCAGACGGCTCCTAGGTATCTTCTGCCCAGGTGACAGCTCCTCAGGCCCCCCTTGGGTTTCCGAGGAGTTGAGGTTGCTGAAGCGAGATGGGCAGCGGTTGGAGCAATGGTGGCATCATTTGCATGCTGAAGCCAACAGATTGTTGCATAGAGCCAGTTTACGAGCCTATGCCATGGCTATGCGGGCAGGAAAGAGGGAGTTTTTTGCTGCTCTCATAGCATCTGCAAAATCTCATCCAGGGGAGCTTTTCCGGGTTGTGTGGGGGCTGGTCAGTCCGGACTCCCTCAACCTTGGAGTGGAGTCATCTACTGCTCGCTGTGACATGTTTGTGGATTATTTTGTGGATAAAATCGCTTGTATTCACCATGACTTTGACACCACACTTATTACATAAGGGGAACCAGAGGTTATGGAAGCCCCGTCATGTCCGGTTTTATGGGATCAGTTTCAGTCGGTGACACCCGCTGATGTGGTGGATGTTCTAGGGGTGGTCAGGGCCACTTCTTGTGAATTAGATCCTTGCCCATCCTGGCAATTAAGTCCTACCGGGAGACAATGGGGCCGTTACTGGTCGGAGTGGTCAATGCCTCCCTGTAGGAGGGCAGAGTGCTGGGCTGTCTCAAAGAGGCGGTGATGCGGCCTCTGCTCAAAAAACCATTGCTTGACATTGACTCCCCTACCAGCTATTGGCCTGTCTCTAACCTTCCTTTTTTAGGGAAGGTTATGAAATGGGTAGTGGCTCGGCAGCTGCAGGGACATCTCAATCACATTGGTTTTCTTGATCCCTCTCAGTCAGGCTTCCATCTGGGGCATGGCACTGAGACTGCATTTGTGGCTTTGGTAGATGACCTACGCAGGGAATTGGATTGGGGTTGCTCGACCCTGTTGATATTGGGTGATTTAAGATGTTACAGGTGGGCGGTTCACCACAGTGAACCCCCAGGGGGGGGGGTGAACAACACAACCGCGGGCTGGGGTGGAAAAATGACCCAAACAGACGTGACGGGACTGGGACCACAACTGGGAACCGGGCCGAACCATCACAGACCGGGGCAGCACAACAGACGTGCAGCCGAACCCCCATCGTGGTCAAAACTCCCAGAAGGCACCGGGCAGGGGCGGGACACAGACATGGCCGCAGAAGGGCAAACGAAGCCAAGAGGCACACAAGGGAACGCCCACACAAGGGAAATGGGAAGGGAGGGGGAAGAGGGAGAACAGGCTGACAGGTGCCACACACAGCACACGCACACACACAGCGAACCCGCAGCGGGNCACACACACATGGGAAAGGATGGGAAGGGGGGGCAGGGACCCCCGGAACAAGGCATGATGGGGGCCCGCAATGCACAGCGAGCCCGGCAGAGAGGGTCCAGGAGGAGGAGGAGGAGGAAGGGATCCCCACAGTCACAGGGGGCCAGATGGAGGGCAGGCAGGTCCAGTGGAGCCCCTCTGCAGGTCTGGATACACTCCGACACCACCCCCCACCCAGGGAAGGAAAACGGTCCAGTCCGGGGGGGGGCCTACCCCCAGGTCACGCAAGCACCGATGGGGGGGTGCAGTCGGTGGCAGGGCCAGTGGGAGTGGACCGCTAGCAGCCCACGGGCGGGTTGGGAGGCCACACGGAGCGCCCCACCCAGCCACCGGTACGGGCAACCGGGGTTGGGGGGGCCGGAGGGGGCCCAGGGCCACGGGCAGGGGCAGCAGCACCCCACGAAGCAGGCGGGAGCTCACCGAGGTGGAGTCACCAGGGCGGGAGCAGGCAGCGGGGACCAGGGGCCCCCCCGGACCAGGACAGAAGCCCACAAGGGGGCATGACACCGGGGGGGCAGGAAGGTGATGCAGCTGTCACGGGCCGCCGCCGGGGGCCCCAGAGGCCACACAGAGCGCCGCACCCAGCCACTGGGATGGGCAATGGGGTTGGGGGGGCCGGAGGGGGCCCAGGGCCATGGGCAGGGGCAGCAGCGCCCCCACGAAGCAGGCGGGAGCACACCGAGGCAGAGACACCAGGGTTGGAGCAGGCAGCAGGGACCGGGGGGGCCCCCGGACTGGGGCGGGAGCCCTCACAGGGGCACAACACCGGTGGGGGGGCTGGGAGGAGCATCAGGTGTCACAGGCTGCCGCTGGGGTCCCCCAAGGCCCCAGGCCCCGGGTGCCCAGCCCGGTGAACCAGGTGTGACCAGTGCAGCAAGCCCCGGAGGTACCCCTGCAAGGGCATGTAGTGGATGTAGGCCTCGAAGGGATCATGCATGGTGAGAGCCAGCTGGACGTCCACACGGGCCCACACCCCCAACAGGGCTGACATCTCCACCACGGAAGGCTCTGGCACACAGCAGGCAGCAGAAGGGGGCCACAAAAGATGTCCCAGCTCCAGAAGCCGATGGTACACCACCCCACAGGTGCGCTGGTACCCACAGGCTCCGTGAACACAGGAAAAGTAAGTCATGGCCAAGGCAGGGCCACCCTCAGCAAGGCACCCCATGTAGGTGCTCAGACCACACACCACCAGCGCTGACACGGTCTCCGACCCGGTCCAGGGCACATGAGCGCACAGCATCTCTGGGATGCACCCCTCAGGGAAACGAACCAGCCCCAGGGCCTCCGTATGCAGCC
>QEPC01000075.1:670936-688931 GCA_003113815.1 Sphenodon punctatus
AAGTCCTCACACTTCTGGACTAATGTAGCTGTTTCTCTTTTAAGTTTGTTTAATATTTCATCTTTCTCCAAGGCCTGGTCCTCTAGGGAAGATATTCTTCCCTCTGCTGCCTCTGTTCTTTTTGTTAAATTCTCCAGCTTTTTATTACCATCATCAATTGCCCCCTTTATTTTTTTCATCTCTCCCAACAGCTCCTTTCTCATCTGTAAAATTAGGTTTCTTATTGGGGTTCCTTGTACTTCTGTATCTGTGTTAGAGGCCTCTGAGTCTGCCTCATTCTTTTGCAGATCTGGCGCCCTTTTCCTGCTGGCAGAGGCTTGTCCCCACTCCCTGAATGTAGGGGGGTTTCTTTTGCCATTTGTGGCCCTTTCCTGCACTTCAGCCTCTTCCCCCTTTTCCCTCCTGTTGGCTCTTTCTATGGGGCTTGATGTGGGGGATCCCTGTTCGTCCGCCTCATTCTCCCCAGTCTGATATGCTGTCTCGGACATTGCCGAGTCTTCCCCTGCATCGGGACATTTTGGCGCTCATTTTGAACTGCCTAAGGCTTCGCTTAGCTCCTCCGGCCCCGCGGTGTCCCTCCGTTGGCAAAATCTCTCCAGCGCATTTGCCTGGGAGATTTTTTGCCTATTTTTAGGTTTGTTAGGCATACCTGAGGTTTGAAGGCTTCTTTTATTGTTTTTTTTCCTTAGTTTTGGCTTTTTTTAAAGCGGGTGGGTGCAGAGCTCGGGCTTCTGCTTCCTAGCCCGTCCGACACATGCGCAGTCCGAAGTACTTCTGAGATTGTTTAATATAATTGGAAGAGTACCTGGCAGTCTTATATGAAAGAGTTGATGTATACCATCTTTTTGTCTTGAAGGCGACTCCAAGGGCATTAGAGGTCCTCCTAGTATCTTTGACCTTCACAAGGATGTCATCTGTGTTGGCTGTAGACTCTTTGTTCATCAAATGGTAGATTTTGAATTTGGGGTAAAGTTTGTAAAGGCAAAGCCGTAGATCTGTCACGTGTGATGCCTTGTCACTACTCTGTTGGCCACTGCCCTAGCTGCTGCATCTACAGTGTGCATGCTGGTTGTCGGCTGAGATTGGGCTAAATAGAGTCCCTCAGAACGTAATGCCTCAGAACGTAGTACCTCAGACCTCTTCTTATGCTACAGCAGTAGATGAGATGTTGTAGTACCTGTTCCAAAGTTTCCCAGAGAAGGTGTTGAAATGTAGACATAGCTGAAGAATAATTCAATGCATGCCCCGAGTATTAGAGTTGTGGAAGAAAGGTCTTTCATCCCAAAAGGTCCAGTTTTCTCCCTTCCTTATCCAGTGGATAGCTTTCTGTAGCTTTCTACTGATGCCTCTCTGATGAAACCTGGACCACCATAGAATTAGGTGGAGGATTTTAATGAACATGGAATGATCATCTGGATGAACTGAATAAAATGTGCTATACTGTGAATTGATGGGAGCAGTGTGCGGGGGTGTTTTCCAGTGTGCCCTAGAGTTCTTCATTAACTTTTTGGATAAGAGCACAGTCATCTTAGATGGAGCATGCTTGTTGGGTATTTTATAAATTGGATCTTCTTTTTCCCCTTCTACAGAAACAGTGGTGAGAGCCAGAGCCTTCGTCATCTTAGTAATAAGCACTCAATTTTTTTTGTGATACTCCAAGTAGATCACCTCGGACAAATCTGTAATTAAATCTGATAGGGATGAAGACGTGTCATCTGAGTCAGGTACGGAAAGTGTAAAGGAAGAATCCTTGGTGGAAGAATTGGAGATGTCCTTTTTAGTATCAGGGGGTGGTGTCATCATGGTCCTTTTTGGGTGGAATAGGTTGGGGTCAGAGATGACCCAGGAAGAAGAATCTCCTGCTAGTCTAGTAGGGATCAGTGCTGTGATCAGAGACTAGACTGGGAGTGCCAAATGTGAAGACAGATGTGTTGGTGACAGAGACGGAGGTGACAAGTTTGGGAGTGATGGAACCTATGGTGGTGCCCTCTGAGGTGGAGGGATTTGAATTAGGGCTGAACTGAATAGTACTTCTGGGTATTTGGACCGATTTTCAAAGTTTTGAATACTCGGTGTGAGTACTCTGAGGCAATTTGGTGTTCTTGCCAAAGCTTCGGACTTCAGAGACTGAAGCACAGAACATCGGAAAACTTCGGCATCACAGCAGATGTTGCCATGTGCAGCAGCTGCAGCTGTTTAATTGCCTAGCCAATCAGGGTGTGCACAATGTGCACAATGTGCACAACAACACATCCACCCCCATACTCCCTCCCCCATACAGTATATAAGGGGCTGCAATGCAGCAGTCTCTTTGTGGTGTGGGAAGGAGAGGGAGAGGGAAGGAGTGGAGAAGCTGAGGAGGAACAGTTAAAAAATAGGAAATAAAATTTATATAGCATGCACACACAGCAACACACATTGCACACACACTTGGGGAGGGAATACATAGGGTGGGAATTGGGAGGGAGTGGGGTGGGTGTATGTAGATAGATAGATAGATAGATAGATACTATAGTAGTACTTAGGTTTATAAATTAGATAGGAATTAGGATAGGATTTGTTATTAGGACATATATTTAAGTATATGTCCTAATAACATGAGGTAGAGGTCCAGGTGGTGGAGGAGGCAGAGGCAGGGCCTATGCCTGTTAGGCAACAGCGGTGGTGCCAACAGGTACTGAGGTCTGCAGTGTGGGACCACTTCTCCCAGCCCCAGGGAATGGCACACACTTTAGCTCTGTGCTCCCACTGCTACAGGGAGGTGTGGCATGGGAGACAAAGCAGAACCTCTGCCCTTTGTGGTCACTTTTCCATGTCCCATGGGAGTGCTGGGAAGGGGGAGAGAGTGGGAAGGTAGCAGGCAGCAGGACCAGAGAAGGGGGCAAGCTGTGTCTGCAAGGTGAAGGAGGCCCTTGTCCTCCATGTCCTCCTCCTCAGCAGTGGAGACAGAGGAGGCCAGCCCTGCACAGGATAAGGAGGAGTTGCCCCTGCCCCCAGAGCTGCATGGCCTGACTCATGCCATTGAGTCTGGGCATGCAACTCTGGACCAACTGACCCAGGCACATGACTCCTTAGCACAGCAGCATCGTGACCTGGGATGTCATCAGGCAGAGAACGCGGCCTACTGCACCTACATGAGGCAGACATGGCAGACCAATGTCATGTTCCGCTGGGCCCTGATGGAGCATGTAACATGGTGTCTGGATGCTGCTTGGGCTGCTGGCAGGCAGGTGTCCCCGCTGCCAGACCTCCCACCAGTACCAGCACTGCCACCCAGGATTCTCCCTATCCCAGGGTTCCCAAGGGATACCTGCAGCCTGCCCCGGCCGGGGACCTTGATGAGGGGTCTTCTGCTGCTCCTGTGGTGGATGTCAGTGCCTCCTCCCCCTCCTGTTCTGAGTCTGCCAGACAAATCGATGAGCCTTCCCCCAGCCCAGGCTAGAGGTCCATCATCTGCAATGCATTAGCCACTCTGGCGCAGCTGTACAACGTACATGATCATTTAATTGCTTGTATGTTTGTCTGTCTGGCCATGGCAGAAGCCAGTGCTGAAATAAACAATTCATTCATTCATTCATTCATTCACATACATGATCTCATTTGATATGCCACATGCAGCAGCTAGAGAGGCCAGGGCACTGTGTGATCTGATGAGAGATATGCTACTTAAAATTCATCTTTCCTCTCTAATGGGGCACCCACCCAGAAGCAACATGCAGCAGAGAAATGCATGCAGTTAAGTACTACTGTCTTGCCATGCCAGGCAGGGGCAGTGGGTGATCTTTTTGAAAGTACCCACTTATTCCTCCTCCCTCTAATCAGTCACCTCAATATGGGGCACCACAAGGCTAGGAGCAGCCGGTCAAGACTTAAATGATAATAATGCAGCTTCCAATGCAACTCTGGGCAGGCAAGGGCAGTGGGTGATCTCTTGGATATGATACATAGTACTGTACTTATTCCTCCCACCTCTGTCAGTCACATCACCATAGGACACCACCAGGCTAGGAGCATCCAGCCAAGATTTAACTGATGATAATGCAGCTTCCAATGCCACTCTGGGCAGGCAGGGGCAGTGGGTGATCTCCACTCCACTTTTAATTTCTATCCCGCACTCTCTTATCAACAGATAACTCGAGGCGGCTTACAACAAGCAAAATAAATACAATAATACATCATAAATACAATAACAATCCCCAGTTAACAATTCCCAACCCTAACCCTTATATAAATCACTGATGCTGTTTCTCTCCCTCCCTCCTCTGAAATGGAGCGCCAGAGTGACACATTTTTGAAATAAGCACTACAAGAACCATGAGTGAATTTTAAATATAATTTCCAATTTTATTAATTTGGTTTTCTTAGAAAACAGCACATTAGGCTGTTGTCATCATTCCTCAGAGGAAGGCAAAAAATTACAGCAAAGTCCCCCCAAACCTACATTACTTAGGAAAAAAGAGGATTTTGCTGTTAAAAAATTCCTTCTTGACTCCAAAGAATGGCAATCGGACAAACATCTCTGAGGAAAAAGCCAGTGCTTTATATTTTTTAATTATTAAGCCAATCATTCTATTCAGGACAGGAAGACAAGGGTGAGTGAGTGCATGAAATCCACTGCATCGTCCAATCATTCTGCATGAGGCAGAAAAAAAAACAAGCTATTCATAAAAGCAACAAACCATCCTAAAGTATTTACTACTCTTTCTGAAATTGACTGTATAGTTAAGCACCTTCAAACAACAGTAGCAGTGCACCAACAATTAAGAAACTCAACCTTACCACAGTAATAGAACATTATTAAGCTTTACTAACAATTTATTAATGAACCAAACCAGCCACACAAGATTCCTCCCCATCCCAGGATTCCCCCAAGGATAGCTGTCCGGCCTTGCCCTGCCCTGCTCCTCCCGGGAACCCTGGTGAGCAACAGTCTGATAGGCGGTCTGTGGGCAATCTGACCATTGTCATCCCCTCCCCTGGCACTGCCAACTCATCTGAGGTTGACAGATGAGTTGCTGCTGCTGTGAGGGACAATGAGGGATGACACAGTGACTTATCTGTGAGGTTCCTCTGCGGGCTGTCTGCCGTCCTCGCACCTGCAGCTGCCAGCAACACCTCCTTCTGCCTTGTGTGCCGTCGCTGTCACACTGGGTGCCTTTGGGTGCTGGTGGCTTTGGTCACAGTGGTGGTGGTTCTGCAGCGGCACATTGGTCTTCCTTCCCCTGTGGTCTGTCCTTGTAGTCTGGGGCAGCAGACAGCAGCAATGCCATTCTCCTCCACATTGTGTATTGTTGTCACTTCAGTTGAACTGGAGGTGCCTTCTCTTCCTGTTTG
Organism: Sphenodon punctatus; assembly: GCA_003113815.1. Taxonomy (NCBI): domain Eukaryota; kingdom Metazoa; phylum Chordata; class Lepidosauria; order Sphenodontia; family Sphenodontidae; genus Sphenodon; species Sphenodon punctatus. The sequence goes on from QEPC01000075.1 coordinate 676,271, forward strand.
TGTGGTCCAACCTCTGTGCTGGCATCAGTTTCCCTGTGTATGGAACTGAGACTGTGCAGACTGGAGCGGATTGCTGAATGGCTGCTGCTAAACAGGTCATCTTCTTCTTCCTGTTATTTCGTGGGTCTCACAGTCTCCTCCTCCTCATCCGATACAGAGTCCAGATTCTCTTCTGGAGGCCAGGAGGGTATGTCCCCAGTGCCTGGCTTGGAAAAAGTCACCTCATTTCTCTTAGGGAGGAAATGTTTGTTCATGCACAGGAAGGAAAGCCTCTCCAGGCTGGTGCTTGAGAGGCAGGTGCGTTTTGTTCCCAGAATGATTCCTAAGCAGCTGAACACTCTCTCGGAAGGGACGGAACTGGGAGGGCATCCAAGATGTGTTACTGCTATTTGGTACAGTGGAGGCCAGGCAGCCCTTTGTTCTTTGCAGCACTGAAATGGACCATTGCCACGATAGTGGTGCTCTGTGTAAGCCTTGACCAGCTCCTCTGCCTCTTTCCTTGCAGCTGCATGGCAGGTCTCCTCTGTATCGGGCGTAGAGGATGTGACACTGTCTTCTTCTTCATTGTCCAAGGAGGACAACTGTTCCAACTGTGCAAGTGCCATCAGGCTTCCACTTTCAACTACTGGCTCTTCTGTTCTGCTGCGCTTTCTCTGAGTCACGCCATGGGTGGACTCCCTGGATACTGCTGCTGCATGGGAAGCCACCCCCGCTTGCACTCTGTCTTCTTTATATGCCCTCTGTTGCAGTATTAGCTACTGTCGTTTGATTACCTTACCACCTCCTTGTTCAGGCTTGCTGCATCCTTCCTCCTTTGTGCTGCTTGTTTGTAGCGAGGGTCGAGGCCAAAGAAGACCCAGCCGTCGATTGCCTCTTTCATTTTGGAAAGGTAGGGGCTGGCTCTGAGGCCCTGCAGCAGTTTCCTCGCCAGTTGTGCTGTGATGTCCATGTCCGCTGCCTCGAACTGTTCTTCCGTTTCCACGATTTTTCTCTCCAGCAAGTGAGCAAGGTAAATGTGCTGGCTGAGAATTGCATCTGTGCTGCTGGTTAATTTTGTTGCTTCATTAAATGGTTTCAGCAGCACTACCATGTCCTCCATAAGCATCCATTGTGTTGTGGTTAGGTGGGTCTCCACATCTCTTTTCAGTGCTTCATCCCACGCAGGTAGAAGTCCCGGATAGCTGACGATTAGACCAACAGCCTGTCCATCATGAGGAAAGTGGAATTCCACCTTGTTCTTAACTCCTGAATCACATTTTGAGGTTTCAGGGACAAACGAGTTTGGGCCTCCCTGAGTGTTTGTCTTGCTGTGCCAGAAAGGTGGAAATGTCCGCAGAGGCATCAACAATTTTAAATTGTATTTTATTGTATTGTGTTTTATCATTGGAAACTGCCCCGGGCTGTTCGCAGGAGGGGCAGGGTACAAATTTATAAAATAAATAAATAAATAAATAAACAAACAAACATCTGGCAATGAGCTCCTTCACCTCTGTGTCAGCAACATGCATTCCTTAAGAAGCTTCTTTCTCACTCCATATCTTCCGCACCACTAGCATGATGCAGTGCGCAAGGCATGGGAATCGAGTGAGATGGGACTGCCGCACTATGTTGGAAATGTTCTTTGTATTGTTTGTGACTACAAAACCAACCTCCACTTTACATGGCTCCAGACAGTCTTTAGAATGGCTAAAAGTTCATTGGAAATGTTCTGCGCAGTGTGACTTTCAACAAAAGGGGAAAGGCAAAGAAGGGCCTGCCTCCATCCCAGGCTGCTCTTCTCTCTGTACAACCAATGAGCGGTCACAGCGAGATATTCCCAATGGGCGCCACTGATCCACAAGTCCATGTTGAGATGGACCCCCCCCCCCCCCCCCTTGCATCTAAATTCCCTTTACTCTCTTGACTGCTTCTATGTATAGTTCCGGCATGGCTTTGGTGGAAAAGTACATCCTGCTTGGGACTTTCCATCGTAGGAAAAAGACTTCCATGAACTCATGAAAACCCTCTGTCTCCACAAGGGAGAATGGGAGCATGTTGGATGCCAACCACTTGGAGGATTGAGCAACTAGTGCACAGGCCTTTGGTATTGAGGTATTGAGTTGAGAGGGAGGGAAGGGAACTAGGAACATACCACAACCGCTCACACCCACATTAGACAACAAGGACTTGCCTGTAAACAAACCCTCAGGATCTTGATTGGCTTCTGAAGTTAAAACCCCCTAGCCTAGATCATCACAGGGTATCGGAGAGGAGTGCAAGGCCTTACCGTTGTCACTATATGCACACACACTAGGGTAAGGGAAGGGAGCAGGCAAGTGCAGGATGGTGGACAGGATGGGGCATGCTGACCCCCGGGGTCTGGGAACAGGATAGGGCAAACACACAGGGGGGACCCAGGTAATGTGAGAAGAGAGGTAAAGGAGAAGGATCCCCACACCCATACTATAAGCAATCCACACGTACTCACCACAAACACTCACACCAGACTCTCACCATAGCCACTTATATCACACACAACTCAAAGGTCTCTAAACAACAGGAGGGGGCCAGTCTCACAAGCACAAAGGCTCTGATCACCGGCAAGGTCAGTGAGGCAAGGAGCTGCTTTTATCTCCTGCCTCACGCAAGGCACGCAGGCACTCTGAGCGCCACATCAGAAAGGTTGGGGATGCGGCTTCTGCCAGTGATGGCAGTGCGTCCTTGGCCATGCCCCCGGCCTCCATGACTTGACGCGGTGGGGTTCCTGTATTGACAGGGGCTGCCCCCACCACATCCTGTTGGTGTGATGGTGGCATCGGCGGCTGCACTGGTGCCGCAGAACCCGGAAGTGGTGTGCCCCCAGCTTGTCGGGCCCTGCCACCAGTCATAAAATCCCTCCAGGTTCGCTGAGCCCCCCGTACCCTCCCATAGCCCCATGTCCCATACCTGCGACCCCTGTATAGGGGTCTGACAGATGCCTTATAAGGGGTCTTATTTTAATAAACCTCTTCAAGCGTCAGCTGAAGAAATGCTACTGGTGAGCGTGGGACTACCCAAGATGACTCCTTTGAAGAAGAGGAAGGTTCTTTCCACTGGAGACTACTGCGTATGGGTTGCTGCTTCTGCTGCTGCTGTAGTAGACACAGGGGAGACAGGCTGCTTCTGGAACTGAAGAGCAGTGCCATATTTACTCTTCAAGTGTGAGATCATCATTGTGGTGCCCAACTTTTCAAAGTGTTTCCCATGCCTTAAGTGGGCCTTGCAGTAATTGCAAATAGTGATACCATTATTGTCCTCCATCAATTCACAGTGATCCCAGACCCATGACCTTCCACATGCTGTTTTTTTCCCACTGCTTCTCTTTGGGGTCTTGGGAACAACGTTCTGTGCAGTGTTGTTGTCATCATCACTGAACTGAGGATGCTGCGAACTAGGCTGACTGCAAACAGCGGAGGGTACTGTTGAACTTGACTACCTTGTCATGAATCTGTCCATTATTCATCCAACCTCGGGCAACTTTGAGGATGGAGTAGTTGTAGATCTGGAATCTCCTTCCTATGTTCCTGTGCTGTGGATGCGCCAGACAACACCAGCTGCTCATCTGTCATCGCTTCATTCATCCCAGGACACATGCATGTGGCAGAAGAACAGACAGGAGAAGCAGCAGTAGCTTTCTTATTGTGCCTGGCTCTCTGACCCTTTGGTGGCATACTGGCAGATACGTGATGGATGATGAGTCTAGCAATTAAAGTAAGAGAGGAGAACAATTAGTTACTCAAAGACCCAGAGAAAAAAGATCATTCTCTTCAGTTCAGCTTTGGCCTCTTGCCCCTCTTCCATCTTTTCTGCCTTCCTGCCCTCCATACGATTCTATGATGTTTGGCTAAATAAAAGAAAACGCTCTTCCGGTGTGGCCTGTCTCCACTGGTCTCTCTCTCTCCCTCCTTCACTGTCATTTCTGATTATAACAACAGACCTGATGCTGCCCCCACTCCCATAGCAACATCGTGCTTTGTTTCTTCCAAGTTCCCTCCAACCAAAGTAACTCAAGCAGAATCCGGCAGGGTGCACTCTTGCTACAGAGACTAGATAATGTGTTAGACAACAACATCATCATCATCACCACCCCAAACATCACTGTGTTAACTCTACACACACGCACGAAGTGCCACGCACCCTCCCCCCACCTCACTCACCATCAAGTTGATGATCAGTCTGCATTTAGGATGGTCCTCCTCATGAAGAATGAAGATCTTAAGTGTTCACTGTACTTCTGCAAGTACTGGAGTACTCCAGGTGCCTAGGTCGAGGTCAGAGAAGAACAGAAACAGCAACAACAGGGAAACAACAAGACACTCCCTGTGTACAAAGTTAATATTTTCAGATTTTTTTGAATTACTCTAAAAAAAATAGGTCAGCTACATGATGGAACACTTCCCCCCCCCCCCCCCCCCCCCCCCCCCCCCCCCCCACACCTTTTAAAAGTCTTTCTTGGAATGTCAGTGTAACTGGTGGAACTGCTCTTATAAGAACCATGAACTTTGGCTCATGATCAGACTAAGTAAACTAGATATTTTCCAGAATGCTTTCACGGATATCTGTAAAACATAGATTCTGTCCTTCTCTTGATAAGTGGATTCGAACACTCGCGTACAGTAAAAGCAAATGTCTGGAAAAATCCCTATGCCAAATTGAACTCATGCCTCGACAATGCAGAAAACCATGGATTGACCTGTTCAATTTTCGAATTGCTTTCTGAAGCCGGCTAAGTCCCACTTCCAGCTGAAAGTATCTATTCTCGGGTCTTTCGATCAAATCAGAGAACAGTATCTTGCAGCTGGGAAAGGATTGTATGATATGTGAGAGGTCAGCTTGCAATGTCTCTCATCAGATCAAAATGCCTGGTGCAACCCACATAATTCCCACCACATTGGATTACAATTCCAGTGGGAACTGGAACAGATCTTCTCCTAATCTCTTCCAATTTGGGAAGAATTTCATACCATCACATTCCTCCTTTTCCAAACCAGAAGATTTTAGAAATTTGGTTGTCAGAGTAAAAGTTAAACCTCTCTTCCCTGACAAACTGCTGCAATCGTCTAACATACAAATCTCCAATAATCCAGATGACTTTCTCCATACTTATTGTAGTGGGGATGATGCAATCCGATTTGCAATTAGTTTTCCACAAAAGTTTGCAGTTTGCATTCAGATAGACACAGGTGTCCTCCAACTCCAAGGTACTGTAGAGAAATAGTACAGAATCTGAGGTATTATTTACTACTACTATTACCATTGTTAATTATTCTTTATTCTGAAGACCAGTTTGAGAAACACAATTATTCCGTCCCCACCCCACCAGTATGCAAGCAATGCATGCGCTATGGCCCCCAGTAAGTATGGCGCAGAAGCTCAGTCTCTCCTGTGCCACAGACAGGACCATGTCTGGCCCTGGCAGTAGGCAATGGCATTCAAAAGAAATCAGTTGCACCAAACACCCACTCCCAGACACAACCACCAAATCAGAATTGTTGTATGTATGTCCCCCCACCCCCCGCCATGCTCTCATGTGAGGTCAATCTGGGGGGCCTCGGGAGCCCTGTGGTGGATGAGTGAGTTGGAGAGCACATGGACCTCCTTGCCCTCCCAGCAGCAGGCACACAAGAAAGATTCCAGACATTCTCCCCCCACCCCCCACAAAAGAAAACTTCTACTGTGTGTGCGCCCAGCCCACCAATGCAAGGCAAGCCCCACACACCATATACCAGAAAAAAAACTGGAAGGTATACTCCCAGTGTCCTACCTGGACACATCTTGGTGAACTTCTTGAACCCACAGCTGAAGCACTACCCAGAAAAGCAGGCTACCAAGAGTGGGAAATAAATAAACGCACAAGATTCAGACAACCCCACAAAAGTGCAACTGCAAATGTGTAGAAACAAAAAAATAAAATTCCAAATGGTAGTACTGTGCACCCACAGCATGTATTGCCCACCATCAGCAGTGAGGGCACCCACTTTTACAATAAACCATTATTATATTGCCAACCAAGCAGTGCACAGAAAAACAGACTAGCAAGAGTTAGGACATTTGCTCAAGAAGACAAAACATTCACAACCTCCCCACCTCCCCCCAGGGGGATGAACAGTTGGCAACCTCTTGGCATGGATTGGTGTGTCACTGGTAACTTGGGGAGACCAGGGATACAGGGGAACTGCTGGAGCCAGGCAGAGAGAGTCTTGTGGGCAGCTCACGGTACTGCTGTCTGACTGTCAAGCTGAGCAAACCAAGCACCCCAGCTGGCCTGGCAGTACCCAATTATTTTATTTTTTAAAAACCAACCTAGCATGCTGCTCCTGCCTGAAAGCAGCCAGAGGACCCTTGGTAAAAGAAGACAACTTGAATCAACCATGCAGACTGCAGGCATCTGCGATCTTGCACACCAAAAGCCAGTCACCAGTCCAGCAGACACCATGTTGGTCCTACACCCAGTGCCCCCTCCCCCTTGGGGCACCCTGGCATGGAGGTAACTTAACTCCTGCAGCCAGGCAGAGAGAGTCCTCTGGGCAGCTCATGGTGCTGCTGTCTGACTGCCAAACCAACCAAGCAGCAGTAGCAGTAGCAATATCCCCCCAGTGGAACTCATTATTTGTTTTTTTAAAAGGATGGCATGCAAAGCCCCCCATGCCGCAGTATTGGCCCTATGCACAGGCAGGTCAGGCCAAACTATGCCATGCTATGCCAGGAGCCTCTCCAGCCCAGTCCACCTGATTACTCAGTTAGCAGTGTAGCAGCACACAGCTAAATTCACCAGAGAATGGGATGGCTCTGGGAGGTGTGTGCCAGTTTTGTTTTTTGGCACTTCTCTTTCTATTGACTGCAGTCTTCTACCAATCAAACTAGCTACCGATTAAAATCTGCCTTACCCCATGACTCAACTGTCCCCTTCCAACACCCCCCCACCCCACTCCAATATGGCACTGTTTCCAGAAGCTTCTGGGAGTTTCTCTAGGCAGGCCCAGGCACGCAGGTGCTTCTAAAGTTTTCCAAAGTTTCTGAAGTTTTCTGGAGAACAGCTGTGCTTTCCCGAACTTCAGTAAGCACCATTTCTGGGTCAAAACCCCCATAATTTGGTGTTTTCTGAATAATTCTGAAGACTTTGTTTCAGCCTTAGTTTGAATATGCAAAAGATTCATTGGTTGGTCTGAAATGGTGAGGCCAATAAAAGGTGCCAGCCTGATTTTGTTGCTGAAAAATAGCTCTTAAAGTTTGTGCTATTTGGGCCAGAGGAGTTCGTGCCTCAGTAAGCACAGCCGATTGGTTGCCATGATCAGGGCCAGGGCCAGCCCCAGGGATTGTGAGGCCATGTGCGAAGTCTTGGTGCGGGGCCTAATTTGCATAATTAGGCCCCACCTAATTATGCAAATGTATACATTTGCATAAACTTTACTCACTCTGGACAGGAAGGATTCCCATTCTTCACCCCTCTGAGCAGCCATAGATAAGCATGGCCTCCCAATGCTTCCCCCACCACCACCTCCCCAGCTGAGCATCTACCACCACTCCAGGAGTGGTTCCACTGCAGGGGCAGCCAGGCGGGCAGTGAGGCAGGCACAAAGAGACTGACTGCGTCCACTGCCTTACTGGGGGGGGGAGGGGGGAGCTTAGCCAGCCTGACCTCCAGGGCCTGTTGCTTCTTGCTGCCGGTGCTGCCTGTGCCCGTACATGATGTGATTGGTCCAGAGGTGCTGCTATCAAACACACAAGATACCCAAAATGCAGCTAGCCTATTAAGTTCATTATGCCATGAAGAGAGAGATCGAGATCCAGTTCAGTTGTGCCCCCATAATCAATTCACACTGCCCTCACCCCATAACTAGTTCATTTGTGTCCCCACCCGCATATAATCAATTTACGCTGCCCCCCACCCATAACCATTTAATTTGTGCCCCTGGGGCAGCGTGAATTAATTATATGGGGAGCGCAAATGAACTGGTTATGGGGTGCGGGTTAGCAATAACTTCATTAAGAAAAACTAGTGAAATAGCAGCCATAATAATCTCAAAACCATATTTGAAGATTTTCCAAGATAGAATAGATATTACTTTACATTCTAAATTCCTACCTATGGTAATATAAGTAAGGCAGTTGTGAGAATGTGGCCCTTTTTACACGGGCCTCTCCCACCCATGAACACGCAGATTTCTGCGTGTTCATGGGTGGGGGAGCCCCATGTGAATGACGTGGTGCATGCGCCCATGGTGAGTGGGAGTGAGTGCACGCCTGCCTAACACGCATCCCCACTAACCCCCCACTTGTCCCCATGCATGGAGCAACTGGGAGAAATGGCAGTTACTCTGTGGGTGTGGATGCGTGGGGGTGGGGGTGGGTGAGTGGGGATGCGTGTGTGGCCATGTGCACGCCCCCATCTGGCGTAGCCATGTAAAAATGGCCTGTGAGGAGTCACTCGAAGAACAGAAGGTTGCTACCTTGTAATCAAGGTTCTTTAAGATGGCTCCAAACATTCTCACAACAACCACCCTTCCAGCCTCACATGGAATTTTTTTCTTATATTCCTAGAAAGGGTTAGAAGGAACTGTCTTTCTGAGGGGGAGAGTGCTTTTTATACTAGAGGAGCTCAAGACCATCATGTGGTCTATTATTTGAATAGGGTGAGCATGCACAACCCAGCTGTGAGAATGTTGGGAGCTATCTCGAAGAACCTTCTTTACACAAAGGCAGGTGAGGGATGGGGACCAGAGCCATGGAGGGGAGGCAGAAGAACTTATTGGGGGAGAAGCTGGCTGCAACCTGCTGCCCAACCAAGCAAGCGCGGGGCCCCAGCTGGCTGTGGGGCCATGTGCAGTTGCACATGTGGCGCATGCCTTAGGCCAGTCCTGGCCATGATCAGTGCCAGCAAGGGTTCAATGAAGATAGTTTGCCTAGGGAGGCAGATGGAGGGACTCCCAATGGTCTTGACACTGGTTTTGTGAAATATTGCAGGCCATAGTTATGATAAAAAGCCAGGTCCCATGGATATGCATAATACCTCAGGGAAGGCCAGCAAGGAGCTTTTTGCCACTGATGGTAAGGTTGCCCATAGATATGTGAAGTGTAGCCCTGTCGGTGCATGAAAGAAGACAGAGTCTCGGGCTGTGGAGATGGTACCGTGGTCTTGTGACACCAGGTTGGAGGCAGGCCCCTAGGGCAAGGGAAGCAAGAATGAAGCAGTGGATGGTGTGGCTCATGCATATCCAAGAAAGGAGGAGCTATGGGAAAATTATGGAGATTGCCTGATGAAGCTCTTGGGTGTCCCAGAGGGTGTTGCTGGGCTGGAGTAGGCGTCTGAGGCAACTCCAGTGAGCAAAGAAGAACCGTGTCAAGAGATGAAGACAGTGGTGTAGACGGGTGCACTTTCTTCTTCGGTCATTTTGAAGTGTGATCCTTGTCCTCATATTTATTCAGTTTCCTTCTTTTGGACACAGGTTCAGGTTTGCCTGGGAAGGTAGATGGCAAAGTCGATACCATTGCAGCACTGCTTGGTGCCAGTGAGGTTGGTGTGGAGGTTGTCAGAAACTGGTCCAGGGGCCTCTGTGAAGGCAGAGAAAATGGCACTGAAGGGGCTGGGGCCAGAGGTGATGAGGTGGCTGTAGATGGTGGTGCTGAGCCAGGCTTTTGTGGAGGGGCAGAATTAAAACTCTGCAATAGATTTCCCCATTCAGTGGGTGCCTCCAGAGTCTTTTTGGTCAACAGAAATTGAAACCTCATCTTGTGATCTTTGATATTGGTTCGGAAGCTGCAGCTGGTGCAGAATGTGGCGACCCGTCTCCTTATGGGGACAGGTCGCCGTGAGCACATTACACCAGTGCTCCGTTCTCTGCACTGGATGCCTATAGCATACCGAGCCAAGTTGCTAGTATTGGTATACAAAGCCTTATACGGTCTCAGTCCCTCTTATCTCAGGGACTGCCTCGCCTTCCGTGACTCAGGACGGACCCTCCGATCCACTGCAGTCTAGCACATGCCTGACGACCGGTCAGTCTATGAGACTCCTCCAAGCAGATGAGACATTCATTGTGCATGTCAATGAGAGGGACTGATACCAGACACGTACGGTATTTTTTGAAAAAACCCTTCTTAGGAGTTGGGGGCATAGTGCAATCTGGGGTCTGGATCTGTGGCCTGTGAAGCAGTCAAAGTTGTTAGAAAATGAAAGTCACCAAGAAGATTTCCAGAACTGTCAAATGCTGCGGTAACTGAGGTAATGCCCCTCTTTTTATAGTGCTGCCAAAGTTGCAGCTGCATAAGATGCACCGGGAGGGGCTATGGAGTGCGAGTAGAGAACTGCTTTGAGAAGTTTCCAGACTGATCTGCTCATATTTGTGCGATTTGACAGAGCCCCACTCGAAGAACCAGGTCTGTCAAGTTTTACACCCACTTAGCATAGGTGCTCTCTCAGGTCTGTCCCAATGTAGAGATTGCTCCCTCCCAATCAAAAGAGACACCCCTTGTCATCAATACCCTTCCAAATCTATGAAGGAATAGTGACAGAGTGGTGAATGCAAAATTACTAAGGCAGGAAGCCAAGAAATATTAATGAAGGCCTTCATCCAGCTCCCAAAGAAGTCAACAGCAGAACTTTGATCAACTTTAATGGGGTGGGACCAAGTCTTAGAACTCCAGTTATTACATAACAGCTTTATTCTCCCACTAACATCAGAGGAAAAACAGTACTATACCTCTGAATTCATATCCCAGCCCCTGCACCATAGTCACTCATCATATTCAGCAGAGTTTGAAACCTCTGCTCCAAAACATTTCTCCATACGACACGGCAGCATTTGCATAATGTTACAATACTGCTTTCTAATGCCTTTGATGTTCAAATTTAATGTAAAACCAGGTTAAGTTGTTTTATTCTGCTCCTATGGCCAGTATGCGATACACTGAATCTAGCTGCAATTTCTGCCAGCTGCACCACACAATTAGGCCAGCATTGGCGATTTGGAGGGGACGTGGGATATGCAGGGGGCTTTTTTCAATGTCCATTACAGCATCCATTTTTGTATCATCAGCAAACCTCAAGTCAGTGTCACCATTAGTACAAGTATTGTATGGGGGAGGAGGGGAAGAAAAGAAAAATAGGTCCCCTGGGAATCTTGCTCTCTCTCCTTCAGCCATTTCCATGTTGTTAGACTTTGGAGCCCTGCTGCCTTTTAGTTTAGGTAACAATTTGTCATGAAGCTGCTTGCTAAAGCCTTCCTGAAAGACTAGATAAACCCCGTGATGTTTGCAGTCTCTGAAAACTTTAATGGTGACTTCTGGGGAAGAAAGGGGGTGTGAGGAAATGGAACCAGGGAAGTTAATTTCTGTGCTAATATCTTTCTGGAGGGGTGTTGCTTCCAGCCAGCTTGAACAATTCAACAAGGTTTCCCCATGTTGCCTTCTTTTACTGTAGCCAATGCTGCCATTCATTCCTGGCCCAAAGTTTCTTCACTGTGCTCCTGTCACCTGTTTCCTCAGTTACACAGAGCAAACTCAAGGGTTGTCATTAGCAAGATCTACTGTACCTACACACCAGGGTAGGGAACCTGCAGCATGTGGGCCAAATCTGGCTTGCAGCTGATTTTTATCTGATTTAATTAAAATTAAATTATTTTAACTTAATCTAATTCCTAGATCTGGCTTGTGGATCCAGCCCCTACCCTCAAGTGCTGAAAAGAGTGAGCTCAGGGGAAGGAAGCAGATATGGGGCATGCACTCAAGGAGAGGGGATAAATCCATGACATAGATCCATGATTTGGACCTTCCATTTCCTTCTTCCATTCTGAGTACACCCCTTAAACACCCTAGCCCCAAATCCTATTCAGCCCACAGAGCTTGCAATAATTTTCAGAGTGGCCCATGGAAGGAAAAGGTTCTCCATTCCTGACCTGGCTTCCTCCTCCCCTCATCAATTGTTGTAGTGTTATTAAATTGTTGATTTTAATAGTTTCACCCATTTTATTCACACACATTTTAAACCTTGCTCCTTTCCCTCTCCCTCTACTCCCAATATCTGACCAGCTATTTTCCTCAGCATATTTCTTCTCTAAATATGTATACTGCTTGGAGAAGAGATGTTATCCGTGAGTATATATTTTACCTAGAGATGTACTGGAGAGATGGATTACTTAATAATAATCCTCTTTTTTTATATACCTCCCCCCTGCCATGGGACTCAGGAGTACTTTACATATAAACTAACACAGTTTTTAGATCCTCACAACAACCCCGTGAGATAGGTCAGGCTGAGAGAATGCAATTTGCCAAAGTCACCCCGTGAGTTTCTGGCTAAGGCGAAACTAGAACCCGGGTCCCCCCCAGTCCAAGTACTGCGCACATAGTCATTACAATACCCTGGCTCTCTAATGTACTTGCTAATACATTCAGTTGGAGGGAGGTCCTCTAATGCAGCATCCCTTTTCCTTGGCTTTCAGTGTAGTATTCCTAACTGAGTAACTTTAGGGGTGGGACTCTAGGCAAAATCTCGGTTATACCGGTTCTCAGTTCTCATTTATCGGTTCATTTCTCAGTTCTCTCGGTATCAGATTTTTAACACTGTAGTCTCCTACTGCTGCTCTTGCTCCCTGTGGTTGCTCCCCACCGGTGTTTCCAGCTTGCCTGGAGGGGGCTGGGAGCC
>QEPC01000075.1:691039-719010 GCA_003113815.1 Sphenodon punctatus
GGAGAGGAGGGGGGAAGGGGGGGACTGTATTTTTAAAGCATTGTTTTAATGAATTTTATTGTATGTTTTTATGCTGTAAGCTGCCCTGAGATGCCATAGGCATGAGGGGGCGGCTAACAAATATTTATAAATAAATAAATAAATAAATATATTAGCTAAACAATTTAAATTAAAAAAAACATATAAAAACCAAAAAACCAAATAAAAAAACAAAAAACCATATAAAACCAAAAAAGCATATAAAAAACAAAACCAAAAAAACCCATACAAAACATTTCCCGAACGGCCGAACCCGGTGAATTAATCGAACGGATGAACCGAACGCAGCCAAACCAAACACAGCCAAACCCGAACCGTGATCTGTTTGCCCACCCCTAGTAGCCATTATTTTTAAGGAGACATAGTCTGTGAGGAGATTTCCTGTGCAACCTATCATGGGAATTGAGGGCCTCCACCCGGTGTTGGATTTGGCCAGAGACAGAGTGGGGTTGCTGCTGATATACTGTGCACCTACCTGTACAGCAGCTTCTCTGCCTGCTCTGGTGTCGGAGGTGGTCTTGCGGTCCCCCAGAACAGTAGTTCTGGGGGACTTCAATATCCATGCCAACACGTCTTTAAGGGGATGAGCATGAGTTCATGGCCACCATGGCAACCATGGGCCGGTCTCAGAGGGTTATGGACCCCATATATGTTGGAGAACATACCCTGGAAATTATATCATGCACTGACCTTGAGGTGGGGGATCCACTGGTGGGGGAGGTGTCAACAATGCCCTTGTCATGGAAGGATCATTATCTCATCCATGCTGGTATCTTGGCGCATGTCAGTCCTCGGGAGGGCGTAGAGCCAGTTCAGTTAGTTCACCCCCGGAGGCTTACGGAACCAGAAAGGGTCCAGAATGCTCTGGGGGATATTTCCTCTAATCTCAATGCCCATTCACTCAATGACCTTATGACATTTTGGAATTCTGTGTTGATGGAGGCCATTGACCATATGGCTCCCAGACGTCCACTCCCGAATTGCTGACAATGTAGGTGCCCATGGTATACGGAGGAGTTGTGATGGATGAAGAAAGAAGGGTGGAAGTTAGAGCGATGGTGGTGTCGTTCTCGTACTGAAGTTGACCGATTGTGATAGAGTCTGGTTACGTACCTATGCCATGGCGGTGTGGACAGCAAAGGTGGCCTTCTTTGCTGTCCTCATCGCATCCTCTAAGTCCCATACAACTGAGCTTTTCTGGGTGGTGAGGGAGCTGGTCAGTCTGGCCTCCCTCTGCCTGGATCCAGAGTTATCTAATGCTCGCTGTTACATATTTGTGGACTTTTTTGCGGATAAAATCGCTCAAATCCACCACGGTTTCGATGCAGCCCTTTTAACAGTGGGTGAACCAGAGACAGTTGAAGCCTCAATTTGTCCTGTTTTATGGAAAGAATTTCAAGATGTGTTGCCCTCTGATGCGGGGGATGTTCTTGGGCCGGTTCAAGCCACTTATTGTGATTTAGATCCATGCCCATCCTGGCTGGTTAAAACCAGTTGGAAGATGTTAGGGCCATTGCTGGCCGTGATAGTCAACACCACCCTCAGGGAGGAAAGGGGGCCAGACTGCCTCAAGGAGGCGGTGGTGCAGCCCCTGCTCAAAAAGCCATAATTGGATATTGACACCTTGGCCAGCTATCGGCCGGTCTCTAACCTTCCCTTTTTAGGGAAGGTTATTGAATGGGTGGTGTCTCGGCAGCTTTGGGAACATTTGGACTGGATCAGTTTCCTGGACCCCTCGCAGTCTGGCTTTCATCTGGGTTATGGCACAGAGAGACTGCACTTGCAGCCTTGGTTGATGACCTCTCCCGAGAGTTTGACCAGGGTCGTTCGATTCTGTTGATTCTATTAGATCTCTCACCTGTATTTGATATTGTTGATCATGAGTTGTTGGTGACTTGGTTGTGGGACCAGGCGGGGGTGAGCGGGACTCTTCTTGAATGGTACCACTCCTTCCTGGTCAGGAGAACTCAGTGTGTGGTGCTGGGTGATTATTCATCTTCTCCCCAGGACTTCACGTGTGGAGTTCTGCAAGGTTCTATCTTATCCCCTCTCCTGTTCAATGTGTATATGCAGCCCTTGGGGGAGGTTGTCTGAGAGTTTGGTGTAAGGTGTCATCAGTATGCTGATGACACCCAATTATATCTCTTGTTTTCATCAGATGCAAGTCCAGCAATCTCGGTGCTTACCCGGTGTTTGTCAGCTGTGGGGGACTGGATGAGGGTGAGTTGCTTGAAGTTTAATCCCGACAAGACGGACGTGATGGTTGTGGGGAAGGCCGGGGAAGTGATGGCCCCCATCATTGATGGGGTCCATCCTCCCCTGGTATCTCAGGTCCGTAGTCTGAGGGTGCTCCTGGATCTGCAGCTTCACCTGGATGTCCAGGTGGCATCTGTGGCGAAGGGTGCATTTTGACACTTATATCTGGTACATTGACTTAGGCTGTGTGTCTCGGACTTGGACCTTGCCACGAGCATCCATGCTTTTATTACCTCAAGGTTAGATTACTGTAATGCGCTCTGTGTGAGGCTACCCTTGGTGATGGTCTGGAAACTGCAGCTGGTGCAGAATGTGGCAGCTCATCTCCTGAAGGGGACGGGCAGATGTGAGCACATTACTCCAGTGCTCCACTCTCTGCACTGGCTACCAATAGTCTTCCAGGCCCAATTCAAGGTGTTGGTTTTGACCTTTAGAGTTCTAAACGGCCTGAGTCACACCTACCTGCAGGACTGCCTCACCCTCCGGATCTTGGCTCAGCCTCTGTGGTTGGCTGGGGGCACCCTCCTTGAGGTCCCCCAGGTTTCCTGGGTGTCGACCATGAGGAGGGCATTCTCAGTGGCCGCACCGTGACTGTGGAACTCTATCACATTGGAAATACGCCTGACCATTGATCTCCCCTCTTTCTGTAGATAGTGTAAGACCTGGCTGTTCCGCCAGGCATTTGCCAAGGGAGATGGGATGGGTGGGTTGGGCTAGGGTGGGGTTTTATTGTTTTAGTGTTTGGTTATTTTAATGTGGGGTTAAGAATGTCGATTTTAATGGATTTTATTATATGTTTAAAATGTTATTAGCCACCCTGAGATGCTTGTAGCAGGAGGGGGTGGCATACAAATATAATTATAAATAAATAAATAAAATAGGGGGAACCACAATGTTAAAAATTCAATTTAAAAAACCATGCAAAAAACCTGATACTGATGATACCGAGAAAAGAACTGAGATATCAGATTAATCCTTTAGGCCCATTATTGGGTACTTTCAGTTCTTGGCAATACCAAAAGTCCCATCCCTATAACCATGCTACAGGAAGAAAAGTATTTCTGAAGCATTGCTTTATAAATCAGGAAATATATCTTGACCTAGTCCGAGAAATGCTATTGTGCCTTGGTCCTGAAAGCAAGGGAAACCTTTGTATTCAGTTGGCATGACAACTGAGCCAAGAGTAGACTCTCAAAATGTGTCATCTCATCTTGCCTTTTCTCTTCTTCAACTGTCAACTTTTTACAATTATAGGTGCAGTTGATTGTAGACTTGGGGTCTGAGCCTGCCATTTTTATTCACAAGTAACCCTGCTAAAGACACTGGATGAATAAGAGTAGTAAGATTAGGCCCTTCTTTTGAATTCAAGTAGCTTGGTTTTCTGAGGACATTGGGTGACTGGAAGAGCAGACTATTTTAATATAATAATAGCCATAGAATAGCTGAGTGCTGTTTCTTTGGAATCCAGTTCCATCTTAATGCTCATTTCCATTGAGAGAAGGCTGCATTGCAGAAAGTATATTTTAATCTTGTACTACACTAATATTTTATATGGAGACTAACAAATAATTTGCATGCATTTCTACCAATAGTCAGAAGACTTTGACTTTAAAAACCAGAGATGTGGAAATATAATGAACATGCAGTTCAAAGTATCCGTTTCAGTGTACAAGTAAATGTGCATTGCAGTTAATTTGTATTGACAGCTCTTTCAACCATTAACTTGGGAATGGCTTCTATAAACGTCCTGAATATATTGGAGAGGGGAGGGGGGCGTTTAAAGTTAAACACTTTTTCTCTTGCTCACAATTAAAGATTCCATTTACAAATGGTTTGTAAAGCATTAACAAAAATGAATAGATGTTAATTATTAATGTCAGTTGTCGGATTTACCAGAGCAGTAGGCTACTTATAACCAGGAGTCATAACAATCTAGAACTCCTTGTACTGATGTGTTCACCTATAGCACACACTATCCATGTCTCTAACATATTTATACTATCTGTCAATAAGCTGAATCCTTTGACCTTAATACAAACATAGTGCTTTTCCTTACGCTAGTTTAAAATACAGAACTGAAAAATTAAGGATGAGGCATACAGTATGTTTTGTAGCTACCTCTACAAATTGACATGTGGATTTTACTTTTAGATATACAATGTCCTATTTTGAGAAATAAAGAGCAAACAGCTGTATCAAGATTTAATTTCCATTCTCTAAACACTAGGAGAAGCAAATGGCAGTAAAATATTTGCAAATGCACCTGGAAGATGAGCTTTTGTGGCGAGAGGATTAACGCACATTGAATGACTCCCTGAAATAACAGCCGTAGTTCTCTAAAAACACAGATTGCTGTTTGCCGCTAATGGGTGCCCTGAGCAGCATCACAGCAAATTGCTTTTCTTGATGACATAAACTGATATAGCAAACATGAAGATTTAGTTTAAATGTTAGGACGTCAGAAGAAGTCACTAAAGCAAAATAACTTTTCCAGTGTTTTGATTAATACAAATCCCTGAATTAGAATAATAATAATTATTATTATTTATATTGTGCAAGCAACGTGCCTGGCACTTAATCATGAATTAAGGACAGGTCTCTGCCCTAGGTGGAGCACAATTTTGGGTAGACAAAGGAGGGGAGACCTACCTTCTTCCCCTATCTTTTTTTATTAGCTCAACCTAAAGGGTCTTCAAACTTTGCATAGACCAATGCATACACATTCATGCAAGTTACTACTGTCCA
The DNA here is from genome assembly GCA_003113815.1 of Sphenodon punctatus. Lineage (NCBI taxonomy): Eukaryota > Metazoa > Chordata > Lepidosauria > Sphenodontia > Sphenodontidae > Sphenodon > Sphenodon punctatus. Next base: position 696,080 of record QEPC01000075.1, read on the forward strand.
GTTTTCTTTTCTGGAAGAAGTAGCAATCCTAGTTTCCAGTGCTGTAATTCTGAAGGGCTTGGGACCATGAGGAATCATTAGAACTCAGCTCTGAAAGTGCAGCAGGGTCCTATAATTCCTATCTAAGGCCAGCTCAGGTAGTAGTCCAAACCCACATTTGGAGTGGTACATGAAATCCTTACTACTTTCTGTGCTCCCTGATGGTGCTTTGTTCTCTGCCATTTAATGCAAGGGAAGGACCATTGAAATGCAGGGAAACAGACAATTGTGTGAATGTATTACTACAGGACAAGGCAAACACAGATTAGGGAACAAGCGGTGAATTTAAAAGGCGGAAGGGTGTTGTGTGAATGAGGAACAAATGGGTGTAGTGCTACTAAACTCAACAGGTCTACATGATTTTACATGGGATGATAATCTTGCCCTATATAGTTTGAATATTTATTGTATATGCCTGCTTAGATTACCAGAAATGCTTAGATAATTGAAACTTAAGGGATGTTTTACAATACAACTTCACTCTCATCTGTCTCTTTACTTTTGACATCTCTCTCAGTTTGGGCAATTAGACTAGCCGGTTTCATTTTCTAGTACAGTTGTAGACTCTGCTACATCTAGGTTCTGATACTTAAGGGGTCTCAACTGAACAGTACTGCTTTAAACACTTGCAACCCATGCAATTGCATAAGGTCCCAAAAGCAGCAATACGCTAGAAGGTTGCATGTTTGACTCGACCTGGCAACAAATTAAAGATGACAAATTAATTGTTGTTACCAACTGTCACTGTAGCTCTTGTATTTATTTATTTATTTTGCAATGACAAGCAAACTGCAATAAACTCAGTACAATCAATAATAGTAGAGAGATTGCCCTGTGATAGTTGTGATATCACAGCATTATATTTTTCATAAGAACAGGTGATAGGGTCCTGGATATAATGGAACAAGTACTGCTACAGACCTGAGACCTCCAACTCCCCAAGGGAATGTAATCCAGGAGCGAGGGAGGTGGGAGTCACAATCGGTCTCCCCTTTTCTCAATTTTTTTCCTCTTTTCATTTTTCAATAATGATTGATGGCCGTCTCATTGATGACCTTGTGGCTTTCTGGAACACCTTGCTAACTGAGGCCGTTGATCTGAAGGCTCCTAGATGTCCACTTCCCAGGCGACAGCACCACAGGCCTCCTTGGTATTCGGAGGACCTGCAGGTGCTGAAGTGGAATGGGCAGCTGTTGGAGCAACAGTGGCATCGTTCTCGCAGCGAAGCCGACAGATTGCAGCATATAGCTAGTTTATGAGCCTATGCTGTGGCTATAAGGACAGCAAAAAAACAGTTTCCTGCTGCCCTCGTAGCATCCGCTAAGTCCCGTCCAGCGGAACTTTTCCGGGTGGTGCGGGGGTTGGTCAGTTTGGCCTCCCTCCACCTAGGAGTGGAGTCATCTACAGCTCACTGTGACATGTTTGTGGACTATTTTGTGGATAAAATTGCTCGTATTCACCACGACTTAAATGCTGCACTTATTACATTAGGAGAGCTGGAGGTTATGAAAGCCCCATCTTGTCCAGTTTTGTGAGATCAATTCCAGTTGGTGCTCGGTCAACCCTGTTGGTGTTGTTAGATCTTTCTCTGAGGTTTCAGGGTTGGAAGATGAGAAGGAAAGGGGGGTACGAGCCTCACACACCCACACGCCCAACCTTGAAGGCAGAAACACCAGCCTGTAAATGGTACCTCAGGATCTTAAGCGGCTTCTAGGGTCTATGCCCACAGCCTAGATCATCACCAGGAGGCGGAGAAGAGCACAATGCCTTGTGAAGCTGTTGATCACCCACACAGAGACACAAACACTTTCACACGCACACACACCAGGGGGAGGCAAGGGGCGAAGGGCCAGGGGTGATACAGGTGGGGAGTAGGAGTGCAGATCCCCAAGGATAGGATGGAGGGAGAGGGACTCACTTCCAGGAGGGGACCAGGGGGTGGAAGGAGAAGGCCAAGGACAATGTCACTCACACTAGCGACCCAAACAACCCATACACTTACCAGAATCACACCGCAAATTCTCTCTACAAGGAACACACGTCACTTAGATTACGCACATAATAGCAGGGGAGGGGGCAGTCTCAGGCACAAAGCACTGATCACCGGCAAGAGATTTGGACTCAGGAGCTGCCTTTATCCCCTACTGAGGACAAGGAACACTGGCGCAAGCGCTCTGAGCACTGTGGCTGGGGTGTGGGCAAGTGAAGCTGTGGCAGCGTGGCTTCACTGGGCTGAGGGCTCCCAGCTGGGCCGCACAGCTCCAGGGCTGTTTGTTTCTGAGCCAGGGGAGCCTCTGTACCATCCCGGACACCCCCTGCTGGCTCAGCTGCATTCCTGCACTCCAGCATCGAGGCTGTTGGTGCTGGAGGCACAGATCCCAGCGGTGAAGCCATGGGAACCGGGGGAGTCATCGTGTGCCCCCCCAAGTGTTCCTCGCTAGGTGAGTCCCATGCCTGATCCCTCCCTTGACCCCACAGGCCCCAGTACTGGGATCTGACACTTTTGGCTGAGTTTGATACCATTGACCGTGAGATGTTGGTGACGCGCCTGCAGGACTTTGCAGAAGTGGGTGGGACTGTTCTTGAATGGTTCTGCTCATTCCTAGCAGAAAGAACTCAGCAAGTGGTGCTTGGAGAATGTTTTTTATTGTACCGAGACCTCTCGTGCGGTGTCCCGCAGGGTTCTGTCTTGCCCCCTATCCTGTTCAACGTGTATATGCAGCCACTCGGTGAGGTGATTAGGAAGTTCAGCGTGCGGTGTCATCAATATCCAGATGACACCCAGCTGTACCTCTCTTTTACAACAGACCCAGGCCCTGCAGTCTCAGTGCTTGCCCGGTGTCTGACAGCTGTGGGGGAGTGGATGAGGGCGAACTTACTGAGATTGAATCCTGACAAGGCGGAGATGATGCTGGTGGGTAAGGTGATGGGGTAACAGCCCCTGTTGTGGACAGGGTCTGTCCTGCGTTGGTTCGCCAGGTACGGAGTCTGGGGGTGTTCCCCGACACGCAGCTCTGCCTGGATGCCCAGGTGGAGGCTGTGGCGAGGAGTGCTTTTTGCCAGTTACATCTGGTGTGGCTGCTTCGGCCATATGTTTCAGACTCTGACCTGGCCACCCTCATCCATGCTTTCATCATCTCTAGACGGTAATGCACTCTACGTGAGGCTTCCCATGACAACGGCTTGGAGGCTGCATCTAGTGCAGAATGTGGCGACCTGTCTCTCGGTGGGTTTGGGCCACTGGGAGCACATAACACCGGTGCTCCATGCTCTGCACTGGCTGCCAATAGCATTCCGGGTCCACTTCAAGGTGTTGGTTTTGACCTATAAAGCCCTAAACGTCTAGGCCCTGCCTACCTACGTGACCGCCTCACCCCCTGAGTGCTGGATCGACCCCTGCGGTCATCCGGGGGTGACCTGCTCAAGGTCCCCTGAGTCTTCCAGGGGGGGCCGCTCAGGAGAGGGCATTCTCAGTGGCCGTGCCACAGCTGTGGAACTCCCTTCCGGTGGGGGTGCGGCTGTCCCAGGACATCCCTTCTTTTTGGAAAAGTTGTAAGACCTGGCTGTTCCACCAGGTGTTTGGTGTGGGAGGGGCAAAAGGGTGGCGGGGGTAGTGTGGTGGTGGTGGTGTTAAATGTTACCTTCCTTTTGGCAGTTTTAAAAAATGTTTTATATTAGATTTTATTTGTGTTTTTATATTGTAAGCTGCCCTGGGCTGCCTGATGGCAGGAAGAGCGGGATATTAAATTGAAAAATAAATAAAATAAATAAATAAATAAATGTTTCTAGCCTTTACAATTGCAAAGTTGCCCTTGAAAATGTGAACCAAACTGCCACCTATGCAACAATGCCTGTGGAAATTGCAAATAGATCTTTCAAACAATAGCTTGAAGAGGCATGAAATGAACAGAACCAATCATTACTGTCCATGCCCAAGTGACTCTGATCTTGTGGGTGCTTTCAGCTGGGCAGGTGGGAGGGGCAGAACAGGGAAGTGGGCTGAGAGGGAGCTGACCTGCCACACCTGTAGCAGCTGAGTGACTGACACCTCCCTCCCTCTCTCACAGGTAACATAAAGAACTGCAAGACTGCAGGGAGTTGTTTTAGGGCACTGTCTGGTAGGCAGCCATTTGGTAGTAGTGAGATGGGGAAGTACACATTATGGGTCCATGCAGGATTTGAAAGATCTCTTTTTCAACCTTTTATTTGTTTTAATGTTAATTTTGTTGTTCTGGTTTTACTGTTTTTATAGGGGTGGAGGAAATGAGGTAGGAGGTGAGCAGCATGGACATGAGGTTGGGTATGCCAGGACACACACACAGTGAATCTGGAGAGGTATGAGCATGGGAGGAACGGGGTGGGCAAGTTGGTGATGAGGAATGTGGATTCCCTTGGGCAAGAGGCAACAGGAGTGGGAAGGAATGAGGAGAGAGATTGATTTTTTCTTCGACAGGAGTCGCTCTATAGTTAAGGCATTTCTAATGCTTCATTATAAAACATGAACATTCTATTCTTTATAAAAATTAAGATGATTTATACTATCTTTGTGGTATTTGGCATGGAGGATCACTAGGATAAGAGGTTGATACTGTCCACATTCCAGCCAAATTAGATGATAAATGGCTGAGAAAGTAATTCACAAATTGAAGGTGTTTTCACTTTTTAAAAATGTATGTGACTGTTTCAAACTGATCAGACTAGGGGGTTTACAGTTTGTTTGAAGAAGCTGTAAACATATCACAAAATTTAAGCTTGTCAGTGAGTTGTGCCTTTGATTTATTTTTTATTTTTTGAAAATTCATCTAGTACTTTTAAAGTTATGATGTAATAAAATTGCAGTGTTAATCAATGAAGAGAGACATTTCTTAGGATAATGACAAACATTCTAAATGTCAGCAAAGAAGCTGTGCCTACCATTTAGAACATTCAGATTGAAATGAAACTGAACTTTTTTCCTCCATGCCTTTTCTCCTGGCTCTTTAATTACCTGCATAGGAGAGCTATTGCACTTGATCAGCCTTAATCATCCTTCAAATGTGCTGCTAATTCTCCCTACCCAGCAATGAATCCTGCTTTGGATTTCTCTCTATGAGCTGCTAACAATCAGCTGAGAGAGGTGCTTTCCAATCTCCTGATGCCCTGGGTAATCCCCTCAGCATCCGTAGAAAGTCTCTCTAACTCAGCAGGAGGAAGTGGAGATATGCACACCCAGCCTCCCCCTGTCTGGCTCAGCTTCTGACCCCTCTTGCCTTGGGGGGGCGGTGTGGGGGAAGATGTTGCCCTCCACAGCAGCAGGTAAATCCCTCCTTGTGCCATGGTTGGGGGTTACTCCTGCTGCTGGTTCCGCTGAGGGATGCAAGGGCTTTCTGGATCCCTGGGTGATTACTGACACCTGGTCCCTCCTCCCTTTCATGTATTTATGCAAGGGCTGCCCCTGGGGGCACCAGCTTGAAGGGCGACACCCAAAGGATGTTGGCTGTTGTTGGGGCTGTTTCTGGGAGCCATAGTGGCCAGGCAACTCTGTCTACAATCCAGAATCCTACACCAGCTACACCTCCTTTGCCTCAGAAGAAGAGTTGATAATTTTGCTGTTGGAGCTTTTGAGTGAGAACTGCTATTATTGTTATTTAGTCTGGGGACTTCCACTGCTCTGCCTTGCCTGTTGGGATCCTGGACATATGATAAATTGGAGCAGAAGTGCATAAACTGGGCAACATTGGATCTGGAGAAGCACCAGTGTATAGGAACTGTTTTGAGAAACCCCTTATTGTTAGAATATTTTGTATATTTTAAAGTTGTTTTCAACCTTTTCTTTTTATGTTACGATTTAAGCTGCTCGTTCCCACCTGTTGGTTGGGGCTGGGTAATTCTGTAATCGTGTTCTATGAATAAGGACATTGTAAGGAAAAAGAGTAAGCGCTTTTAGGAAACAGAACTGCCCGCAAGTTAGTCTTTGCTAGGCAGGTGTGTAGATAATTGGGAATAGTGGGGAATGAGTTCACCATCCTTGCTGAGAACATTTACTTGGTAGCTAATTTGGTGGGAAATATTGAGTTATTGAACTGATTTGTGTGATGCTAAGGTCTAACAAAATTCTTACTCCATTACCAATAACCTCTTCCCCTGCTTCTGTTAATAAATAATGATGTTGACTAAAATAACACATCTCAAATAAGGTCACCCTTGAGTCAATGTAAACTGACAGACTACTTTAAACAACTAACCCCTAAAACACAGAAGGATCTTCAGATGCAATCCTCAGACATTATTGAAGATGAGGTATTTGCCTTGGGTTTCTCAAAAGGGTCAATGGATTGTAAAAAACCAGACTGTCCCCAAACTTTACATAGTGAATTAGAGTCCATTTTTGTAAATGAATCTTTGAACTCTATGACATGTGAACCAGATACTCACTCAGGTGGAAGTCTTTCAGGGGACAAGTCTGGAGGGTGATTGTATTTTTACACAATCTATTCCCCCTAGTCATGAAAAATTATTGGACTACTCCAAGTGCTCAGTCCCTTTGATTCAGTCCCTTCTACAACATTGTGGCAATGTTAGTCCATCTGTTATGCTGGAAAAGTCTGTAAGGTGTAAGAATTCTTTAGATGCAGGAATGGAATGTGAACATACCTTGCCTAACCAGAATAATTTGGGTCTTGACTTGGATACTGCTAATAGAGAACTGGGAGCATAAAAAATGGGCCCAAGGAACATGTGTGTTACCATTGACTTCAGTCTCTTCCTCCTTTTTGGTTATTTTCAGAGAACTGATGGATATAAAGTCAATATTTGGCTTGAGGACTTTATTGGGAGGACTATATTTAGTGCTTGAGCTGTGGTGTGCTAACTCTACTTTTCTGTCCCTCCAAAGAACTTAAGTCAGCGGAGGCTGCAAACCAAACTGAAGAGTTTTGCAAGAAATTTTTTAGAATCCTCTTCCCTTTCTTTGATAAACTGAGCCGAAACTTCCTGGCTTATATTAGATTAATATAGCAATGATTCAAAAGATGAATCAGTACTGTTGCCTAGAAATAACCTAGGTATTAGCACCGAACCATCCTTTGGTAATCAGGGTTTTAAGAAGACTTCAGCAGCTTGCTTAAATATAACAGATGACCCCCTTTCAGTGGCATAATGGGTTCTTGCCCGGATGGTCAGAATCCCATGAACATAGGTGGGTTCCAGTTTTGCTTTTTGGTCTGCCTACTAGAAGAGGCTTCCTGTTTAATCCACTATTGAGGGAAAAGATTGTAGAATTTCTGTCGTACAAGCTGGGTCTTGTTCTTCCTTTGTATTTAGTTAGGTTGGTGAGGTACGTTCTCTCATGTGGTGTGTATGAGACATATGAAGTACACTTTGCAAGCTGGGATATAACCAAAAGTACATGGAAACAGAGGAAAAGGTTAGTTTTCTGATATTATATACAGAGTTGAGAATACCCTGTCAAGATCTATTCTGTATACATTAACTTGTCCTGACAACTCAAATGAACTTAATTTATTTAAGACACTGAATACTCAAGTACATATGGGAATGGGGGAGTTTATTTCCTCTAAACCACCAGTTTGTGTTTCCTTATCAACACAGGAGAATGTACCATTTGATGTAAATGCTTATGTTATACTTCCTCCCTCTGATGATAAAGGAAGGGACAACTCTCCATCACAACTTAATGGCAATCCATATGTCGGAGAAGGCATGCGTCTCGCCTCCTTTTTACTACCTTGCCCCTCTCCAAAGAGAGACTCAAGACTTTTAAGAGAACTTCTGCCCCTAGCTAGGATTTCTCCCAATTGCAAGGAGGTTCATTTGTTAGGAGAAGAAATGCTAATTTCAGCTAAAAATAGGGAAAAGGGGTCCTCAGTTTTGACATTGTGTAGTAAATCATATAGGAATGGAGTAGTGTACTTTGGTTCATTAGCCCCTGTTCCCTTCCCTAATCCTGCACTCTGACTAAGTTTAAGGGAATCAGAACTGAAGGTCCTATCTTGGAATGTATCTGGAATGTATCAAGGCAAAACTAGGAGACTTAGAATCTCTCAGCTTCCTAAACCAGTTTGATTTACTCCCCCAACCAGAAACATGAACAATGGAAGGTGAAGAAACAAATATTTCTGGCTATTTTTCTTTTCATAGGTCAGGTGATAAAATGTCAAAATATGGTCGTCCTTCCGGCAGACTTTTAACTTTAATATCAAATACAATTAAATTTGTGTTAATATCACCTAAAGTGATATTACTTTGACTACTTTGATACTTAAGACTGATCTAGATAGTGGACCCTCATTTTTTATTTTTAATATTTATATCCCTCCACAGAACTCTCCATACTATAACAATAAGCTATGGGAGGAACTTAAGCAAATAGTAAAAAGTAAAACTACAACAGGGAATAATTCTGGTTTTGTTATTTTGGTTGTGGGAGATTTAAACGCAAGACTGGGAAAAGATTATCCTGATACCATTTTGCCGGAACTTCAATCTTATCTTTCAGAGATCGAGTGTGTAATGGCCATGATAAACTGTTTTCATCGGACCCAGGCCCGGCAGTCTCAGTGCTTACTGAGTGTCTGGCAGTAGTGGGGGATTGACTGAGGGCAAATCAACTGAGGCTGAATCCTGACAAGATAGAGGTGATGCTGGTGGGTAAGGCGGTGGGGGTGATGGCCCCCATCATTGATGGGGTCTGCCCTCCACTGGTTCCCCAGGTGCTCCTTCACTCATGGCTTTGCTTGGATACTCAGGTGGGGGTTGTGGTAAGGAGTGCCTTTCTCCAATTACACATGGTGCGTCAGCTTTGGCCATATGTCTCAGACTCTGACCTGGCCACTGTCATCCATGTGTTCATCACCTCTAGGTTAGATTACTGTAATGAGCTCTACGTGGGGCTACCCATGGTGACAGTTCAGAGACTGCAGCTGGTGCAGAATGCGGCGGCCTGTCTCTTCGTGGGATTGGGCCACTGGGAACATATTACACCAGTTCTTCGATTGTTGCACTGGCTGCCCATTGTCTTCTGGACCTGATTCAAGGTGTTGGTGCTTGCCTTTAAATCTCTAAACAACCTTGGCCCAACCTACCTGCGGGATTGCTTCACCCCTTGAATCCTGGATCGTCCCCTGCGGTCATCAGGAGATGCTCTCTTCAAGATGCCCTGAGGTTTTTTGGGGGTGGGCACAATGAGGAGAGCTTTCTCGGTGGCTACTCCACAGCTGTGGAACTCCCTGCTGTTAGAGGCCCGTTTGGCCCCAGACCTCCCATCTTTTTGACGTAGCTGTAAGACCTGGCTGTTCCGCTTGGCCTTTCGTGGGGGAGATGGGTTGTAATTTAGGGGTAGGGTTTTGGTTTTAAGAATGCTTTAGACCTCCTATTTTGATGTTTTTAAAGTTTTATTGTGATTGTAAGCTGCCCAAAGCCGCTGTGCAAGAGGGGCGGGGTATTAAATTTGTTTAAATAAATATGGCTGTTTCAGTTCCTTTCTTCATTATCTCTCAAACTTTGCTACCTTAGATCATCCGGATAGTTCACATCTTCCTTTGATTGCTCTTATCCTTAAGGCTCAGAACTTCTTTATAACATTGCTAAAGTCTGAGTCACAAGGGCATAAAGAGTCAAATGGAATCTGAGAATTCAAGCTAAAATAGTCTATTTATATCAGAGGATTTCTTAGCCCTGAGGAATACCGTTTTACACTCTATAGAGCCAACATTAATGCTGAACGTTTTAGAATCAATCTGGAATAAACTTTCAGATCTGCTTTCTATAGATATTGACCAACAAACAAAATCCTGGAAGACTGTATCCTCTAAAAAACAATGGTTTGATAAAGGATGTTGGGGAGGGGAAGTTAAATGAGCCTTGAATAAGCTAATTAGAATTTATCAAAGAACCCAGACTTAAAAGGCTTTGGCCAACCTTGCAAGTGATCAAATTTGCAGATGACACCAAGTTATTCAAGGTAGTTAAAACACGAGCAGACTGTGAAGAACTGTAACAGGTTCTTCTGAGACTGGGTCCCTGGGCATCTAAATGGCAGATGAGTTTTAACGTGGACAAGAGCAAAGTGATGCACATAGGGAAAAATAATCCAAACTATGAGTACACAATGCTGGATACTAAACTAGGAGTTACCAACCACTCAGGAAAAGGATCTGGGAGTGATTGATGGACCATTGGTCTGACTCAGTATGGCACTACTTATGTTCTTAACCTTCGAGAAAAAAGAACTTATTTCCAGCTGATTAAAAAGAGAAAAAAAACTGGAATATAGACAGATACTCTAGTAGAAATTAGAAAAGGCAGCTATGGACAAGAACACCTCTACCTTTTCGTCCCTAGTTGCCTATGGCTTTTGAAAGCATATAAGTACCACCTCTATGGTATTCACAGAAGAGGCTTGGATTAACCATTTTGCTACCCTGTATAATGCAATGGGAGGCTCTAACCAGGTGTTATGGCAGTCTAATATTTTGTCTGGACCATATGAAAATTGGCTCCCAGTTACTGAGATTGAAGTTAAAGCTTTAATATTGGCTCAAAGGGTTAATAAAGCTCCTGGTTCAAACTTCATTCCAGCTGGGCCTTATCACACGGACCCAGATTGCTGGGCCCCAATCTTGGCAAGACTTTTTACATACCTAGAAGAAACTGGAAACTTCTCGGATGATTGGGGTCTAAGTATAATTCCTATTTTTAAGAAGGGAAACCCACATGATTCCATTTCATATCATCCCATTTCTCAGATTGTGATTTCTAAGATTTATTTGCAACATCTTTTGAATAAACTGCTAGACTGGGACAGAAATGAATGGATTATAGTCCCAGAGCAAACTGGCTTTAGAGAGGGTCTTTCTACTATAAGAAATTCTTCCATTCTCAACTTTCTGATATACAAATACTCTGTGCGTCGGAAGAAGAAATTATACGTTGAATTTATCTGAAAGGAGCTTTTGACTCCATAAACAGATCTCGCCTTTGGACTAAATTACAGGGAGAGAATTTAAATCCCCACTTACCATGGCTTTTAAATAAAACTTCATTGTAATACTAAAACTCAAGTTAAATTGATGGATGGTAAATGAAATATACTAGATGTTTCCCAATATTGAATGGCATTAGACAAGGTTGCCTGCTAGTTCCCTTCTCATTTAATTTCTATATAAATGAGCTTGTAGGTAGACTTAAGAAGGATTCTTTCTTTCCACCTTGTCTAGGGGTCTACCCAGTCCCAACCCTTTTGTATGTAGACGATAGGATTCTCACATCGCAGACTAAAGTAGGGCTATGTAGAGCTCTCTGTTAGGACTCCATTGCCAATTGCTCTGTGGGTGGGTGGTGGGTGGAGATGGGTGTTGCGCAGGAGCATGCACGCACCTACACCCACATCAAGTGGTGTTTACATAGATGCCTCCACCCATCTCCACCCATAAAAACTGGGTGGAGGCATCTTGTGTGAAAAGGGTCCATGTTGCAGGGCTGCAGTGTTGCCCTGTACCATGTATAATAAAATGTAACACCCATTTTATTGGTGTTAGAGCATCTGTGTAAAAAAGGGCCTTACTGTGCCAATTAATTTTTGGTAATTAATTACAAGAAAACAAAAAATTTGTTATTTGGCAGCAACAAAAGGAATGTATTTTGGATGATTGGTGGGAGGAAAATTGAGCAGGTCTCTTTTAGTTATCTGGGTATTCATTTTTCGGCCATGGGGTTGTGGAATAAAAATATATTATTTGTTAATAATAAGATCCAACAGTCAGCCTCCAGTATTATTTGATTCACAAGATTGTATGGGGGAAATCTTATATGGCTAGCAATTAAAAGTATTTAAGGCGAAAAGCCAAGCTCTATACAGAACAAAACTATGGAGTGTTGCCCTGGATAAACAACTAGATAATGTCCAGAACAATTTCCTCAAGAGACTTCTGGGCCTCCCACAGGCATTCCCAGCCGGTAGCCTAGCCTTTTGAGGGCTGAATTCAGGGTGAATAAAGAGTGAAGCTTTATAGTCTAGATTAAGATTCTGGAAGCAGGTGCCTGTGTCTGAAGATCAGCTTCTGACTAGATTGATAGCTGAAGAGAGTAATCTGCTTACAGCTACCCACTTTTCCTGGTCAGTAGCTATCCAAAAGGACATTTGTCATTTGGGCTTTAGTGTGGAGGTACTAAAATTGCTTACCTTTTCCTCCTTTAAGGCCAAAGTCAGAGGATTACTGATATCTTTAGGCAAAATGACCTGGTGGTAGTTAAGACTTCAGCCTATTCCCTGTTTGAGGTTCTATAAGGAGAATCCGATTACATGGTCTATATGGATATACTGCCCAGCCATCTCAGAGTGGTTTATACCAAGCTGCAATTTGGTTTAATGAATACAAATGTGCTGCATGGGAGATATCTGCGGATCCCTTATGAAAAAAGAAGTTGACCATGTAGAAAAGGTGTTGTGGAATTCCTCCCCCATTATCTTCTGGAGTGTTCCCTGTACGATGGCATTAGGGTAAAATGGCTTCTCCTGCTGTTTTCCTCCAACCAAGCATGGCCTCTTATGTCAATCCCAAGTAATCTCAGACTACTATTAGGATGTAAGGATCTAAAGAAAATCCATAACATTGTGATGTTTGTTCTTTTTGCTGCCAGGGTCCAGATGGTGCGCCTTTTAAACCCCACACCAGATATAGGGTAAATGATTTATATAATTCCCTACATCACAATTGTTAAGTAACGCTACTATTGAGACTTGTGGCTTTTTGTGGTTTTTTGTTTTTTTTAATCGTTGCAGTACTAAAATACATTGCTTTTGTTGTGGTGCTTGGGTACAAATAGCGTTGTGGTACATATATGTTTCTTTTTTTCTTAGAGCATAAACAAAACTAACAAACCTGAACAACGTTAGATAGTAAGGTATACATTATTTAAACTACATGTATATAGGATGTGTTAAATAGTCCCGAATGTAAGACTTGGTGTCTTCTGACAGTGTGTAGCCTTGGATACTTTTGATGCACGTAAGCCATTTTGTGGCAAATTTCTGGTAACTGCCCTCTAGGTTTGCTGAGCGTTTCTCCATAGAGTACATATACAAGATTCTCTGTATCCACTCTGTCTTCGAGAGGTCTTGTGCAATTTTCCAATTACATGCTATGATGTTGAGTCTGGCTAGAGCCATTAGCTTGCAAGTGTCCTGGTGATAGGTCATCAAAGGTATATCTGGGTAGATTCCTAAAAAAAACCTGTTTCAGCTCAAAAAGTTATCATCAGTCCTGCAGCTTTCTTCATATAACCCCAAATAATATGCCAAAAGGATTGCATTCTAGGGCACCCCCACCAACAATGCAAGTAGGTGCCAGTCTTCCCACACTCTCGCCAGCAGAGGCCTGACCCAGATCCAGACATCTTTATGAAGTGTTGAGGGGTGAGGTAGTACCTCAGAAATACTTTTATCTGTGGTTCTTTGATTTCCAGGGAGCTTGTGCAGGAATACATATAATGCCAAATATTTTATATTTGTGCTTCACTGAATTTTTTCCATAGATCTTTTCCCCATTTTCCAATATATGGCGTTGCCTTACTCATTGTGATCCGGTTCAGCTCTCCCTATATTCTAGCTATCATTTCTTTATTTGGGGAATGACCTAATAGCACCTTTTCTAATTCAGCAGGGGGTCTACTAAAGTGTTTTATTTTCTTGTTGTCTGTGTATATGCTTTTTAACTGCAAGTATTGAAATGTGTTTTTTTGTCTTATTTTTCTTTTCTAGCTCTGTTTGTTCTAGAAATTTATCATTGCAAACAGCTGTTATGCCCAGGTGATGTCTTGTTTGGTAAGTACCTTACATAAATCTGTGGCTAGGTTGTTATTGATAGAATATTGTGCACTGAGTTGGGAGTATGGAGAGGCTATAGGGGAGACTTTCAATTGCTTTAAGATTAGTTGCCAGTGTTGTAGGGCTGTGTGGGCAAAGGGGTGTGAGGATATTTGATTGGTAATCTGGCGTATCTCGCTAGTTAACAGTTCTTGGAAATTAGATCTGGATAGTAACTGTTTTCCTATTTCCACCCAACTTATATTTGTAGGAAATTGGAACCAATATTTGATTGCTCTTAAGGATGTGGCTTTAAAGTATAAATTTGTGCTGGGCATATTTATTTGCATTCATTATTTATACCCTACCTCTCCTGCCAACACAGCTCGAGGTGGCTTACAAAAGTTAAATCATCATTAAAAAATGACATATAAAATAAACATATTAGGGGAAGCATAAAAATAAGAAAATAAAAACCCCAAACTCCCCACCCACCTTTCAACAGCTAGGTCTTGCATTGTTGTCAAAATGAGGCAAGGTCCGGAGCCACCCACGCCTCCACTGGAAGGGGGTTCCACAGCCTAGGTGCCACCACCAAGAACGCCCTGTCCATTGTAGCCCCCCGCATCACCCGGAGGACTTCAAGAACAGCGCTCCCGGCGGACCGTAGTGGTTGATCCTCGGTACGGAGAGCAAGGCAATCTCACAGATAGGAGGGGCCCAGACCATATAGGGCTTTATAGGTAAGCACAAACACTTTGAATTGGGCCGGAAATACTATTAGCAGCCAGTGCAGAGCTCTGAGCACTGGTGTAATGTGCTCATGGCGACCCGCCCCAGTGAGGAGACGGGCCACCACATTCTGCACCAGCTGCAGTCTCTGGACCATCACCAAAAGGTAGTCCCATGTAAAGCGCGTTGCAATAGTCCAGTCTTGAGGTGCTGAAGGCATGGATGACCATACCTAGGACGAAGTCCGAGACATGGCCAAAGCCATCACACTAGATGTAATTGGTGAAATGCACTCCTCACCACAGCCTCAACATGAACATCCAGGCAAAGCTGCAAATCAAGGAGTACCCCCAGACTCCAAACCTGAGAGACCAGCAGGGGACAAACCCCATCAGTGATGGGGGACATCACACCCACTGCCCTCCCCACCAACATCACCATCATCTTGTCAGGATTTAGTTTCAGATGGCTCACCCTCACCCAACCTCCCACAGCTGGCAGACATTGGGTAAGCATCAAGACTGCTGGATCTGGATCAGATGAAAAGGAGAGGTAGAGCTGGATGTCATCAGTATACGGTCATCGGTATACTGATGACACTGCCCACCATACCATCTCATGACCTCACTGAGCAGCTGCATGTACACATTGAACAAGAGAGGGGGCAGAATGGAACCCTGAACCACACATGAGGTCCCAGGGAGAAAATGAACAATCCCCGAAAACCACTCACTGCGTTCTCCCAGTTAAGAAGAAGCAGAACCATTCAAGAACAGTTCCACCCACCCCAGCATAGTCCCACAGGCAAGTCACCAGCATCTCATAGCATCCGCAAAGTCATGTCCAGCAGAGCTTTTCAGGGTGGTGCAGCGGCTGGTCAGTCTGGCCTCTCTCCGCCTGGAACTGGAATCTTCCAGAGCCCGCTGTGACACATTTGTTGACTTTTTTGTGGATAAAATTGCTCAGATTCACCACGACTTTGATGCTGCACTTATAACAGTAGGTGAACCTAAGGGGGTGGAGGACCCACCTTGTCCCATTTCAGTGGGTGTCGCCCGCTAATGCAGTGGAGGTCTTTGGGGCGGTAAGGGCCACCTGTTGTGAATTAGATCCGTGCCTGTCCTGGCTGGTCAAGGCCTGCTGGGAGACATTAGGGCCATTGCTGGCGGGGGTTGTTAATGCCTCCCTTAGGGAGGGCAGAGTGCCAAGACGCCTCAAAGAAGCGGTAATGAGGCCCCTGCTCAAGAAGCCATCTCTCGACATTGACTCCTCAGCCAGCTATCGGCCAGTCTCTAACCTTCCCTTTTTAGGGAAGGTTATTGAATGGGTGGTGGCTAGGCAGCTTCAGGGGCATCTAGGTTTTATGATTTGTTTTTAAAAATTGTTGATTTGTTTTTAAATGTTTTATTGTGAAATTTTGTGGTGTTCGCAGCCCCGAGCTGCCTTTGGGCAGAATATAAGTTTTGAATGAATGAATAAATAAATAAATCAGGTCAGTTTCCTTGCTCCCTCGCAGTCTGGTTTTTGCCCTGGGTTTAGCATGGAGACTGCACTTTTGGCCTCTGTTAATGACCTGCACTGTGAATTAGACCGGGGCAGATCTTCTATTTTAATTCTGTTAGATCTGTCAGTTGCATTTGATATCATTGACCATGAGATGTTGGTGGCTCGGCTGCAGGACCGGGCCGGGGTGGGCGGAATAGTTCTTGAATGTTTTCGCTCATTCCTGGCCAGGAGAACTCAGCGTGCGGTTCTCGGGGAATGTACTACATCTCCCCGGGACCTCAAGTGTGGAGTCCCGCAGGGTCTTGTTCCTGTCTCTTATACACATCTAGATGTGTATAAGAGACAGGTTCTATTCTGTCCCCCCTCCTGTTCAACGTGTATATGTAACCTTTGGGCGAGGTTGTGTGAGTGTTCAGCGTGCGTTGTCATCAGTACACCGATGACACACAACTTAACCTCTTTTTTTCAGTAGACCCAGACCTGGCAGTCTCAGTGATCACCCAGTGCTTGGCAGCTGTGGGGGACTGGATGAGGGTGAGCCATCTGAAGTTGAACCCAAAAAAGATGGAGGTGATGTTGGTGGGTAGGGCTGGGGGGTGGTTGCCCCCATCATTGATGGGGTCTGTCCCCCTACGGCCACACAGGTCCGTAGCCTGGGGGTGCTCCTCAACTCACAGTTCCGCCTGGAGGTCGAGGCTGTGGCAAAGGGAGCATTTCACCAATTACATCTGGTATGATGGCTGCAGCTGTATGTTTCAGACTCAGATCTGGCCACCATCATCCATGCCTTTATCACCTCATTTATTTATTTATTTACATAGTTTATATCCCACTGTATCCTGCCATAGGTGGCCCAGAGTGGCTAACACCACAAAATAAATACAATATAAAACAGTTTTAAACATTAAAAAGCTTAAGCATAAAAAACAAATGATCCCCCGCCCTCCTTCACCCTCCCCAACCCTCTCCCTTGCCAAATTCCTGATGGAACAGCCAGGTTTTGCAGTTCCTATTGAAGGCCGGGAGGTCCAGGGTCAGATGGGTCCCCACCGGGAGGGAATTCCAAAGGCGCGGCGCAGCCACTGAGAATGCCCTATTTTGCGTGGGCCCCTGTAGAACCCAGGTGGCCTCCAGCAAGGTGCCCCTGGACGACCACAGGGGCTGATCGAGAATCCAGGGGGTGAGGCGGTCTCACAAATAAGCAGGGCCCAGGCCATGTAAGGCTTTATAGGTTAAAACCAACACTTTGAATCGGGCCCGGAAGACTATTGGCAGCCAGTGCAGAGATTGGAGCACTGGTGTAATGTGCTCCCAGTGGCCCAACCCCACCAGGAGCCGGGCCGCTGCATTCTGCACCAGCTGCAGCTTCCGAGCTGTCACCATAAGTAGCCCCACATAGAGCGCATTGCAGTAGTCTAACCTAGACGTAATAAAAGCATGGATAATCGTGGCCAAGTCCGGAACCAAAACCAGCAGCTGAAGCCACCGCACCAGATGAAACTGGTGGAAGGCATGCCTCGCCAGAGCCTCCACCTGGAGATCCAGGTGGAGCTGCACATCGAGGAGCACCCCCAGGTTCTGCACCTGGGAAGTCAATGGCGGGCAGACCCCATCAATCAATGGGGCCATCACCTCCGCTGACCTACCCACTAACATCACCTCCGTCTTGTCAGGATTCAGTCGCAGTCGGTTACCCTCATCCACTCCCCCACAGCTGCCAGACACCGAGTAAGCACGGAGACAGCCAGGCCTGGGTTGGTTGAAAATTAGAGGTAGAGTTGGGTGTCATCAGAACACTGATGACACCTCACCCCAAACCCTCTGATCACTTCGCCGAGCGGCTGCATATGCACATTGAATAGGAGCGGGGACAAAACCGAACCCTGCAGCACACCACACAGGACTATATTACTGTAACGCACTCTATGTGGGGCTGCCCTTGGGGACGGTCTGGAGGTTGCAGCTGGTGCACAATGCGGTGGCCCATCTCTTAACAGGGTCACCTCGAGCACATTACAGGGTCACCTCTTAATGGATCACCTCGAGCACATTACACCAGTGCTCTGTTCTCTGTACTGGCTGCCTATTATCTTCTGGACCCAATTCAAGGTGCTGGTAATGACCTACAAAGCCCTAAATGGCCTGGGCCTGGCTTACCTTTGGGGCTGCCTCAGGCCTCGGATTGCATTGCGGCCCCTGCGGTCAGCTGGGGACGCCCGACTCAAAGTCTCCCGGGTTGCCTGGGTAGCAGTGATGGGGAGGGCATTCTCGGTGGCCATTCCTAGGCTGCTGTCTGGCTGGCTTGGCTGTACATCTCTGCTGCTGCTCCAGAACCCTGTAGGTGCACCTGTGGGGAGACAACCATTGTGAGTTTGGGGAAAGGGGAGCTTGACTGAAACTTTGGACAACCCGCTCCCGTCCTCCCTCCCCCCCCCCGCCACAGACCAGAAACCACCTGGGGACTACTTAAAGCCAAGGGACCCAGATAGGTGTCTGTGTTTGAGATGTACAGGTTAACTAATGTTACTTCTTTGTTGTTTAATATCCCTGTCAAGAGTATAAATCTTCCATCACTATCCTTCAATATGTATGGGGGGATGGGGTAGAAGAGGGGTAAGATAACGAAAGGAGTAGTAGGGTTAAGTCCTTGATTAGGTTTCCAGCTCTTTGGCAACACCACGGGGTAGCTAATTCCCTCAGGATCTTGTTTGGGCTTTCTCTCGATGACTGAGAGCAACTCGGATCATCACAGGGAAGGAGAGGTGGAGTATGCGCAAGGGGTAAGGACAGGTAAGGACAAACAAGAATGACACTACTCACAAACTCCAAAGGTTCCAGGGCAATGTGGTAAGACTGGTGCGGAGTGGAGGATTCCAGGTTTCCCAAGGAGTGACAAGAGGAGGAAGGGGGAAAGGGGATAGGACTACCACTCAGGGAAGAGGTAAAGGGAATAAGGAAACAAGAGAAGTGAGGGAAAAACTCGGCAGGAGGACAAGACACACTCACCCAACTAGAGTAAGAACACTGAAAGGTAAGTAGGGAGACAAGCACACAAGCAAGGAGTTACAGAGGGGGAAACAAACAGTAACAAGGATCAAGGAATAGCAAGCAATGAGCAAGGTAAGGGGCCAGCCTCTCAAATGATTACCAGCGGGGATCTGCTGCCCCGCCGGTACCGTTATACTAACAGGTCATGTGTGGGCACTTAGGTTGGAGTCATGGCTCCACCCCCTAGCATCCCATGCTGCCTCGCCAGTCTCACGCTACGCCTGGGCAGGGCCAGCGTACGAGTCCCACCAGGAGTTGTTGCAGGCTGCGGCGGCTGACCTGACAGTCCCGCGCTCCGTTTGGGCGGAGCTAAGTCTGATGGCCCTGCGGCAAGTTTCTGCAGGGGCTGTGCTTGGCCGACCGCTTCTCCATTGCCTGTAGCTAGGGTGTTGCCCATAGTGTGTCCCTCGGGTTACCTAGCAACCCGCTGTTCACTTCTTAGCATGCATGAACTACAGCGCGGCATGACACAATAGCTTGGATAACTTAAAGTCCACATTAGTGGAGAACCCTATCAGAACTCCCGCTTTTTTCTTTTTCCCACATGAAGCATAAATTTGCCCTATCTGTCTGCTCTTAAACCTATGATGGTCATTTTGAACAAGGTGAGTTTCTTGGATGAAAAATACTTTAATTGTCCGGTCTGACAAGAAACATGTGACTTTTTTTCTTTTTACGGGGTGGTTAAGATCTTTGACATTAGTGAAGCATTTTCAATTTAGATTTCATCTTATCCCCAATCACTGCCATCAGGGCATTATGTTAACTGTGGTTGACTTGTTTTACCTATAACTGTTTTGGATGCTGGGTTTTAACAACCTATTCTTATAGTGAGCATTAGATTTCCTGTTGTAGTGTCATATGAAATCATAGGGCATTTTCAGACAAGACACTACCTATTCACTCACCTCCCATCCACTATACATGTTGCAAGGCTGCAGTATTGCCCTATGGGTGCCCTGCAACATGTATAGTGGATGAGAGGGGGTGGAGTGTGTCTTGTCTGAAAACGCCCATAGTGTCACTAGTGTAACTATTTGACTGAGCAACAATGAACAGTAAAAACCAAACTAGCACTAAGTGCCATCCAATACATCAAGATACGATCTTTCCATCATTGCTGATGTAACTAGTGGGGGTGATCATTTTGTTTACACTTGCTGTTCTCCCAGGCCTTTGGGGGAGGGGAGGGGGGTGAAATTCATAGGTGAATTTTTAGATGTTTTAATCTTTAATTTTTGTGTTTTATTATCTTATTATTGTTTTATCTACTGTTACTTTTATGTTGTAAGCCACCCCGAGATGCCATGGGCATGAGGGGGCGGCTAAGAAATGCAAACAAATAAATAAAAAATAAAATAAATTCTCCCCCCCTCCTGTTGACTTCTGCTATGCTATAAACAAATATTGGTTGGAGAGGGGTAAGGCCCTTTTTACACAGACACTCTAACACCGATAAAATGGGTGTTACATTTTATTATACATGTTAAAGGGCACCCACAGGGCAACACTGCAGTCCTGCAACATGGGCCCTTTTCACATGAGATGCACCCAGTTTTGCTGGGTGAAGGCATCTGTGTGAACACTGTGAACGGTGGGTGTAGGTGAGTGTGTGCTCCCGTGCAACACCCATCTCCACCCACGCATGGAGCAACCAGCATTTCCATGCCCAAGCTGTGTCAGAGCGCTGTCTCATGGCCTCTAGCTTTTCATTTCAATTGTGGCTTTTACTATTATCTCCGAGACCAATTTATCTCTGTCTTTTTGAGTCTTTGATCTTGTTGCTTTTATCTCTGCTAAAATGAGTGTCATGCTTATCTGTTCATTCTCCAGTTCCCCCAGTTCAGGAGGCTAGGCCGTGGTCGCCATTTTGTCACTCACTGCGCTTTCCTGGAGGGCCTCTGAGGTCTGTTTCTGCAGGCAATATTTTGTTGTTGGGCTTTTTTTGCTGCTTTTTTAGCGAGGCCAATGCCCCAAAACTTTACCGAACTGATTTTTAATTTTTTTTAGTTCAGCTGTGGTTATTTTTATGCGCTTTTAGCTGGGTCGCTGGGAGGAGCTCCGTTCGCATGCTGCTATCTTTCGCATATGCACATTGTGCCCCCCAGACTTGTGTTATTTTTATTTGTTCAAGGGCTAGGGTAACCCAAGCCTTTGACCCTGGGAAGGGCCAGGACTCTCGGCATTTGCAGTCATAAGGGTTTGGATTTGTAAAGAACATGAACACTGAAACTGTGGTTTGGGGGATAAACTTTACCTCATTCACGGGATAGACTGGTCTGAAGGACAGAGGCACTGTAAATTGACAACGATGCGGTTTGTAAAGTGATAATTGTATCCAGACTTGTTTCCCTATTTTCTATCTTTTTTATTTTATCATTATCCTTATTTTTAATTGTATTTTGATATTATAACCTTTGTAACAGTCTAAAAGCTATCAAATAATTTTTTTCTGTCTGTCCATCTCGCCTTGTGCTGGAGCAACTTCCAGCTTGAAGCACTAAATGCAGGGCCGGCCCCAGGGTTTGTGAGGCCATGTACGAAGACTTGGTGTGGGGTCTAATTTGCATAATTAGGCCCCATCTGATTATGCAAATGTGTACATTTACATAAAGTTTACTCCCTCTAGACAGGAAGGATTCCCATTCTCCACCCCTCCAAGCAGCATTGGAGAAGCATTGCCTCCCCATGCTTCTTCCCCCTCCCCTCCCAGTTTGGCAACCCTTGGCTGCCTTACCTGGTGCTCAGCCAAGCGGCCATAGACCAGCATGGCCTCCCAATGCTTCCCCCCCCAACTCCCCAGCTGAGCATCTACCACCACTCCCCAGGAATGGTTCCACTGCAGGGGCAGCCAGGTGGGCAGTGAGGCGGGCACAAAGAGACTGACTGCATCGGCTGCCTTACTGGGGGGAGGGCAGTGAGCTTAGCCAGCCTGGCCTCCAGGACCTGTTGCTTCTTGCTGCTGGTGCCACCTGTGCCTTGTACACGTACACATTGCGACCGGTCCTGAGGTGCTGCTATCAAACACACCAGACACCCAAAATGCAGCCAGCCTATTAAGCGCATTGTGCCATGAAAAGAGACATATATATAACCAGTTCAGTTGTGCCCCCATAATCAATTCATGGTGCAACATTCTCTCATTTATCTTAGGTAGGAATTTAGGATGTAAAGCAATATTTACATCTACATCTTGGAAAATCTGTAAATATGGTTCTGAGATTATTATGGCTGCTATTTCACTAACTCTTCTTAATGAAGTTATTACTAACATGAATACTGTCTTTAAATCCCCACCCCATAACCAGTTTATTTGCACCCCCGGGACAGCATGAATTGATTATATAGAAGGCACAAATGAACTGGTTATGGGGTGGGGGTTTAAAGACAGTATTCATGTTAGCAATAACTTCATTAAGAAGAATTAGTGAAATAGCAGCCATAATAATCTCAGAACCATATTTGCAGATTTTCCAAGATGTAGATGTAGATATTGCTTTACATCCTAAATTCCTACCTAAGAAAAGTAAGACAATCACCCCAGCATCACCTCCCTGCACCCCAAACCCCTCCACCCCCAGCACAGTCACCCCCAGCATCACCTCCCTGCACCCCAAACTGCTCAGCACCCCAGCACTACCCCAAGCACCCCCATCATCACTTTCCTGCACCCTCAGCCACCAGCACCCCACTCTGCACCCCAAGCCCCTCAGCACCCCATTACAGCCATCCCAAGAACCCCCAGGATCACCTCCTCGCACCCCAAACCCCACAGCCCCAGTACAGCCACCCCATCACCACC
>QEPC01000075.1:724338-750729 GCA_003113815.1 Sphenodon punctatus
CTGCTTCCAGGGTAGTGGTTACCCCGCCAACATCCCTGTGGTGGGTTCCTCCCTTGGCTCCGGACCCTGACCTCGATGATGAGTCGCGTACCTTCTTAGCCCAGGGTGCCTGGTAACGCTGCGGAGTACAGAATCTCTCGGGTGCAAGAGAGCGACTGAGAGGTTTCAGAGGGTCGCCTTGGGGCCACCTTTCCCCCCCCTGTGCCTGGGCCTAGATTCCTCTCTCTTTGTTTCCCTCTCTCTTTGTTTCCCTCTCCCCAAGTCCGTCCCCTGGAACCTGGTAATTCTGGCCTTCCTTGTCCCTCCTTGGTTTCCCCCACGGCTCCGTACCTCGGAGCCTGACACCCAATGAGGTAACTAGGGAAGAGCATAAGCATTGCAAAAGTAGATGTAAAAAGTTCTTGCCAGACATGGTGATGTTGGGAGTTTGTGAAAGTCATGTGAGATTATTTCCCACACATAGCCTACCTGCCTATTTCTAGAAATCCTGCCTACTGGATCAGTACAGATAAAATACTCACCAGCATCAGGGGCCTTAGGCAGCCTTCAGGGGGGGTGGGGTGATTCGAGTCACCGGCTGTGCGTGCGCACGTGCACAACCGGTGAGAATGTGCAAACCCACCTTGAAGAACCTTGTTTTGGTTCTTTGCGCTGGCTCTGCACATTCAGCGTGATGTTGCAGCCGGGTTCTCTTTGTTTTTTGTTTTAAATCTGCCAGGAGCCTGTCGCCGGCCAGGGAAGCCCTGGGGGGCCCACCGCCCCTGCCCTCATCTTTGCTTCCTTCCCCTGAGCTCACACTTTTAGTGCTTGAGGGTAGGGACTGGATCCATGAGCCAGATCCAGGAATTGGAAAGGGGCCAAATAAAAAACAGCCATAGGCTGGATTTGCCCTAGAAACCACATGTTTCCTACCCTTGCCACAGATTCTGGATCTCTATGGATAATGAAGTCTTCTGGTTTGAAAAAGGAAGCAACTTCTTACAACTGTCTATGGGAGTCACAAAGGGAGGAGCTTTCTGCTGCAGTGACCTTTGGCCCCTATTGGTTGATTTGAACCGTTGAATTTTGGTCCCAATAGAGCCCTGGGGAGAGAACAGTGGCAGTAGCAACTTGAGAGCAGACAAAGCCAGCAGCTCTGCAAGGGCTCTCTGATAGCAGCCAGAGCCAGGGAATGAAAGCAAGCAGCACTTCGGGGGCTCTCTTGGGAAAGGCAAGCTGTTAGAGCAAGCAGCAGTACAAGAAGGCCTGGGAGTGAGCCACTCCCTTGAGAAGTAGAACAGTGAACTCTTAGTTCCAGACACATTGGGCATCTCTAGACATAACAAAAGCTGGGTGTCAAAACCCCTAAGCATGTGTTTGGCCATTGTGTGTGTAAGCACCATAACCAATCTGGCCACCTGCTGAACACGCGATGTGAACAACATTGCATCACAAGGACAGTTTGCATGTTCCAGATTAATGTGTGGCCAACGTTGTGTCTAATGATATTGTGTGGTGTGTTAGCAGGTACAACATGGGGAACGAGGTGGCAGCGCTTGTGTGCTAATCAGGTGGCGAGCAAAACACTGATTTGCCCCAAGATGGGCTGTGTCTCTAAGCAGTGCCACATGGTGAACACGGGGCCAAGGTCAAAACACACATTCAGACACCCCTTGTTCTACTAATTAAAATTGGTTTGTCTGTCATCCTTCAGGAAGTGAGCGTCCCATGCACCTGTTTCCCTCATCCCCACTATTCCAATGGCTGTACCAGGTACAGCAACCACATATTTCCATCAAATGCATAGTTCCATCGCTCCCACTCCCATTTCAAGCTTCTTAATTTTTGTTTTATCATGAGAGACTTTGTTGTTCTAATTACAACTGTTCAGCACCAGGCACATTGCTGGCACTACATCAGCAACAAGGAAAGAGGAGCCTAAATCCTGACTTCCACCCTGTTTGCCTCTCTCTCCTGGAAGAGGGACTTTTGCCCCTGAGAGAGAGACATTTGAATTCAGCACCCAAAGAGGAACTGTCCCTCCTAGGTAAGGACTGTTGGGAGGTATGCCTTTTTTACTATAGCCAGGAATCCTGCACTGCCAGTGGTCAATGGGGGACTCTCAACTCACTTATATTCAGAAACTGACCAGGAAGACAGGAGCCTCCGTAGCCATGCTGGGAACTGTAAGGTCCCCTTTCTGGAGACTACCAATATAACATCAAACAAGAGACAATCTTTAACTCCTCCTCAATTCTGAAATAAATGGGAAATTTCATGGGCTGGCTGTTCCTCTCATGCCAGATGGTAATGAGGTTGAGGCCTCCCAGTTAACTCGCTGGTCAGGAGCTACAACAGCTTGCTGAATTTGTAGAGAATTCAGAGTCATCAGGGCTGAGGAGGTTATTTATTATTATTTTATATTTATACCATTCCCCTATCCCCCAAATGGCTTAGGGCAGCTTACAACAATCAACAAACAACATTCTCAACTAAAAAACATCTAAAACAAATCCCACACTCTCCATTCCCAAGCATCCCATCCCACCCACTACTACTACTCCCCAAGGATAGATCCTACCTCTCTCAGATAGGGTGTATGCCTGTGGCTAAACTGAGAAGCTTCCTAACCTACCCCCACCCATTCCTCTCTCTCTCTCTCTCTCTCTCTCACCCACCTGGGGGAGTCTCACCCTAACTATCCCACCCAGACTATACCTCTCCCTCACATCCCCTGCAGATTCATCCTTCCACCTGAATCCTCCTCTCCAGTCCCACCACACCCCCATAAAGTAACACAATCGAAATAGCACTCTCTAGGGGAGGCTACAGTTCAAACAAAGATTGTAATAGAATTGCAGTTAGGAGTACCAGCAACATAACACCAAGTCTCTTCCAGGACAACTTCATAGCCATAGCCAAATGGGCCACAAATGGCCCAAGAATGGCCAGCCTCCTTTAGTTCCACCCTTTGGTCATCATGTGATGGCTGCTGCTTCCAGGCAACCTGGTCCCCTTATGTACCCAGGGGGAAAGCTTTAAACTTCTGCGAGAGAAAAACAGCCCATAAACAGCCAACTCCTTCCTAAGAACTGATTAGCAGGAGTTGAGAAAAAAACAGAGCTGAGAGCTCAGTGAAGAGTCTGTTGAGACCCCCAGCTGCTCAGAAAAGTGAGGGGTTGTGGGGAAAGGCGGGCCTATAAAGCTTGAAAGGCTAGAACTAGGGGTTTAAGGAATTTCCAAAATGGCACTGTCCAGAACCTGACTAGAGAGAGTCTGGCTTGACAGCTCGGGTTGCTACCTCTCCTGGTTTTGAACAGAGACTCTGGGTGAACTCTCACATAACTCTGCTAAACTCAGATGTCTGCAGGATCCTGAAATTTGTATAATCAGCCCTGGATGATCCCTTGATCGCTGTTACATGTGAGGGAGACAATGAGTTCCAGCCCCATTTTAAACTCAGGTCTAACAAACAGGTCAGATGTAAGGCCGCTTTTAGATGATCGCGGCTGTGCCCATGCTTGTTTTTCAAAACTACCAGGAGACGGGTTTACATGTGACACTGCTGCTGATTATGCGCATGTGTGGGTGCCACGCATCCATTCCCGGCCGCGAGCTGACCGGGTCACCGATCGAGGGTGGACATACGCGGCCGGAAATGGACGCGCGTCACCCACACATGCGCATAATCGGCGGCGGTGTCACATGTAAACCCACCTCCCGGTAGTTTTGAAAAACAAGCGCGGGCGCCGCTGCGATCATCTAAAAGCGACCTAAACATCATATCAGAGGTTAAAGCAGGGCTGGAAATCAGAGTGCTTCACTCACATGTAACAGCGATCTGGGGATCAGCTTCCAGGGCCCCACAGACATTGGAGTTTAGCAGAATTATGTGTGAGTTCACCCTCTAAATTTTGACCCAGAGTTTCTGGGCATTGGTGGGAACATGGATTTCTCCATGTCAGCTGGGGCATCCATGGCTAACCCAGAGAAATTGGGCTTCTCAAAGCAACTACTTCAGAAACTACACACCCACACACCCCTTTTGATATGGTTCTCTCTCTATAAAGCACGGTGATTTCACAATGCTCCATAAGGGTGGGGCTACATCAAAAAGGGCATGACAGCCCCTTTGCCCTCCCACTCCCCACATATACTATGTGGTTATTCCCTCTCCAGTTTCCACCTAGAATTGGCAACCCTTTTGACAGCCCTGTTAAAGGGAAAGGACAGCTATCCCAAGAGAGCCAGGCTAGATAACCCTGGTCAAGAGAGAAAAGATTTATACATATCTGGCCTGAGAAAGCCATGCCAGACTTACCAGCTAAAGGGAAATCCTGGCCAAACAACCCTGTCTTGAGGGGGGAAGGTGGAGGAGAAACGGAGGTTACTTACCAGTAACTCTGTTCTTCGAGAGAGCTCCGCGTATTCTCACTCTTGGGATTTACTTCCTGCTCCGCAGGCACCGGAAAACCTCTCGTCCGCAGTATCCAGGCAGATTACGCCTGGAAAAGACTAGAATATGGTGAGGGCTCCGCCCCCTCCACTCCCCCCTCCCATCCTGAGAAAAGCGCGGGCCCGCATCACGAGGGATGGAAGGATAAATAGAGGGAGGAGCCCTCACCGCCTCAGTTCCTTCCAACCCAGCCTGGAAGACCTGGCATGTCCATCCACGACTGAGGGGAAGGTGGGCGGGATGTGAGAATACGCGGAGCTCTCTCGAAGAACAGAGTTACTGGTAAGTAACCTCCGTTTCTTCTTCGAGGATCTCCGCGATTCTCACTCTTGGGAGAGTAATAAGCAGTTCTAGTTATCTCACCTCAAGGAGGAGGGAGTCGAGGATGATCACTCAAGAAGGAGTCCAACACTGCTCTCCCCACCTGGGAATCTGCTCTGGCCGCCAGGTCCAAAGAGTAATGTCTTGTAAACGTATGGACAGACGCCCATGTGGCAGCCCTACAGATATCAGACAAATTTATCCCTTGGAAGTTTGCCAACGAAGCGGCAGTAGCTCTAGTAGAATGAGCCCTCAAACCTGCAGGCGGAACCTTGTCTGCTAAGGCATAACATTTCTGTATGCACAACAAAATCCACTTTGAAAGTCTCTGTGTGGAAAGCTTGACTCCAATCCTTTGACCCCCATATGAAATGAATAGGGAATCACACGCTCTTATCGATTTGGTTCTATCGATGTAGAAAGCCAGAGTTCTTTTAACGTCTAACGTATGCAACATTTGTTCCTCAACAGAGGTATGAGGCTTAGGAAAGAAAACTGGTAGAGAGATAGTCTGATTAAGATGAAAACTGGAAATTACTTTGGGAACAAAAGAGGGATCAATTCGCAGATCAACTTTATCCCTATGGAACAGCATATACGGAGGTGAAGCTCTAAGGGCTGTGAGCTCACTCACCCTCCTAGCTGAGGTAATAGCTACTAAAAACGCCGTTTTAATAGACAAATTCTCCATGCTACAAGAAGCTAAGGGTTCGAAAGGGGGAGACATTAACTTAGACAGCACAAGATTCAAGTCCCACTGAGGGGCAGGGCTTGACTTCTGAGGAAAAGTGTTCCTTAGTCCTTTCCAAAACGACCTCATTAATTTGTGTGAAAAAAGAGTTCCACTGTCATCTGGTTGCAAACGTGAAGAAAGAGCTGCCAGATGAACTTTTATGGAAGCCAAAGACAAATGCAACTTCTGCAGATTCAGGAGATAAAGGAAGACATGGTTCATGTCCAAAGTTTGCAACGAGATGGACTGCGTAGTACACCAGCTACAGAATCGTCTCCACTTCAGTTGATAACATTTGCGGGTTGAAGGTCTTCTTGCATTTAGAAGTATTTCTGAAACCTCCGGCGGTAAATTGCTCATTGGGGTAGAATCAACCAAGCGGAGAGGTGGAGCATCTGTAGATCGTGGTGAAGAATTTCCCCCCGTTCTCGGGAGAGTAGATCGTAGATCACCGGCAGCCTCTTGATTTGTGTCGCCATTCCCAGTAAGGTTTGGAACCAGGTTTGGCGGGGCCAAAAAGGAGCAATCAGGATGAGATGAGCCCTGTCCGTCCTGACTTTGCACAATACTCTGTGAATGAGGGGAAATGGTGGAAACGCATAAAGGAATGTCCCGTGCCAAGAGATGGCAAAGGCGTCCGATATCGATTCTGGTGCCATACCTGCTCGGCTGCAGAATCTCGGTAGTTTGGCGTTCTTCTGTGATGCGAACAAGTCTATCACTGGGGTTCCCCAGTCTCGAAATATGTCTGTCAAGACCTCTTCTTTCAGTGACCATTCGTGTTGGTCCGTTGACTTGCGACTGAGGTAATCCGCCCTCGAGTTGTCGTGTCCTGCCAAGTGAATGGCGTGCACATGTATGTCGTGATCTATACACCAGTGCCAGATGGTCTCTGCTTCCTTTGACAAACGGGTGGAATGTGCTCCCCCTTGTTTGTTTACATACCACATGGCTGTGGTATTGTCTGTTACGATTTGAATGTTCTGACCCTTGATACGGGGAAGCAAGGCCTTCAATGCCCAACGTATGGCTCGCAGTTCTAACATGTTGATGTGCAGGTGTGTCTCCTCTTGAGACCAGAGACCATGCACTTTGATGTCCTCTATGTGCGCACCCCATCCAGTCAGGGATGCGTCTGTTGTAATGACCCCCCGGGTGCTGGGAGTATCGAAGGGTACCCCCTTTAGAACGTGCTCTGCATTTGCCCACCACTGTAAGTTTAGAAGAAGTTCCTTCGTTATGCAAAGTTTCATGTTGAGGGGGTGGATGGCGGGCGCGTAGTTGCTGGCTAGCCATTGTTGTAGGGGTCTCATGTGCAGGCGTGCATGTGGTGTTACCATGGTGGTGGAAGCCATTAGTCCCTGTAAGTGCAGGAAAAAACGAACTGGCTTGGTGGGATGCGTTTGGAGAATGCCTAATGCATGTCGTATGGCGACAAGTCTCTCTTTTGGAAGGTACGCTTTCGCGTGTCTGGTGTCCAAGATTGCCCCTATAAAGGGTAGTCGTTGTGTCGGGTGCACGTGTGACTTTGCCAAGTTGAGAACAAACCCCAGGTCCCTGAGGAGTGACATAGTTAGCTCCACGTGTTTCACAAGCTCTTGTCGCGACTTCGCCGCCAACAGCCAATCGTCTAGATACGGGAAGATTCTGACACCTTGCCTTCTCAGATAGGCTGCTACGACAGCCACGCATTTGGTGAAAACGCGTGGTGCTGTGGACAGTCCGAAAGGAAGGACCCGGTACTGGAAGAGAAGGTCCCCTGCAACGAATCGCAAGAATTTACGGTGAGAAGGGCGTATTGAGATGTGGAAATAGGCGTCTTTTAGATCAAGGGAGGCCAACCAGTCGCCTTGCTGCAAACCCATGAAAATGACCGGTAAGGAGGTCATACGAAATTTAAACCTTTTAACGAATTTGTTGAGATATCTCAGGTCCAGTATGGGTCGAGACCCCTTATCTTTTTTGGGGACCACAAAAAACCTAGAGTAGAATCCAGAACTATGTTCATCTCTGGGAATGAGTTCGACAGCCCCCTTGTCGATGAGTTTTTGAATTTCAACTAGTATTTGAGTAGAGGGGAGGGGTGCCCCAGGGGGGCAAGGTGAGAGGGGAGGGGTAGTGTGGAATTGTATGGCATACCCCAGTTGTATTATCTCTCTGACCCAGCGATCAGACGAGATGGCTTCCCATACATGTAGATAAGGCAATAGGCGGTCCTGGAATGAGGGATCATCCTCATCATCTCCCTTGATCAAGGTATTATTAAAAACGTGATTTTGCCTGTTGTCCAGACGACGAACTAGGAGAGGGTTTGCCCCTGCCCCTTTGTCTGCCAAATGTTTTGCGCTGCTGAGCACCCTGTTGCTGGTAATGGGGCTGATTATGTTGCTGGAATCTTTTACCAGCTTGGAAATAGTTATAATTTTGGTAGGGTGTTCTTCTGGATGAGAAAGCATAGCCCTGTGTAAAGGACTTCTTACGTATAGCCCTGACTACACCCGTGGATCTTGCCGTTTGGTTCATTTCTTTGATCTTTTTTAGAGTGTCGTCGGTAGATGCAGAGAAAAGACCCTCACAATCGAACGGCAAATCCTCTATTCTGGTTTTGTTCTCTTGGGTGAGAGCTGTAGAACGAAGCCAAGCATGCCTACGAAGTGCTATGGCCGAAGCCATCCCTCTGGCATTGGCATCTGCCACATGCATATTAGCAGTTAACTGAAATTGGGCCATTTGCATGCCCTCTTTCTGCAGTGCTGCCAACTGGTTGGGGTCTGATGTAGTGCCAATCTTAGACCACAACCAGTGCTGATAGCCGCACATGGCTGAAGCATAGTTGGCAATTCTAAAGGACAGAGAGTCCGAAGAGAACACTTTCCTGCCAAGCACATCCAGCCTTCTTCCCTCCCTGTCTGCCGGGGAAGTTTGAATTCCCCCCGCTCTGGATCTTACGGAGGCAGCCGCTATTACTAAGGAATTGGGAGGGGGATGGTTGTGAAAAATTTGCGCCCCTTCTTTGGGTACAGAATATAAAGAATCTGCCAATTTGTTGGTAGGAGAGACAGAGGCCGGCTTTGCCCATAGCACAGTGGCTGGTTCCAGCAGCTGATCTAGCAAGGGCAAAGTTACATGTCCAGACTCCCCTGACCCCAGTATGCCAAAAATGGGTCCTGTCTGGGCCTTTTTAACAACCTTCGTGGGCAGTTTAGGGAGAGAGGATGCCATTCTCCTCAACATAGACTGGAACGCCTTAGAGTCCTCTGTGGCTAACGACATATTAGCGTCCGATATGGTATCAGGGGGTGGTGGGGAGATGGTCTCGTCCTCCTCAAGCGATGGAGATGACGATGAGGACGATCGTGATGCCGACGCCCCCGGGGAAGCCATCCGGGGTACCGTCGGTACCGATGGTACCGTGTCCTCTCTATGGGCCCCCAACAGGGAGGTCAGGAGCTGCGTAGCCCCCGATGGCGCTAACCTCATTCCCGGTCCAGACTCGAGCGTCTCGGTGCCGACGGTTCCGAGGTCCAAGGGTGCCTGTACCGACCCCGTCTCCGACGGTGGGGGACGAGATATGGTAGCCGTCGGTGCCGCTCTAGGTGGAGCCGGAGGCAGATAGGGGTGCTCCCGTGCCGGAAGTGTAGGGTACTCGAAGTCCTGCGCATACGAAGGAGGACTGCGTGATCGGTACCGATAATCCCGGCCATAGCCATAGTCCCGATGTCCGTGCCTCGGTGAACAGCACGAGCAAGGTGAGCGTGATCGGCGCTCCAAGTGGTACCGGAGGGGTGTGTGTTCGTTCCGGTATCTAGGTGATCGGGATCGAGAATGGTAATGCGGAGATTTGGAGCGAGACTCTCTTCGCACCGTCGGTACCGTAAGTAGAAGAGGTGGTACCGATCGAGACAGCGGAGTCGGCGGTGCCGTCCCCCTCGTCGATCCCGACGGTCGTGGGGATTGCTGTCCTGTAATCACCGTCGGTGCCGCCGGTGCCGGCTCCCGTGAAGAGCTTTTCTTTTTCTTTTTCTTTTTATCCCCGCTCTTGGTCCCCCGCTCCGAAGAGTGCGCGACTCCCCGCGCACCTGGTATCTCGGTACCGCTACCCGTCATGCGCCTAGGGCTGGACGCGTGTGTAGCGATGCTCCCCTCCGCGGAGCGGCCGGTACCGGCAATCTGCATGTCGAGCGGCCCCTCGGTCCCGAGTTCGCCGGTGCGGGCGGTACCGGTGTGGGGACTTGCCCTCGGTCTGGGCGGTACCGTCGGTGCCGGAGCCGTTGGAGCCGGAATTTCCATCGGCCTGGAGTGCCGGGCGGGGAGCCTCAGGGGCCCCTCTTCACCGCCCTCTAGTGCCCTTTTAGTTAAGATGTCTTGTAGCCGTAGCGCCCTGGCTCGCTTAGCTCTGTTAGAGAGCACCGAGCAGGCCCCGCAGGTCCGGGTATTATGACCTTCTCCCAAGCAGGTTAGGCAACGATCGTGCTGGTCGCTAACTGAGAGGGTAGCCGGGCAAGAGCCACAGCGTTTAAAGCCCGGCTGTTTGGGCATTCCGTTTGCCCCGAAGGGCGCAACGGCCCGGGGAACGTCCCGCGGGCTAGGGCGGCACTCCTACTCACAATCCTTTTTAATCTTCTTTCTAATCTTCTTTTTCTTTTAGCTGACAACAACGCTGAAAAGCGCCGAGAAGTCTTCCAACGCCACGCGGTTGGAAGGAACTGAGGCGGTGAGGGCTCCTCCCCCTATTTATCCTTCCATCCCTCGTGATGCGGGCCCGCGCTTTTCTCGGGATGGGAGGGGGAGTGGAGGGGGCGGAGCCCTCACCATATTCTAGTCTTTTCCAGGCGTAATCTGCCTGGATACTGCTGACGAGAGGTTTTCCGGTGCCTGCGGAGCAGGAAGTAAATCCCAAGAGTGAGAATCGCGGAGATCCTCGAAGTAGAACCGTGTCTTTCCTGCGACTGAAAAGCAGTCGTGTAGAAAATAACATCAGGTTGGGAAGAAAGACTGCAAGTACAGAGTAATTAACCTCAATGTGTACCACCATGATGAAATAATCCTGTCCTGGGAAGTGGTGCAGGAGGCTTCCTGAACAGCTCAACTCCATGAACCTGACTGAGGCATGAACAGGTCAGTATTCAACAAGCAGCCAGCCGTGAGTCTCATAAAAAGACAATTTAATTCCATCCATCATTGTCAGCTTAGCACATTGTGTGCTGTCAATTCACTTTGTTAAAAAGACTTCCTTTAGTGTAAGAAAACTAAAAGGTAGCTATGAATTTTCATGAAGAAGTTTCCAGTGGATTGAAGTTACTGGACTCCGTGCATAATTTTATTTTCCCTTCCCAAGTAAAGAAAACTTCAGCATTACCACTGCATAAAGGCAAAAGAAATACTAACATCATTCTCCTGCACTCTCTTTGGCCTGACAGAACTTTCTGGAGAAAATTACATAAACTTTAATGATTAGAAGAGGATCCAAGTAGAATTCAAAAACTGAACTTTGAAATCTCCGGCAACTGCAAATTTTATTGGTGGACACAATATAGGTGCCATCTAGTTTCTCAATTTATGTATAACGTGTGTTTGTGTATCTGAGTGCATGTGCACAAAATCTCCCTCAGCAGGGAAGCCAGCATAGGTTGCACTTCCCCCATTGGAGCGGTTTTGTGTGAAGTCACCTTCTGTTCACACAGGCAACAGCACAATTCTGAATTAGTGTCCTGACTGCATAATTTTAATCAAACCCACAAATATTCTGCTATGGTTATTTGAAAGGAATTTTATTTTCTGTCTCTGGCACCATTTGCAACAAGCTGACACAGAAATGAATGAAAAATATGCTAAAAAAGTGTTTTCATGTTTTTACATTACTGCAGTAGGAAAATAATCAACAATGGGTGTGCACACAGAAAAATCTCCTGGAAATGTTAAGCAGTACTATCACAGCTGTTTGGGACAGTTTCCAATTAAACTAAATGCAGTGAATTATCTACTGTGCTTTCATTTGTCATATAGATAGATTAGATATAGATATAGTACCAAAATGGATATATATAAATCAGTAGAGGATCTCTCCTCTCCCCTCCCCCCAATCAAGGTGGGGATCAATTTGTGATGATACCATTGGACTGATGATACCAGTTCTTTCCTATTATTAATAATTTATATATCATCATCGGTGTGCCTGGTACTGAACAATCATTAGAGACAGGTTCTTGCCCCCAGCAGGCTTACAATATAGGATGAACAAGGGTGGGGAGACACAAGTGTGGGGAACATAGGAAGAGATAAAAACTGAGAAACTGCAGGTGCACATGCTTAGCTTTGTTATAGGGGAGAAGGGAAACCTGAGTAAAAGGACAGCAGAATGAGCACGAGTGAGCAGTAACTAGTACTACTGAACATATTGTAGATTCAATACATTCTTTATAGAAATCCCAAGCTTGCACCCTTCTCACCACATAGCATCCAGATTCTGCTTGGGACAGCACCGCCCTATAACTTGCTTGGACGCCCAATCTCTTTTCCTCCAGCTTTGATACCCTCCCTCTTTTCCATTCATTATCAGTGCAATTACCAACTTGTGTCCATCCTGCTCAACTAGTTTCTAAACCTTCCTGTCCTCTACCCTACATACTCCACTAGAATTCAAGATGTGGGTGAATCACAACATGAAAACATCAAACATTACCTCTATGGGAGCTTAACCCGGATGTCCGTCTTACTGAAAGGAGCAGGGTATGCTTTCATGGATGTAGTTGAATTTTTGATGTTTTTATGCCATGACTGACATATATTTTGAACTGTAGTCAAGTACATGGGAAAAGAAGTTATTTGCTAGCATAGCATCAATGGATATAGAAATCGTAGAAGTATTTCTATCTTTGTCGGAGTTTGGATGGAGGGGTTCTGAATTGTTTAGCAACCTTAGTTCCCATCATACATACTTGGGTTTTTGAGTGAGAAAAACAATATATTGAGCTGTTTGTGCCATGTATGGAATTCCAAACCCAATGTTATTTTCTAAACGTAGTACAGCATGTAATTTTTTGTGGCGGGGGAAACCTAAACAGTTCAGGAAATATATTGGTAAAGGCAAAATAACTCGAGTGTAATATTAATTTTGCATGTGAATTGCAAGGAACCCCCATGGTGCTATACAAAACAACAAAATACTAACCAGGCTCCCCCATCATTTCTTCCAGTGAGAAAATGATTTGTTAACCTCTTGTTGCAGGGGGAACCTCTGTTGTAATGACATGCACACAGTGCTATTAAATTACTCCATGATTCTGTATGATTGCTAATTGTTTGAGCAACAATACCCTGTCGAAACACCATCTACAAAACTGTGACAATAACTATTTTTAACCTTTCCTAAAGGCACATTAAATAAGCATTACAGTTTCAGGGTGGGAGTGGGGGGCAGAATTGTTTTTAAGGGAAAAAAACCCACAACCAACCCTACCCCATACTTCTGACAGAGCCACTTTGTACCTGGAGGAACGGTGCCAGAACCAATGTTTAATATAAGGCATATCTAATAAGAACAGTTGTGGATTATAGTCACAGAGTGCGTAAATTATCCTCACCTTAAAGCAAATTTTCACAATAAGGCTTTGCTTTTTATCAACCTGGAACTCTAAGGACTCCACCTGCATTTGTGGCTTGGTGGAACAAAACACTGTCGAACTACAGAACAATAGAACTACTTGTAACTGTCTGTGCACCATACCATATTTGGTGACTGACTAAGCAACAGTCATAATCATTGCCACACCAGTACTCCCTTAGCAATCAGTTCATTTGTTCTTAAATAAAAATAATAAAGTAGCTGAATTGCAACATGAACTGAAATTAACAAAACATGGTTTCTTAAGAGGGGGAAGGGAGGGAACTATATTCAATGCAAACCAATGAAATCTGTAGAAGACACAAGAAGGAATCTTATTTCTCTTCCAGGTGCTCTTATTACAAAATTTGGGGTCTTCACTTAAGGATATAAGGAGCTGCCTAATGGAGTCAGACCAATGGTCCATCTTAGCCCATTATTGTCACAACCTGACATGACAGCAGGGTTTCAAATCTCTCTCTCCAGGGTCTCCGGCAGAGGCCCTACCCAGGCATGCTGTCAGAGACCTTCCAGGATCCCCAGCAGAAGCCTCACCCAGACATGTTACCAGAGATCCTGAATCAGAGATGCTGGGGATTAAACCCGGGATCCTATACATGCAAAGCATGCACTCTACCACCTAATTTCAGTGAGGATATGCCACTAAGTTGCTCCTAGGGGCCTTCTTTCAATCTCTATTTTTGTGCTACTTTTGCCGTTACTGTAGAATCCCTTAAGTATTCTGAAGATCATGTAGCTGAATACTAGAAAATACACATTTAAAAGGTCTAGTTTTCTACATCTTTGCATCCTTGTGCAGCATTCACATTTGTGCAAAGTGGTGTAAAATACTATGGCTGCAGTTCACAAACAACTAGAGTAGTTCCTTTGAGGCCTTTAACAGGACTCCTCTGCAGCAAGTGGTTTATGAATTGGGCCTAAAGCTGTGTTCATGCAGGACAGTAGCTCCAGAGAAAGCAAGACATGGCTCTGCGGCAACAGCTCTGAAATCATTGTGGGTGCCGTTAGACAAACCCCTCCCCCACCCACTACACACCCACTAAACATGCTGCAGGGCTGCAGCGGTGCCCTACGGGTGCCCTGCAACATGTATACCGGGTAGGAGATGGGTGGGTTGTGGGTAGGGAAGTGCTTGTCTACAAGCACCCAGTGTTAACATGCTGCCCTAAAATAACTTGGCAGTTGCTTCAAAAGAAATAAATGACAGCGTGCCAGAGGCAGATAACAGGAAGAATGCACTGCAGTACACAATGCAGTATATCGATACCATGTCAGAGTCCCCTAAAGTAGAAGGGAATTAGTCTGCTGAGATAGACCCTCATGACTTGAGTAATGGAACCATGCTCCCTCCCATACTATAGGGGTAGGCAAAGTATCCCTAAGATCACCAACCAAACCGATGTGTGTGTGTGTGTGTGTGTGTGTCTGTAGCCTGCCACGAAACACCAACACAGGTGGAGTGTGTGGGGAGTGATTCAAATAGGTGGATCCCAGCATGGCTACCACAGAAGTGGCCACCATACATTTGGCTGGCCCTACATGGAGCACTCCAGATTTTGTAGCAGTGCTCTGTGCATCGCCCCCCTGAGTGGGTGCTCCGTGGGTCACAGGAGCACACATCTGGCTGCTCCACCTATAGATGGGTGGTCGGATCTGTGGCTCCTGGGAGGCCATATAGGGTAGCATCCCATCTGAAAACACCCAAAGTTAATAATATATAACAGCCATACAACTGTTTATCATGCTGTTAAACAGTTCCAAAACAGACTTTTAAGAAGCAATCTCAAAAGCGTACAGAGGAGTTTTGACAGTAAACATCCAAGAAGCTTAATTTTAAGCAGCAGGATGAAGTAACTAACAGCAGCATTTGACAACAAACAGAGCAGCCAACAGCAAGTAAAATTACCAGGAAGAGAAGGCTCACCTGACTTGGACACGTGAATAGAATGGAAGTTTCCAGAATGGCAGCTCAGGTTATGATGTAGAAACCGCCCGAGAAAAAGAAATCAAGAGACCTACATCACAGATGGTAAGGTCTCGTCAAAACAGGCATTACATGGAGCAAACCCCAGGCAATGTCCTTGGATCACAGGATGTGGACAAATCTGGTCACTGATTCATGTTCCATTTGGAATGAAGAGAAGTAATTGGCTATAGTGTTCCCACAGCATTTTGCCTTCTGCCTTGGAAAACTTAATATTGCATTGACACAGTGCCCCCACCTTGATTGTCGTGTATGAATATGGCCTATCCAATCACTTGACACAACAGAAGACCGCTACAAGAGTCCAGACAATGGGAACCAGGGTCCTAAACTACAAACATTTTTCCAGTATGTTCCGCAACTTTTTACTGTGGGAATGTTAATACATTCCACCAGCACCATCTATAACAATCAATAAGGCACCCTACACTAAGAATGGTTCCAGAGCTCTGTAAAAGGTCCATCATACAAATTTAATTAATTTATTTAAATTTATATCTCACCCTTCCACTCAGAGCAGCATAAAAGGTAAAAACACATAAAAACACATTAAAATCCCTTTAAAGAAACCCACCACCAATCCTAACAAACCCTCACCCAGCTCCTAACCTGCCTGCCAAACACTTTGCCGAAAAGAAAAGTCTTACATCACCTCCAGATTAATATACTCTGGCTCTGATGGACATCCAGGAGGCGTTCCACAAAACTGGAGCAGCAACTGAAAACATCCCCTCCACACGCCCTCGTCATATGAGCCCGATTGGCAATTGGTACCCAAAAGAGGGTGCTCCTGGCTGAAGGCAAGGATCGTGGTGGAACTTGATAGAGAAGGTGGTCTTTCAGATATGTGCAGTCCAGGTCATTTAGAGTGTAAAGGTCAAAACCAGAACCTTGAATTTTGCCCGGAAAGTTATTGGTAGTCAGTGCAGACTGCAAGGAGCCAGGCAGCTACATTCTGCACCAGCTGCAGTTTCCAAACAGTCATCAAAGGCAGCCCCACTTAGTGCGTGTTGCAGTAATCTAGCCTTGAGGGTATGCAGGCATGGATGATGGTAGCTATAACTGAATTTGTAAGAAAGGACTGCAGCCTCCTCACCAGATGAAGTTGGTGAAAAGCACTCCTGGCCACCGCTGCAAC
Source organism: Sphenodon punctatus (assembly GCA_003113815.1). Classification (NCBI taxonomy): domain Eukaryota; kingdom Metazoa; phylum Chordata; class Lepidosauria; order Sphenodontia; family Sphenodontidae; genus Sphenodon; species Sphenodon punctatus. Next base: position 740,574 of record QEPC01000075.1, read on the forward strand.
CTGATGCTCCAGGTACAACAAGGGATCCCGAAGCTTTCCTGCAATGAGAACCTGAGTGACGAAAGGAGGCAGGACTCCATCAAGGCCAGGAGTTCCAATCTTCCTCAAGTGACAGGGCCGGCCAGTCATCATCACTCCAGTCTTGTCTGGATTAAACTTCAATTAAATGAAACACTGAATTAAAAAGAATTAAAAGTGACTACAAACTAATGTTCTGTTTTTCAGAAGCCTACTTCTAAACACCACCATGGACTCAAAAGTAGTTTTTTTTAAAGTTAGATCCCATAATCACAAGATTAAGTTCAGGACAAATGAAAGGATTGATTTAGATCTTAAAGGTTAGCTTGAATTAAGGTTAAAGAAAGATCAGATAGGTATGATGGAACAAGTCCATTTGGAGCCTTAAAAGTCAATACAATTACAATTAAAATTTATTGTGATAGCATTAGCCGACACAAGATGAAAACAAAATGGATAATTAAAAACTGAGACTACAATATTAACATCATTCGAACCCAATAAAAATAATATACATTTTAAGTTACCCATTCTCCACAGCAGCCAGCCTTTCTAATTTTGATGACTGAGGCACAGAATTTTGCCACTTGGATCATTATGGACAGATCTAGATCACCCAGAAGAAAGAAAAGCACCTCACGCTGGCTACGTGGCCTCATATTCAATAAAATTGGTTTAAGAACTGATGCACATACTTCATCATAGAGATGACAATCAAAAAGAATATGCACAACAGACTTAACTACCTGGTGTGTACAGTATCTCATATCATACGGTACTTTGGCCACTCTGCCCTCTAAGACTGCCGAGGGTAGCAGGTTAAATCTTGCCAGAGTAAATGCTATCCTATGAGACCAGATAGAAACCTGCGATAAATATGTTGCAGCCCTAGGTTGGATTACAAGGAATTTAAACATGTCAGATACCCTTGGGCAGATATCACCATAGAAAGTGTTTGTTTTTCTTGATAATTTATGCAGCACTTAATTAGAGTAAGTGCTTTAGAATAAGTCATCGAGAGTATAAATATTCTTTAGAGAAACCCAATTGCGACAATAAGTGTGTTTTACTGTTTTTCCAAGGACCTGCTGCAGAGGAGGAGAGTGCATAGAAAACAAAAGAATCATGAGCAGAAAAATTTACAGCCAATATTTCAGGATAGCTAACGAGGCCATTGAGCAGATTCCTATCTCAGCTCCCATCATAGCAATGGGTGTGTTCCTAGGTACATGTAAAACAGTTCTAATAAATCTATTTTGGCAAACCTCCAGCTCAGACACCAAAGTTGGGCCCCATATAGGGATGTCATAAGGGAATTGTGATGGGACCTTAGCTTTATAGAGTTTAACAGCTGGAAGAACCATCTCTCTGCCCCCCCCCCCCTTTGAAAAATTAAAACTGATGATCCCTTTACAGGTGCTATCAGCTGGAGCACTTGCTATTTTATCATGGAGGCGCCAGGCAGCTGACTGGGAAAAAGCCACCCCCAAGTACTTATATGAAGAAACTTGCTCTATTAATCGAGAATCCATGTACCACCTATGCTGCGCTCGAGAATTTCCAACCACCATGATCTTGGTCTTAGCATAGTTGACCACCAGTTGCTCTAGTCTGCAATAATGAGAAAATCCTTTAATCAACCGTCTCAACCCGACTAGAGTAGGAGAGACCAGAATTGTGTCATCTGCATAGAGCAAGACCGACACTGGTGAACAGCCCACCACTACTGGATGATACAAGGGAGCCTTCAATACCTCTATTACTCCATTAATGTAAATGTTAAAAAGCAAAGGGGCAAGTAAAGATCCCTGATTTACCCCTCTGGTGGTAGGGATCGGGGAGTACAATATACTTTGATGGCCTGTACGGACTTGCAGAGAGGTCTTTTGATGGAAGGTCACAAATCAAGCAGTCTGCGATCTATAGTAGCCTGGATCAACTTACACCATAGTCACTCCCTGTTTATCGAATCAAATGCAGTCCTCAAATCAACCAAGCAAACATGCAATGATGAACTCGATCTTGACCAAACGTATTTTATTAATTGATTTAGAACAAACACATGGTTCAAAGTTGACTTCCCTTTGCAGAAGCCTGCCTGCTCCTGTCCAGCACATCTTCTTGGTCTACCCAATTCTGTAGTCTCTGAAGGAGATATTTAGAATAGAACTTTCCAATCACACACAAAAGGCTTATAGGTCTGTAGCTGACTGGATCCTTAACATCCCCCTTCTTAAAAATTGGAACCACAATGCTTTTATACCATTTTGAAGGAATAACACCAGTCTCATTAATTACAGTGAATAAATTAGCCAACACTATGCACCACCAGGAAACATCAGCTTTTAAAACTTCTGCAGGAATTAAATCTATATCCAGAGCTTTGTTGGATTTTAACTGCAATATTAACAGCTCACGTTCCTCCTCCGTGACCAGGGACCATCCTGGGCTCGATTCAACAGGGGATAATTCCAACTTAAAATCCATAGATAAGGGTGTTGAAAAAAGGTTGCAACGGTGGTTCTCCCAAATAGTGACTGGGATGCATGCCTGAGTCAGAAATTTAAAGAGCTAGATTAATTAATCAGTTTCCAAAATGCAGCAGAGTTATTCTCATGTGCGGCTGACTCGAGGGCCAGACAGGCCTCTTTACAATGGGCCAGCTTCTTACTCTGCAGCAAAGACTTCTAGTTCCCTTTTGCTTTGAAAATAAGATTTAGGGTCAATTCTCTTATTATTCCCCTTGAGTAAACGAGCTTGCTTTTTAAGATTTGCCCTGGCCTCACAACATTCTTTATCAAACCATCCTGCATACACTCTACCCTGCTGTGCTACAGATCTTATTGGGTTCAGCAAGCAGGGGTGGAGCGCTTCAGTAATCAAACCAAAGCATTCAAGTATTGGAATGGTCTTAGTCAGTATTTCATCCTTGAATGCACTAAATTGGTCCGAGACCAGCAAATGTATTATTGACTCTTTCAATTGGAGAACCCATTTAGCACGTCGTTCAATAGTCTCACCCTGGGTATCTATTTCAAGAGTTTTGGGCACCCTTATGCTATCTGGAGGAAACAAAAGTGTCAGTTCCAAGACCAGCGGCTGATGGTCTGAGTCTACCGTGGACTGTATGGAAAAACCTTGAACAAACCTTGAACGAGCCGCTATTGTGTGGGAGGATGCGGGGTAAAAATGTAATAAATAAATAAAATAAATAAATAAATAAAAAGGAGAGCCACTTCTGATTCAAGGATATAAGCAATTATGCCCATCCCATTGGGTGCTATAAAAGTAAATTCACCACAAGCATCACCGGGCATATTGCCATTCAGAATAGTCAAACCTACAGTGTCAGCAAGACGCCCTAACTCCATACCCATTTTATTCGACACTTTGTCCTTTGACTCCCTAAATGGCCTCAGATAGAATGGGCACTGCTCACCCGCACCTAATAGGGCCAACTCATTCACATCCCCTCCAGTACGTGTATTAAAGCCCCCCGCCAGCGCCATACCTGTCAGATCAATACAAGAACAGTCAAATCAATATGCAACTTTTTCTGGTTTTGATCAGAAAAGGTCAAAGGTTTTGACCTCATTGTATCACATAAATGGCACAAAGATAATCCTTTAACCCAAGGGCTATGGGTTTTAAAGTAAGCTTTCAACACAAATAAGAAGCTTCAATGTCTTGGTGGCACCCTAGTTCACGTAGCTACATGAACCATTTACATTAACTTTTCAGGAAACTTTGTTTGGTAGGTCTGTATCTTTTTCATTACCAGCTTGTGAAAGTTCATGTAAAAGATGCTGACAGTTAGGGTTGCCACCTATGTATATTTTTCCAGGCCACTTATGAAAAATACATGTTGTAGGGCCTGCATTGGTGCCAATGCAGACCCTGCAACATGTATTTTTCATAAGTGGCTTGGGGAAATATACATAGGTGGCAACCCTAACTGTCAGGGAGCAGAGGGAGTGGAGACCAAATCTCTGAGCCGTACTTTTCTGTGAAACAGAAAGCACTGCCAGAGCCAAGCACAGAGTAGTTGGCTAAATAGGCTTACCCGGCCTGGCAATGTCTATGTTCTGTAGTCCATCTCATGTCTACAGCCACTTTTCCCAGCTGGTTCAGCAGAGCTCCAGTGACTTGAATGGGGTAAAAAAGGTTAACACCAGCTGGGGATCTTGCTTCACTGACTTCAATCAAACAAGGCCAAGTTACATCAGCTTGAACTTTGGGCCTATTGTTTAAACTTTCCAATGGACAGACCAATTTAAAACAGCTGGGGATCTGCTAATTCATCTCCTGCTCTTCCTATGGCAGGCCATACATTACTCTAATTCTTGTTACCCTGCTTTGGCTTGGATTCTACACCCCTCTTTCATTGCAACCCCCTCCCCCTGCCACCAGGATACAGTGGTAAGTGGTTGGCTGGAATACTGGATGTAATCGCTGCTAGGCCTGTGTCAATTGGGAGTTACGCCACTGAAGTCAATGGAAATATAGTACATTATTCCTTCCTGACACTGTGGAGGTCCAGAGCACTAACCTTGGACTCTGGACACTTGAGATCTTTTTCTAGACTACTAGGCAACCTTGTGCAGAAGCCCCTTCTCTCCCCTCCCTATGTTTCCCTATCTGTAAAATAAGGGTAATCCCACTCCTTTCTGAAGTGCTTGAGCAGAGCTATGGGGAATTACAAAAGTGCTAGAGCAGAGTCTGATTGCCAGCGCATTAATGGTAGCGGGAGCTAAGAGACTGAATTTCCCCAAGGATTTAGAAAGGCACCTGGTTTCTACAGACACTGCAAGAAATTTGTGGCATAAAAACCTGAGTCTTAGGGGAAGGACAGCGTATAAATTTAAATAAATAAAAAGCTGTCAGAGCTCAGCCACATGGGGTCTGTAACTGTTTTCATTAACCTGGAATTTAGGGGGGTGAATTAAATATGGGTTTATTAGCCAGACTGGACTCCAGTATGGAGGACACACTTAATGTGGCTTGAAAGGGGAATTGGTCACCTACCTCTGTGAATTCCTTTCTCCTCTGTCTATGGATAATCCTCCGCACGGGTAGCTCTGCGGATGGCCACCGGGAGGCAGAAGAAGAAAAACACTTCACTGTGCCTGCGAGAAGAGCTATCCCCCGTCAATCTTCAGTCCATATCCTAGCCGAGGGCATAGTCCTGAAACAAAACTAGAAACTTGATCACAGATTAACCACCTGAAACTGTAGGCCCTAAAATCTGTGTAACACATGTAAATCTATAAGCCCTAACGACCCCTGAGATAGGGCCATACTCCTATATTGTTTTCTTTTATTTTTTTGCTGTTTGGCAGGGTGGGTCGAAGGATTATCCATAGACAGAGGAGAAAGGAATTCACCGAGGTAGGTGACCAATTCTCCTTTCTCCCTCTGTCTCCGGCTAATACTCCGCACAGAATATACCCGAGACCCTAAAAAACTCTAAGGGTGGGGACAAACAGTGCCCGGAGAATCAAGCACCGCCTGCAGCACCCTTCTGCCAAACGCCGCATCTGCGGACTTGAACATGTGGAGTTTGCAATGCTTAACGAAGGTATGCAGGGAAGACCAGGTGGCTGCCCTGCAAATTTCATCATAGGATGCCCTTTGCTTAAAGGCATATGAAGTAGCTGCACTTCAAACTGAGTGTGCCCATATTTGGATAGGAGGGACTTTGCTCTTTGCTTTATAAGCCTCCACAATGCACTGCTTCACCCACTTGGATAAAAGCATCTTCGAAGCTTTCAACCCTCCCTGTCCTGGTCTAATGTTGATGAACAAAGCTGTCATGGATCTAATAGCCCTAGTCCTTGCCAGGTAAATTTTTACAGCCTTTCGCACATCTAACTTGTGCCATATCCTTTCCTTTGGGTGGCTTGGGTTGGGACAAAAAGAGGGTAAAGAAATCTCCTGAGATCGGTGAAATAGTGAATTGATCTTAGGAATAAAGGCCTGGTCCGTCCTAAGGACCACTGATTGCTCCTGGAAGACACAAAAATGTTCTTCCATCGAGAGCGCCCCCAATTCTGACACCCTTCTAGCTGATGTGACTGCCACAAGGAAGACTACCTTTAGGGATAACATGAATAAAGATACATGTTTTAACGGCTCAAAGGGAGGCTTTGTTAAAGCTTCTAACACTAGGTTTAAACTCCAAGAGGGACATCTGTGCACCACCGGTGGAGAGATTGCTTTGGCTGCCTTCAAGAACTGTTTCACATGCTTATGTGAAGAAACCCGTTTATTTGCCACTGCTCTGAACACTGAGTCAATTGCTGCTGCCTGTCTTGCCAAAGTGTTAGACTTTAGGCCCCTATCTAACCCATCCTGTAAGAATTGAAGAATGCCTGCGATCTCCAAATTGCATGGATCATACCCCTTCTGAGTAGCCCACAGGACAAAGATTTTCCAAGTTGCTCCGTAAGCCCTTCTCATAGCTGGCCGCTTGGCCTGCTGCAGGATTGACAGGACTGCGTCTGAGTACCCTTTCCTCTTCAAGGCTGAGCGTTCAAGAGCCATGCAGTCAGTCTTAATACGTGCAGGTTCTTGCATAGGATCGGGCCCTGACTGAGAAGATCTGGCCTCAATGGTAGTTTCACATGAGTGATGCTGACTCTGAGCTCTATCAGGTCTGAAAACCATGGTCTTCTTGGCCACCATGGTGTTATCAGGAGAAGATACGCTTGCTCCCTGATGAATTTTGACAATGTTCTTGCTATTAGAGGAGTGGGTGGAAAAGCGTAGAGCAAACCCTTTGGCCAGCTGTGATTCAGAGCGTCCACAGCCAATGCTGTTCTGCATGGAGTCTTGGACATGAAGACCAGTAGTTGTGCGTTCTCTCGATTGGTGAATAGGTTCACCANTCTTGAGAATCTGAGGAGTCCTCCTTTCCCGGCTTTTCCATCAGATAGAGACTTTGGTCATAAAATCCTCCTTGTAGTTAAGGGGAAATTGTCTGTCTCTGTCCCTGGGGTCAGGTAATGCTTCCTGGGAAGTTGAGCCTTGAATCTCATCCCACTCCTGCCCCGAGTCTATCTCAGAGGCTGATAGGATTAACCCCTCCTCCATTTCCCTGCGCCTTTTAGGCTGGGTTTCCCTGGCACGGTCCTTCAAGGAGCCAGAGGAATCTCACAGTCTCAGCCTTGCGCCCCCTTGTGGACCTTTACTCCTCTTATTTCCCATCTTATGCGAGACTTTCCCCCCCTTTGGCCTAACTACTCCCGAGGGGGGGGGGCATTTTAAGAGGAGTGAGTGCAATAGCTTTCCCATAGTGGATGCCAAAAAGGGCATGTCCACCTGTGGGCTCTCCTGTTGAGCTGCCGCTTGCTGCACTTCATTTTCTTTTGGCCCCTCCATGTCAGCCTGCATTGCTGCACTGCTGAATGGGATCTGCGCTGCGGCAGGAACAGCCCCCGCCGTGCGGTGCTGATCCTTGGCGGGGGGAGGCTAACTGGGATCCCTTCAGGGTCTGTCGCCTTGCCCCGCTCTCCTGTTCCTGGGTGCTTTGCGCAGGAACCGGCTGGGCACTCCGCACTCACCCGGACACAGGGGGAAAACACTGCCCTTTCAAGCCTCACCGCTAACTCCCAAGTGCCTCTCATGGTTTGCAATCTCCTTATCTTTAATTTTGATCTTCTTTCCTTTTTTCTTTCTTTAGAATCCTGAGAGGAAGAACTGCGCACCCGAACAGCCTGAAGGCAGAAGATGGACTGAAGATTGCCGGGGGATAGCTCTTCGCGCAGACGCAGTGAAGTGTTTTTCTTCTTCTACCTCCCAGCAGCCATCCGCAGAACTACCCGTGTGGAGGATTAGCTGGAGACAGAGGGAGAAAGTTGTTTTCCTGAGTCAAACTTCACCTGTTTAAAATAGGGTTCAATTTGTCAGATTCCCTTCCCCCACCCCCTCTATTTGGAGAGACATCGGGACTACACCATCTTCAGCTCACAATGTGAGTTATGTTAACTCACCTTCCTGTTCAGACAACCCCTTGCTGCTCTTTGCAAACCTCCCCAGCACCAAATCCCCTTGGATTATAATTCATTCAGGGTTCACATGCAAGATTGCTAGGAATTCATATTAACCTTGCTTTGTTCCAGATTATTTTAATTCTACTATTTAACTAAAAAATCCAGAATTAACCCCCTCTCACCCTGAGCTAAGTGTTAACTAGCCTAGTTTACCAAGTCTGATTCTCTTTCCCCTGTAGATAAGGCCTCAGTGGATGTAATTTCCATGAAGCAGCTGATGCAACAGTGGCAAGACTTTGTACAGGATAGGGGAGAGTGGGAAAAGTTTAGTCTTAGCCTGTAGACAGAGGGGAACTCAGCAGGCAACACTATGTTAGTCGCTGCACCCCTTGACACAGCTCTATCAGCTTCACAAGGCCACTCAGGCTGGACTCCGATTGAGAATCAGCCCCTGTAGAGATGGACACCAATGCCTACAGGAGCTACATAGCACGTGCAAACAACTGGGCAATGCAATCTATTCTCTACTAGGGTTCCTGCTGCCACTCAGTGTAAATGAGAAGTCACTGCAAGCCACCAACGGTCATGAGTTTATCACAAGAAAATGCATTTTCTTCACATTCTGTATCATGTCATACCACTCCATGTTGTCGTATTAATATTTAGCCTAATAAAAAGGCTGAGAGATCTGATGATTCTATAGAAATATATAAGGGGACAATTGAAGTGGAAGGTTTGTTCAAACTAACAGTGAACATGGGTACAAAACTAATGGATGCAAGCTGGTTCTAAATAAATTTAGGCTGAAAATTAGAAGGGTTTTAGCCACCAGAGCAATGAACTACTGGAATAAGATCTCAGGGACAGTTCTTGGAGCAAAGGAACTGAAATAGATTTTGAGATGGATAAACTTACGACACAAAACTCATGAGTTTTCTATTTGATGCAACAGGAGGAAATCACCACACACCACACCCCAATACATGCAGAAATTTGTTTTGCCTTTAAAAAAAAAACCAAAAGCAACAAAAAAATTCCCACCTTCCTGGAGCATCAGAGTTGTTTGCAACAGGAGGTGGGACTGATTGGGTATTCGGATGCCTGGATACTAGAATTATATGTTGGGCACCTGGCTGGTGTGACCTGCATACACGCTCACGGTTTAACTGATTACCACAGTTGGGAGTCGACAGAGTTCTTTTACTTTCCTCTAAAGCAAGGGGGTGACTCATCTGTTTAAGAAATCTGGATTTTTCTTTTTATAAAATTGTTCCCTGTTATTTCAAGCATTGGTGTACTTTTGTTGGTCCCAATCTCTACTTTATGGAAGATTTTTTAAAAAGAAATACACACAAGTTTCCTGTGGGATAGATTTCTCTGTGCAGGCACTTTGGGTATACAGCAAATCCCACATTGGTGCAGGGGTGGACTAGATGACTTCAAGGTCTTTACCAGCTCTATGACTCTATAAGCATCGTGCTACAATTGTGAATACTATGGATGGGCGAACAAGACCGCGGTTCGGGTTTGGCTGCATTCGGTTCGGCCGTTCATGTTCGACCGTTCGCCAGGTTCGTGTTCGGCCATTCGGGTTCGGTTCAGGATCGGCCAAAAAAATAACATGAGAGCTGGAAATCGTGCTAGAAACCGGAAATTCGAGCGCAGGCGGAGTTGTTTGGTGAGTGAGTGTGTGTTTGACTCGGTGGCTGCTCGGTTTGTGTGTTTTGGCTGTGTTTGACTGTTTGTGACTTTGTTGGATTGGCTGTGCTGTGTGTTTGGGTGGTTCAGTTCATGTGTATTGTGGGTGAGAGAGTGGTTCTTGTTTAAAAAAAGAAAAGAAAAAATGAAGAAGGCTCAGGCGGCTGTGGTGCTGATCCCCCGGCTGGGGGCCAACTTGCCAGTGCCACTCGAGGAGGAGGAGGTGGTAGCGGTTGAGGCGGCTGCCCCGGCAGCTACTACACCTCCCGTGGCACTGGTGGCTTACTCCTCGGACGAGGAGGATGTGGCGGGCTCTGGAGCTGCTGCCAGGTTTGAAAAAAAATATTTTACTTTGAGGACAAAAAAGGCTCTATCTGTTGGAGAGAGCTCACTGGCATGCATGTGGGTGCATGGGTGGTGGGCATCAGTCGGGCACAAACAGTGGGCAT
>QEPC01000075.1:763724-804219 GCA_003113815.1 Sphenodon punctatus
GGGGGGAGCAAGGTTGTGAAGAGCTTTATAGGTTTAAATTAGTGTTTATTATTTTAGGTCTTCAGGTTTACGATACAGTCTTTCTATTATTTATGTTGAGAATAACATTATACTTGATTTCTTTTGATATCCAGCCTCTCCGACTAGATATTAAGCGTAAACTAACAGCTCGGTCTGACCGAGTGAAGAGTGTGGACTTACATCCTACAGAGCCATGGATGTTGGCTAGTCTTTACAATGGCAGTGTCTGTGTTTGGAACCATGAAACACAGGTAAACCATTTTTTAATTGGAATATGCTCAATGGAAAGTATAGTAATGTAGTGGTGCTTTTATCCTATTTACACTAATGTATGAACTGTCTTCTCAAATAGCAAATGAGTTAAAAGCTTTAAACTATCAATTAATTGCAGTTTTTTCTGTTAGAACCTATTTTTCCCCTTTGAAAAGTGCGTTTGGAATGTGTTAAGGGAGCATCTTGCTGCACAGGTTAGTTTGAGAAATGGGTCCTATGTATTCTTTGTTTGCGATTATTAAGGGACAACGAACTTAATAGCTGTACGTTTACAAACTGTATCCACAAATACAATTCTTTAAAGTAAATTGGAATATTAACTCTGCATTGAACGATTTATATTATTATTATTATTAGCAAGCACTTTGTATCGGGCGCCTTACAAAGTAATGGAATACACATGGTCCCTGCCCTAGGGCTTACAGTCTGAGAGACAGAGGGTGGGGGAGACAAAGGAAGGGGAACAGAGGTAGAGACAAGGGGTGTAACATTCACGAAGATGCGAGGTCTCGGGTGCACGTGCTTGGCTTGGCTACATCGAGAATGGTGGCTGGCTGGTCGGTCCATGTGGTGAGGATATGAGTACACAGACCTCGGGTAAAATTGTGTACTAGATGGTAGGTATCAGCAGGAGTTAGGAGAGGGGAGCGAGGAGACGGGGAGGGCAGAGCGGAAGAGGTGGGTCTTGAGGAGGGATTTGAAGGTACGAAGGGAGGGGACGAGGCGGATGCGGGCAGGGAGGGAGTTCCAGGCATGGGGGGCAGCTAGGGAGAAGGGACGAAGGCGGTTAGGGGAGCAGGGGAGGTGAGGGAGGGCGAGAGAGGGGAAAGAGGGGGAGCAGTGTTCAGGCTGGAGTACGGAGGGAAATTAGCGCAGAGAGGTAGGGGGGAGCAAGGTTGTGAAGAGCTTTATAGGTGAAGACTAGGAGCTTGTGCAGGATTCGTTCGGGAAGGGGGAGCCAGTGAAGAGAGGAGGGGCTGCATGTGGTTGAAGCGACAGGTGAGGTGGATGACCCTGGCAGCAGAGTTTTGGACGGAGAGCAGGGGAGAGGCCAGTGAGAAGGAGGTTACAGTAATCGAGGCGAGAGATGACCAGGGCGTGAACAAGGGTTTTGGCAGAGGAGACAGAGAGAAGGGCAAATATTAGCAATATTATGGGGAGAGAAGCAACCGGATTTGTCGTCAGAGTCGATGTAGGGTTTAAAAGAAAGAGGTGAGTAAAAGATGAAGCCTAAGCTACAGACTTGGGGGACGGGAAGGATGGTGACCCTGTCGATTAGGCTCGACAGGGAGGAGGGAGAGGAAGGATTGGGGTAGGGGGAAGATAAGGAGTTCAGTTTTAGCCATGGTGAGTTTGAGTTGACGTTGAGACAGCTGGTGAGGCGAGCGTGAACAGATGGAAAGAGGGAGGGAGTAGAGAGAGAGTTGAGTGTCATCAGCATAGCGGTGATATTGGAAGCCATGGGAAGCAATGAGTTTGCCTAGGGACAGTGTGTGGATAAAGAAGAGGAGAGAGTCAAGGACAGAGCCTTGGTGAACACCAACCGAGAGGGGAAAGAGGAGGAGGTGGAGTTGGCAAGAGACACATTGAAGGAGCAGTCAGAGGAGAACCAGTTGAGGACGGAAGCTAAGGGAGTGAAGTGAGTCCAGCAAGAGTGAGTGGTCTACAGTATCGAAGGCAGCAGAGAGGTCAAAGAGGACAAGAATGGAGTAAAGGCAATTAGATTTAGCCACAAGAAGATGCTTGGTGATCTTAGCAAGAGCAGTTTAAGTAGAGTGAAGGGGGCGCAATTTATATGACAAATTGCGGCTGCAAAAAAGCTAATGCAATTCTAAGCTGCATAACAAAAGCATTGTCTCCAAGTCAGCGGCAGTCGTAACTCCACTGTATTCCGTACTTGCTAGACCTCACCTGAAGTATTGTGTCCAGTTTTTGACACTTCATTTTAAGTCCATTGACAAATTGGAGTGGAACTGGCTATGTTTCATCTAGCAAAGTGAAGATTAAAGGGAGACATGATAGCAGTCTTCAGATATTTTCTAGAGGGCTGCCACCAAGAAAAGGACAAGGAACTGTTCTCTGCTGCAGATGACAGAACTAGAAATAATGGGCTGAAATGACAGGAAGGTAGACTTTGGTTTGATAACAAGAAAAATTTCCTATTAGTTAGAGCTGTTTAGCAGTGAAACAAGGTGCCTAGTGAGATTGTCCTGGAGGACTTTAACGTGCACAGTGGTGGCAGCTCTGGGGATCCAGCGTCTGCATCTCTGGGTTTTACCCAGAGCATCTAGGAGTGCACCTACAGTATTGACCAGGTGCTTGACCTCATTTTTGGACTGGGCTTTCTGGTTTTGGATGTTTGCATCACCCCTATTGGGTGGTCCAAACATCACCTCGTGTGTTTTAGTGTGGGTGCTGTCCTACTTGACAGCACCATAGCCAATTGATTGTTATATGTCCACGGAGATTGCTGAATCCAGTGGATTTCAGCAAGCTCATTATTAGTTCTGGAGTTAATGCATCTGCCCCTTCCAACCAGGGGGTTGACAGGCTCACCAACAGCTATTTAAGCTGTTAGGGGGGGTCCTCGATTCCCTGGCTCCTCGACAGATCCTGGTTGTCTCGACAGTCCATAGACTGCTGTGGTATAACGGTGATCTGGTGGACTTAAAAAGGCTGGGGTGTAGATTGGAGAGGAGATGTTTGAGGAACTGCCTGGAGGCTGATCTTCAGCTGGAGAAAGAGTTTATGCAGATGCACAGAAGGGCTATTACTGAGGCCAAGCACTTGTACTTGTCCATGGGCGTAGACGCTGCAGGGAAGAGATTGACACAACTGGTGAACCCAGACTGTCTCAATCAGTCTACACTTTTTTCAATAGAGTGGTGTGAGGAATTTTCTATGTTCTTTGCAGAGAAGATAGAGGGACTCCAGGGTGGGACTTGTTAGGCCTTTCACTGTGAAGAGCCACAAAGTCCCTAGGGACTGTATTCCCCTGGCTGAACTTGATGTGGTTAATGATGAGGAAGTTTGTGCACTGTTGAGATTGTTGAGACCCACCACGTATGCCTCTGACCAGTGCCCATCTTGGTTGTTGAAGGCGAATGTTGAGGCAGTGGTACCTTTATTGACAAGCATTGTTAATGCTTCTTTTTAGAGAGGGGAGGTTGCTGGCTGCCCTCAAATGCATGGAGGTCTGCCCCCTCCTCAAGAAACTGTCCTTTGATATTGGAGTGCTTACCGGTTATCATCCCATCTCCAATCTCCCTTTCTTGGGGAGTTAATACATCTGCCCCTTACAACCAGTAGGTTGACAGGCTCAGGGATAGGTGAGAAGGCTGTGGCTGTGTGACTACAGAGACACCTGGGCTTTGACAATATTTTGGGAAAATTCCGTTCAGAGTTCAGGCCTTCTCACGGGGTAGGGACTGCACTTGTCAGGGTGACTAATGATGTGCTGATGACTTTAGATTGAGGACAGATGGCCATTCTGGTCATGCTGAACCTTACAGCAGCATTTGAGACAACTGACCATGGATTGGTGCTTCGGTGGCTGAGGGGCATTGCTGGTGTGATGGGAGCTGCCTGTCGGTGGTTTCAGTTGTATCTGGAAGGGAGGAGTCAATCGGTAGTGATGGATGCATATGCATCATCCCTGAGGGGACTGAATTGCGGTGTCCGTCAAGGTTCTATTCTTTCACCCATGCTGTTCAGCTTGTACATGCAGCCCTTTAGGGGTGTTATGGTCAAGCACAGAGTCGAGCAGCGTGAGAAATTTTCAGGCACCTGGGAACCATTGGCACCAAGAAAACATGCTGGTGACTGGTTCAGTGGTGTAGTGGGGCAAGGATGGTTTAATATCAGGATAAAGTCTAGCGACTGAATTGAAAAAAAAAAAAAAAATTATCCTTGGCTCCCGGAGTTTGATCTGAAACTTCATGCCCTGCAGTCGAGTATCATCAGTATGCTGATGATACACAACTGTATATTTCTTGCCCCGTGAGCGCTGCCTACTCAACCTCTGCCTTGGAGGAATGCCTGAATGATCTAGCCGCCTGGATCTGTCTGAACTACCTCGTGCTCAATCTGGAGAAAACTGAGACGATGTTGGTGGGAAGGGGCAGCCTATATGAGGATGCCCTTGCCTGTCTTGGGTCCCTGAATGTGCCTGGGGTACAAGTAGAGGTAGTGGATCACATAAAGAACTTGGGTGCCATTTTGGACCATGCTCTGTCTGAGACAGCCTGGGTGTCAGATGTGGTTTGGAAATGCTTTTTTCAACTATGCAATTTGCACAAGTTACACCCTTTTTAATCCTAGACTGACCTTGCTACTGTAACCCTTGACTCTTGTAACTCCCTCTTCTGCAGGCTGCCGGCAGTGCTTATTCATCACTTGCAGCTTTTTCAGAATGCAGCAGCGCTGCTGCTTACTGGTTTAGGCAGCCGTGATCATATTATGCCCACCCTCCGTTCTCTGCGTTGGCCACCTGTGGAGTTACGGATTGAGTTTAAGATCACGCTGCTGGTTTTTAGGGCCCTGAATGGCTTAGACCATGGCTATATTTGAGACCTTCTCCTGGAACCTCACACTGATGGGTATCTGTGCTGAGGAACCATCTGCTGTTTGGGGGTTCCACTGTCGCATTTGAAGTCAGCAGGCGATCAGGCTTTTGCTGTGGCAAGCCCCTCAGTGTGGAACTTGCTCTCTCCAGATGTTTGTCTCGGTTCTTCCCTCCTTACCTTTAAAAAGCACCTGAAAATGTATATATTTTCTAGGTAGTTTTAGGATTCCCTGATGGTTCCCTCAATGTACTTTGAGCCAGTTTGGTGTAGTGGATAAGGTGCTGGACTTGGCCCTGGGAAGCCAGGGTTTGAATCCTGCCCTAGCTATGAATTCACTGGGTGGCTTTGGGCAAGTCACAACCTCTCAGCCTCGGTTCCCCATCTATAAAATGGAAGTGTGTGTGTATCTTTTTTTCCCCTGTGTTCCCCTCACCCTTGTCCATCCTTGATTGTAAGCTCACCGGGCAGGGAACCGTCTTAAAAAATCGGTGACTGTAAGTGCTCCATATGGCTAGTAGCGCTATGAAATAATTAGTACCTCCCTTTTTTCCTTCCCATTTTAAAAATGTTAATTATTTTAAGTTGCTTTAAATTGATTTTAAATTGTTAAATTGTTTAAATGGTTTTTAACTTTTTGTGAAGTGCTCCAAGTGCCATGCAAGGCAGGGGGGCACTCTATAAATAAAATTATTATTATTATTGTAGTTCCTCTGTCACTGGGGGCTTTCATAAAAAAAAGGCTGGACAGACACCTGTTGGGGACATTGTTTGTACATGCTGCAACCATTCAGGGGGTTGGACTGGATGATCCTTGAGGTCCCTTCCAACTCTGACATTCTATGAAATGTCCATAATATTGAGGATAATAGGACCTTGCTGCACAAAATGGATTGTATCACTTTTTATTTTTCTGTTTATGTCCCAGAGTTTGAGGCCCATTGGTCTGCATTGTAGCCCAGAACATTTTATGCTGGAACTGTCTAAAGGAAGGAATTGGTCCGTGACCATCACATAAGTTCCTGGTTTTTTTTTAACTGTATGGTGTAGTTTTATGAAGAACTATTTTTTGTTGGCTGCTTTTTCCTTAAGATATTAATCATTTTTACAAAATTTTGTAGTAACAGGAAAAACAAACCGAGAAACAGGCATGTGCATCTGAAGCCGCTGGGCGAGATCATCTGGAGGTTTGGAGTGAGGTGCTATCAGTCTGCTGATGACACCCAGCTCTTCCTCTCTCTCTCATCTGACCCATGTTCTGCAGTCTTGGTGCTTTTCCAGTGCCTGGCTCCTGTTGGGGACTGGAGGAGGGTGAGGCGATTGAAGCTGAGTCCAGACAAGACTGAAGTGATGGTGGCTGGCTGATCTTGTGACTTGGAGGGGATTAGGTCTCCTGTTTATTGAGAGTGTCCCGCTCCCTCTGGTTACTCGTTTTGCAGCCTTGGGAGTGCTTCTGGACCCTCTGCTGTGCCTGGATGCAGCAGAGGCCAGAGGGTTTTTCATCAGCTCATCTGGTGAGAAGACTGCAGCCTTTTCTTTCTGATTCAGATCTGGCCACCATCATCTATGGGTGAAAACAGACATGACGCAAACCACCCTTTAACCACCCTTGGTGGTCATTTATGCATGTTTCAGGGCTGCATAGGGCACCAATACAGCCTTGCAACATGCATAAATAACCACCAAGGGTGGTTAGCGTCATGTCTGTTTTCACCCTATGTTTTCATTACCTTGGGGCTAGACTACTGCAATGTGCTGTATGCAGGACTGCCCTTGGTGACTGTTTGGAAGCTGCAGCTGGTACAGAATGTGGTGACTCAGCTCCTTTCTGGGATGAGTTGCCGTGAACACATTGCACCTGTGCTCTGTAATATGCACTGGCTTCCTATTGCTTTCCAGGCACAATTCAAGCTGCTGGTTTTGACCTTTAAAGCCTTAAACGACTTGGGTCCCGCATATCTGAAAGACTGCTCTTCCTTCCATGCTCCATTGCAGCTCCTGCCATCAGTCAAGAGCACCCTCTTGCGGGTACTACCAGCCAATTTTGTGTGTAAGAAAAGAACCCCCAGAGAGGCATTCTTGGTTGCTGCCCCTGTACTTTGAAATTTCCTTCTCATACAGACCCCAAGCTTGAGCATATTCCGAAGGCAATAAAAAACGTTTTTGTTTGGCAGAGCTTTTGGCAAGTGGGGATACAGGTTGGGTGGATGAGTTTTGCGGGGTTGAGAGTAGGGATTTTAGGAGGGTTTTTTATATTTTATGTTTTTATTATTTGCAGGTGCGTTTTAATCCACCTTGAGCCTTAAGGGAAGAGTAGGATATAATTTTTAATATCTTTTTCTTTTTTAAAAAATTTACAGACACTGGTGAAAACCTTTGAAGTTTGTGATCTGCCAGTCAGAGCTGCCAAATTTGTTGCAAGGAAAAACTGGGTTGTGACGGGAGCTGTAAGTTGTCAATCTTTTCCCCACACTTTCTTCCACTAACTTACTTCACTGTGCACATGGTTTACTTTGGACAGTCACGGCACATAGTTTATAAAAGTTTCTGAAAATGTTCTAATTTATTAGGTAAAAGATTTCGAAGCTTAAGTTTTCATTTCTTTATTAAAAAAAAAAAAAATTAAACAGAAAAATAGCAACAGATCAACTAATGGAGGCTCTATGTATAATACCAACTATAGCTTGGTCAGGGGCCTGATTACAGCTTGGTTTAGAAGTTGTAGATATATTGTAGTACCTAATAAAATCCTTGTCATTTGGCTAATGTTTGGAATTATTCATGGTAATATATAATATGATAGAATATTTCTTATTAGCTTCTGCCCTCAGTTTCTCATATTGAATCTTAAGTATACTATCTTTTAAAAGTAAGCTGTTTCTTTCTACTTAATCTCCTGTTTGTTATTAAACTCACCTAAATCTGGCTGTTCAAGAGCGTCTGCAAAATGTGACTTTACATTTCAGTGTTGCAGCTTGCTTGTATATTGTGTGTGTGGTATGTAGTTTACATTTACACTTTCTGATTTAACGTTGTGTCAGTGGGGAATTCTAACTTTCTGTGCAGCATCTTTCAATCTGATCTTTGAATATACACAGAAATATAGCTGCATGTGTCATTGTGTGCATACCTATATCTTGGCAGCATGCGATTAAAATACTATAGTACGTACCCTGTCAGGGTGAGTCAAGCTGGGCAGGCTGGAGATAGGCATTGGGAAACATCGGTTGTCTCCATCTCCAACTCTGCAGACATGCAGACTATTGCTCGCAAGTAGGCAGAGGTGAGTATGTGTGAAATCCTGTCCGTTCCGATTCTAGGACTCTCAAAAAGGCTGTGTAAGGAGGGAGCACCAGATTTCTGTCTCTAGCCTGTTCAAGACTGCCAGAGTTAGAACGCACAGAATTACACACACAACACACACACATCCACTCCCAATCAGTTTTCTCCAGGTCCATTTCCTTAAGGTCTACTTAAGCAGAATTTTTGCTAAGTTAAACTTTTTTACATGACTAGAGAAATTAACGTAGACTCTGTAGCATAGCTGAAAAGTTAGCTATAAGAATTAGTTCTGTTCTCCATGCACTAAAACAATCACATGCATTTTTCTGGAGAAAGTTCATGTATGTCCTATTCTTCAGCCCTGAAAGAGATTGTCTACAAGTAACATTAGAAGCAAAGTTGAAATCAAAGAGGCAACAAGCAGGCACATCCAGCAGGAAAGAAAGCTAATGAGAGGGAAAGCTTTGTGATGCTCTTTGACATTAGATATTTTCTACGCGTATGCATTTTTAAAATAATTTCAGGACCTCCTTAAAAAAAATAAATATCTTCTGTTAGAGAGCCCTTCCTCCCTCTTCCCCCAATACTCCTTAAAAAGTCTTGACAGTGTTTTTTGTTATCGGAAAGCAGAATTTGACTGACTGGATACATGGAAAATAACTTGTGCCCGATATCTCAAAATGACCAGCATAATTATTTTCAAACTTGTTCAATCTGAACTAACCCATCTCCCCCCCCCCCCCCCCAAACCTTTGGGCTAAGACCAACTTTGACATACTTCAGTTTGAATTAACTTTTGCTCAAAGTCGTATATGCCATAAAATACCAATCATAGCCTTCATGTTCCTGACACAAAGCTGTGTAATGCTAAGTGGCTTTGTTCCTCTTGATGCAGTTTTTATAAAGCTTATAAAAGGTTTTATAAAGTGAGAGAATCTGGCTGCAGACCTGAAAACACTTAAGAGTACTCCTAGTGACTGAACATAGAACGCGGTTCCTATCTACAGAGAAGCAGATTTCCATGCTTGTTTTTTCTTACCTACAGGATGACATGCAAATTAGAGTATTCAACTACAACACTTTGGAAAGAGTTCACATGTTTGAAGCCCACTCAGACTATATTCGTTGCATTGCTGTGCATCCTACGCAGCCTTTCATTCTAACTAGCAGTGGTAAGTGTGGGTAGTTCTATAATATGATTTTTCTCGCAAGTGTTTTGAAACTGCTGTTTTCCATACATGTTGCAAGTCCTGTAGTTGTCGGCTTGGATCTCTCTCCATCTCCAGTAGTATCATGTTTTTAACAGAATATCAATTGTATTTAGGATGTGAAAGAAAACAGTTTAGACTCTTTACAGAAGGGGACCTGAAGACTTAAGTCGTTTAATATCTACCAAAGAGATGACACTATATGCTGATAAATTGCTATTTAGCAGATTCCCGCTCCATGCTTAAGCTTTCGATTGAGAATAACTTCAATTTACTATTAAAATCATGATTTGATGCACAAATCAGCAAGTAACAGACTAGCAAGAGTTAGAAGATGGGAATGTGTACTTGTTTTTTCAAATTGGAAAGTGGAGGTTTAGTGAATAGGTGAGCCGGTTTTAGGTCAGTCGCAAGTCAATACGGAAACCTCCAAACAACAATCAGGCATGGTGTGAGAGAGAGCGGTCCTTAAAGCGCATGTTGTGGTATGAAAGTGCTTCAGGTCAAGCTTTGCTTGTGTTTGTACCTCATTGGGTTTGGGTATGTGTCATTCTCTTCTAAATTCAGTCTGAAAACAAAGTAAACCTAATAAGACCTTCCTCCAAAGGACCTTTGAGATATTGTGCAGGTTTTATATGGTTTAGCAGTTACACCTTAATTGAAGGGGTGTGTTAAATCTTTGGCAGACATTTTCTCCAAACTGTTACCATTTCTTTTTTTATTTGATTTTTATTTTTTAACAAAATATTTACATAAACAAATACAAAAATCATTACAACCACAATCCATGACACCAAGGACAACACCACCACTTTTCTATTCTTGCCGATGATCAAATGTCTATTAAGCAAATCGTAGGGACTTTGCTTCTTTCTTTACGCAAGGACGTAATAATGTCCCAGCACTGGTTCCAAACAAGATAGAAGTCGTCCATTTTGTCCTCCACTTCTGCCATTACTCTCTCCATCGTGATCATATACCACATAGACTGTTATCATTTCTGACTTTATTGATTAACAAAAAAAGGAGTGAGAGAAAATCCTGTTTTCTCAACTTTCAGTCCATATGATGTCATTTTGCTACTGCTTCAGCCCTTCATAGAATTTTCCAGATTTAGATCTTGAATTTTTTACATTTAAAAATAGAGTAGATTTTTCTCATACCTTGCCATTTCTACCTTTCTTTTTAAGACTGTTTGAACTTTTTTATAATTCATTAAGTAGTAGTAGAAATACACAGCCCAGTTTCCCACTACCCTTGTAAGAAGGGACAGAATGATGCCAAAATGGGAACAACATGGTTAATGTTGTTAAACAATCTAAGCTACTGTTGCTTCTTAAATATCTTTGACAAGGCAGACAGTCAACTATGTTTAGTTTATGAAATCTGGGGTGAATAGGAAGGAGTCTTGCATTTCCTATAATCTCCCCTCTCCCAGGGTAAGTGATCTTGTGGGCAAAAATCCATACATTTATGCACATGTACAAAGCTTATTCTTGAGCCAGAAAGCTGGAAAATCCTCAGAGTGGGCTTATTTTTTATGAAATTAGATATTTGAAGATTTAAACTTGAATAACTTTCCCCCACCAGATGACATGCTCATTAAACTCTGGGACTGGGATAAAAAATGGTCCTGTTCTCAGGTATTTGAAGGACACACGCACTACGTTATGCAGATCGTCATTAACCCTAAAGATAATAACCAGTTTGCCAGTTCCTCTCTGGATAGAACCATCAAGGTACAGTAGTTAATATTTTCAAAAATTGAGCAAATAACTTAAAATCTTGAGCCATTGTAACTCCATTTTGTTTGGATTTTTAAGTGCTGTTCTCTTTTGCTTTAAGAACATGTGTGAGATGGTAGAAGGGGTTGCCAGAATTCCCTGAACTCCCATTGTAGAGAAGGAAATGGTGTTTGGGGGAGCTGGTATTCCCTGCAATTTAGTACTCTAGACTTTTCATGGAATAGGCCCTGCAGTTTTTTGTCCCCTGTGGAATTGGAGTGTGCAAAGGGCTGGTGTTTTTGTGCATTGAGACTCCAGGAGGAGAGTGAGGCAAATTATTTTAGGATGGCAAAAGGGACTACCCATCCCCAAAGATGATTTTGACTTCTGTGATTAGTGGCTGTTCTTACAAATAGGTTGTGTGTGGTGGTAGTGAGAAGGCAGTTTTCATCAAAGGCATCAATGTACTTAAGGCCTGCTACAAGTCATTGTTACTACTTGAGGTTGCATCTCGAAAACAGACATTAACTACTAAGGGATACACATCTGGACTGATTCTTACTGAGACTTTTCTAACCTGTTCTGTGGACACGTGTAGACTTTCAATTGTGATTTTACATTTTATGAGGGGAAAAATGATGGGACAGCTGTTTTTAGTTGAGTTGCCTTTTGAGAGTCAGCCTGTAACGCAGGGGTGGAGAATCTCAGGCCCAGGGGTCAAAAGTGGTCTTGTGGCTAGCTTTTATGTGGCCCCTTTCCAGTTCCTGGATCTGACCCCTTGATCCAAGTCCTACCCAGAAGTGCTGAAAAATTGAGCTAAGGGGTTGAGAGCAGAGATGAGGGCATGCACACAATAAGGGGCAGATCCATTGCACACACATCTGGACCCTCCTATTCCTGAGCACTTTCTCCCCCAATTTCTATGTAGCCCTTGAAGCTTGTATTAATTTTCAAAGTGATCCCTGGAAGAAAAAAGGTTCCCTTACTTTCGTTTACATTTATCTCTGCATTTACAAAAATGGCATGTAGCCATGTGGGTAGTATTTAGCCAGAAAGCCTATTTTTGCACGTAACCCCCCCCCCCCAAAACGCAATGTATTCGCTTTTCCTTGTGTTAGTCTAAAGGTGCAATCAATACTTATGGCTGATCTTTCCCCTTGCAAGGTGTGGCAACTTGGTTCGTCTTCACCCAACTTCACTTTGGAAGGCCATGAAAAGGGAGTAAACTGCATTGATTATTATAGTGGAGGAGATAAGCCGTATCTCATTTCGGGAGCAGATGATCGCCTTGTTAAGATCTGGGATTATCAGGTATGATGATTGGCTCTTAGTAAATACGTTGGTGCATGTAACATGAATCCAATTGCCGAAGGGAGTAGAAAGGAACTATACCAATGGAAACCAATTTCGACTTATTTTAAGCATATGCTATGTATACTTTAGGTAAATATCATTGGGAGAAGATTAAATGAATGTTTAAATGACCCTTGAATTTTGTTTGTGATTTGGCAAATAGAATATGGCAATGCTGGATTGTTAATTGTTCTGTCTCTTAAAAGTTTCATTTTTTTTCTTGCAGAACAAAACTTGTGTGCAAACACTAGAGGGACATGCACAGAATGTGTCATGCGTCAGTTTCCACCCTGAACTGCCAATCATAATCACAGGATCTGAAGATGGTAAATCCTGAATTTTCTGAGTATTAACATAAGTGACCATGGGAGTGGGTTTCACAAGACTTTTGTTGATAAAATTATTATTTTAACAACTCTTGACTTATTTTGCTATGTAGGCTATAGAATTATAGGCAATGCCTACAATTAAGATTTTCCAAGCAATTCCATTTGAGTTCTTCCAGACTTGCACATCTTCGCTTTTGGTATATAGATTGGAAGACCAAGGGGAACAAAAATTAAGTGTGTCTATGCTACCATTGGCCCCTCTGTCATGCTTTCAAGGGGCATCAAACTTCTCAATTTGGGAAACGAAGTTGGGATTTAGACTAGGGTTCTGTATCGGTTTAAATTGCCAGCTGCTTTCAAACATGATTATAGGGTGGTTCTTACTAATTAATGCTACATCTATTAGCCCTACTAGTCAGAAAAGAGACTGAACTATTATCCCTGCAACACTTTAGGAACAGTCCGCATCTGGCATTCAAGCACATACCGCCTGGAAAGTACACTGAACTATGGCATGGAGAGAGTGTGGTGTGTGGCTAGTCTGAGAGGATCCAATAATGTGGCTTTGGGATACGATGAAGGCAGCATCATTGTTAAGGTACTTATCACCTTGGAAAACATACATGAAAATGATAGCCTCCCATGCCAGAGATTTTCATTACTTAATAAATCATTAATACAGAGGGCCAAAAAAGTAAAAATTCAAGCATTTTATGCCTCAGTAGAGTACTCTTATAAGTGTTTAAGATGAATGAAAAATACTTATTTTTCATTAACTTAATCTACTGCTTTTATTAGCTTGGCCGTGAAGAGCCTGCCATGTCCATGGATGCTAATGGAAAGATTATTTGGGCTAAACACTCCGAAGTTCAACAGGCTAACCTGAAAGCAATGGGAGATGCTGAAAGTAAAGATGGAGAGAGACTGCCACTTGCTGTAAAGGACATGGGGAGCTGTGAAATTTATCCTCAGACTATTCAGCACAACCCTAATGGGCGGTAAGAGCTGCTTCTCTTTCAGAAAAGCAATACTTAATCCCATTATTGCATCTCTGGCGTAACCCTCCTGCGCCTGAGAAACTGACTGACTAATAACTGTATCGGGGGTCAAATGGACCCCCATTAATAAATAGCTGAAAAATAATGAATGTGATTGATTTGAAATGGACTCCAGATTAAGAAAAAAAATGACAGTATTAGTAGAACAACTGAAAAACAGCAATACCAAACAACCCCCCATGTTGTTGTGGGGGTCACCCTCATGTAAAGCAGCACAACTAACAAAAATGATACAGGGGGTATTATTGATCCCCGTCCAATTCAGAAAAGGAGAGGAGGAGCCAGCTCAAAAGTCTTGAGTTCACAGTAGGATGGCCAGATACGCCAATTTTAGAGGACATTTATGAAAAATACAGGTTGCAGGGCTTCATCAAACCTCACAGTAAATGCAGGGGTCATCAACACCCCAATGCAGAATGAATAGGTATTTTTGCAACACAAAGCTGCTAATGGCTGTGATGAAAACAACCCGTGTCAAGAGTTCACTCTAAATAGGTCTTAACTGCTGTGTAAAGATAAGGAACAATAGAAGTTGGCAAGCTGACCTTTCACTGGGGGTCAATGTAACCCCCAAAGCATTTTATGGTGATATATTCCTAAACACACCACCAATGGCCTTTGTGAACTCAAACAAAGTGCTACATTTTGTCCTTCACCCTCATTGAGGGTTTTAATTAGGAGAGCAGGTGCTGAGTTAAGATTCATTTCTTTAAAAGAGACATGTATTTTAAGAATATATGTGCAAGGGGTCAACATGACCCCCAGTGCAAAGGGCGTATAGTGCTTTCATTTTCCCATTGACTTACATTGGGGTCGAAAGGACCTCGATGATAAAAACCTCCATTTGAAAAAAATGGGGAGAGGGGAGGAACATGAAACAACACAGGACAGTTGACCGTACATTTCTTGAGGAATACATGGGGGGAGGAGTGATTCAGGCTTGCCAAAACAGCTTTATGATTTTCTTTAGCAGCCTTTGGGGTCAGAAAGACCCACGAAAACGCAGGAGGGATTAAGCTTAACTGGAAAATCCAGCTTCTTGATTAGCTTACTTCCAAGTTACTTCCATTAACTTACTAGTACTGTTCACTTGCTAATACTCTCTTCTTAACACATTTTAGGTTTGTAGTAGTGTGTGGTGATGGTGAATACATAATTTACACAGCTATGGCTTTGAGAAACAAGAGTTTTGGTTCTGCACAGGAGTTTGCTTGGGCACATGATTCTTCAGAGTAAGTGTTGTGATTTTTATCTTATACTTCATTGAACTTCTAACATGGGTAGTTTCCAGAATAATCAAGTTCCATGTGGTTTAGGAGTTAAGAACTGAATTTGGTAATATTTGCTTCAAATTGGATTTCACGAAACACAAAAAAAGTTAATATTTGGTATTTCTTTGGAGGGGGGAAATAGCTTAGGTGTCCAGCAGTATTTGGCAAATTGTTCTTATAGTGGCATGGTAATATTTCATTAACCTAGTAGCTGAAAATAGTCTTGTAATGCTGAACTGTATTTTTATGCATGTAGGTATGCAATCAGAGAGAGCAATAGCATTGTAAAGATATTCAAAAACTTCAAAGAGAAGAAGTCCTTTAAACCTGACTTTGGAGCAGAGGGTATGTATTCCTGTCTCTCTCATCTGCTGAATACAAACATATGGGCCAGGAAAAAGCGAATTAAAGTACTGAATTCTTCTGCATGTGCTATTTGCAGGCATCTATGGAGGCTTCTTGTTGGGTGTTAGGTCTGTAAATGGCTTGGCATTCTATGACTGGGAAAACACAGAACTGATACGCAGAATTGAAATTCAGCCAAAACATGTGAGTTTTGCACTGACTTTTGAGTATTTATACATTACTCTTGTCCTACGTTGGAGTGCAGTTATTCTTTTGAAGCTGCTATGCTCAGGGCTGTAAAAACCTGCTTGCTTCCTGTAAGTATGCTTTTTGAGCTGGTGAGTGGATTTTCACCCATTGCAAATACCTGCCTAGATAGTAGTCTCTTTTTTTATGCCTGACTGGCAAAATATCGTTATGAATATCTACATTATTGATCCTCTTTATAGCAGAGCACTTTGTGCCCTGGCCTCTTAAATCTCCTGATGTGCAAGTGATCCAGTCCCTTTCCTACTTCATTTGTCCCATTCTGTCCATCCCACCCCCTCATTATCTTGGTACCCCATATCCTAGCTGCCTTATTTGTGTTGATGTAGATTTTCTGGTCTGACTCTGGTGAACTGGTCTGCATTGCCACAGAGGAATCATTTTTCATTCTGAAGTATCTGTCTGAGAAAGTTGCAACAGCACAGGAAACACACGAGGGAGTTGCTGAAGATGGGATTGAAGATGCCTTTGAGGTAATGGCAGTTTGAAAAGGGAATGCAATTGAAAATCTGATTCAATGCCCATTGAAGTCAATGAGAGACTTTTCATTTGTTGAAGACTTTGGTTCAGGCCTTTATTCTGTAGTGGCTTCATTTTTGGACATAAAATAATTAAGAATGCCTCTGGCTCCATTTAAAGGAGAGCCTGATGATTGGAATAACCACTTAGATTGGACAGAACTTGAAGAATGGTCATCCTCAGTGCTGTGAATAGGGCTAAAGTTGTCCCTCTAATTGGGACAGCTGTTTGGGATATTTTTACATCTCCCAAGGTGGTGCAAGAAAGAGGCCACTACAGTGTAGAAGTATTAACAATTTAACAATAAAAGGTCTGGCCTCTATAAAACTAAAAATAGAATGGAAAAGTCTATGGCACACAAAATTGGCCAATAATTTTTAACTTCTCTCTCTCTCTCTCATTCCCCAAATATACAACAGAAAAACTGAAGTTACTAGCTACTTATGCAGTACAATATTAAGCAGTTAGTGCATGGATTTAAAAAATTTAGCTTATAAGCTTTGATAAACTGGTATACTATAAATTTACTTAAGTTCACCTGAAAAATTATTCTAAATACTAAAACCCACTTCTGTTGAAAGCTAAAATTGCATGTTTATAACTTGCTCTGCTATTCACAAACAGCTGGACTTGTATAGCTTTTATGGCTGTTGCAAAGTAAGATTGTTTCTAACTGGAGCTTTTTGTATTGGCTTAAGAACAATTACACTCTTCTTGCAGGTTCTGGGTGAGATTCAAGAGATTGTGAAAACGGGGTTGTGGGTTGGTGACTGCTTTATTTACACAAGTTCTGTGAACAGATTGAACTATTATGTGGGAGGAGAAATTGTCACCATTGCCCACTTGGATAGGTGAGTGTCAGAAGTTTATCATGTTTAATACAATTATGAGCAGCGCCTGACGATGTACACCACTTTTCCTCCTATCAGATTAATTTAGCTTGTGCTGAACAGCATTGTAAATGTACAGTTGTATAGCATACTAACAGTGCTTCATAGGAATAGATATGCCAAGAGTAGAATTAAGTTTCCAATATTTCCCTGCTATTCTAATTGGTGCTAAAATCTTTTGTTTATACACCTTGCATTAGATTAATATTGCGCTTTGTTTTAGAACAATGTACTTACTGGGCTATATCCCCAAAGACAACAGACTTTACCTGGGCGATAAAGAGCTGAACATTGTCAGTTATTCCTTGCTTGTGTCCGTGCTGGAGTACCAGACTTCAGTGATGAGGAGAGATTTCAGCATGGCTGATAAAGTTCTTCCCACAATTCCAAAGGAGCAGCGCACAAGAGTTGCACACTTCCTTGAAAAACAGGCAAGAGCTCTATTCTTCCATTGTTTTGCAAAACTAACCACTGTTAAATGTTGATTCCAATGTGGAAAACCCCAGAGAGCTTTCAATTTGTTTTTCCAGCAGGGAATTATTGAGTTAACATAGGCATGAATTAAGCACTTTAAATATAGTGGTGAGAGGAGTGCTTAACATCAGGATTAGAGCTAAGTGATCTCTCCAATTGGAAAGAGGGTATTGGTCTTAGGTAGTGGGGGGGAGTTCAATGAATGGGGTGCTGCTCTTCATGCTTCGTGGCTTGACTTCTCTTTTAAAAATCTGTTAGGGTTTCAAGCAACAAGCACTTGCAGTATCCACAGATCCTGAACATCGGTTTGAGCTTGCTCTTCAGCTTGGAGAACTAAAAATTGCATATCAGCTTGCAGTGGAAGCAGAGGTAAGCATAACCTCCATTTTATCAATGCAAATCAAGAAGATCTTAACTTGCAAAATGTTCATGCTTTTGGATGAACTTCAGAAGATGAGATTCTTATCAAAGAAGAGGGATTAATCTAGACCTGGGGATGCAGTCTTGGAGAAATGGCCCTTGGAGGTAAATGGGAGTGGGTGAGAATTCTCTAGTATTCTGTTTGCTTGATACCTACCGGAAATCCAAGTAAACACTGGTAGTTTGTGATAACGCACACTGGACGGGGAAGTCTTTCTCTTCCATGTGCTGCTTTAAAAACTAATACACGCTCCGGGGACTGGAGGCGCTTAAGGAGTGTGCTCATGATGAGAGACAAACGGGAAGTGGTCCAGATCATCTATCCTTGAGTGAATTCCCTCATCCCAGCTCCTTTCTCCTGGGTTCACTTTCCCAGTGCTTGAGGGTAGGGACTGGATCTACAGGCCAGAAATAGGAACTGGAAATGTGCCAAAAAAAACCCATAGAATTAGCGGTCATATGCAATAGTAATAATTAATAATTATTAAATAATTAATTAGTTACATCAATAATTAGTTTCTTGATGTAACTAAGCCAAACACATGCACCCAAGACCTCGCATCTTCGTGAATGTTACACCCCTTGTCTCTCCCTGTCTCAAATTGTAAGCCCTAGGGCAGGGACTGTGTCTATTCAATTACTTTGTAAAGCGCCAGGTACACTGCTGGCACTATATAAATGCTTGTTAATAATATAATAAAAAATTGCCATAGGCTGGACCTTGGTCATAGACTGGAGTTCCCCCATACATACCTGCTTTAGAAGAGCATCCGTTGTTCCTTTGTTACTGAACTTAAACTGTAAATCTTCAATTGTACAAGACTCGTGTTACTAAGAATCCGCTAACTCAAAACGTTCTGAGTAGAGTAGCAAATGTAGAAGAGGGTGTTGGAATATGAGACCTGCCTGTGACTAGGTGTCTCTCCCTCTGTTCCCCCTTCCCTGTCTCCCTTGCCCTTGTCTTGGACCGTGTCTATTTTATTCTCTGTAAAGTGTCAGGTATACTTCTGGTGCTATATATAAATGCTTATAATAATAATAATAATAATGACCACAAACAATCTGCTGTATTTGAAACAACCTCTACATTATATAGAAATATATATAATTTGACTAACATGCTTAATATGGAAAATCTCTTACAGTCTGAACAGAAGTGGAAGCAACTTGCTGAGCTGGCTATCAGTAAGTGTCAGTTTGGCTTAGCCCAGGAGTGTCTTCACCATGCACAAGACTATGGCGGGTTATTGCTTCTAGCTACGGCATCTGGCAATGCCAGTATGGTGAACAAACTAGCAGAGGGAGCAGAGAGAGATGGCAAGAACAATGTAGCATTTATGAGCTACTTCTTGCAGGGAAAGTAAGTATTAAGTAAGGCTTAAGCATTCCCTTGTACTGTTCCTACAATGGGGAATACTGCATTTATCGCATAGTGTGGGACTGTTTCAGTGGTAGCTACAACTTTATTATTTATTGTTGAAAAGTGATGCACTCTAGCTGTTTACTGTGATGTAGCAACTGGAAAAAGAGAACTATGTGACTAGCCAATAGAACAACTCGGTGTTGCACTGCTGCCGTGAAGTAATAAGGCCTGTCACGGGATATATCTTCTCACCAGTAATGCTCTAGTTGAAGAGCCTGTCTTCAGTTTATTTAGGAGTTTAATACCTGGACCGCTTTTCAGCAGGAGGCTGGTAGAGGTGGAAGCCTTGGCACAGTGTGCTTTAAATGAATTTAATATGATTAAAGAGTTGCAGAAGGTACTTCAGACTTCTGGCTGTGGTCTGGAGATATTATCAGCTACTTAAAGGAAAATATACTTTAGCTATTAATATTGAAGTTATTGATCTGGGAAGAAATTACTCTTGTACTGTTACATGTCTGTGGTCTGCACACTTAGTTTAGAAATGATTTACTATTCCTTACTTTAATTTCTGCCCCCTCCCTATCCTAAGGACTCATTTGAGATTTTGAATACCTAACGGTTTAGCTCTGCCAAACCCATCCGTTATGTAATTCAGATTAAGATCTTCATGACACTTAATCATATAAAATAAGTTCCAATTGATACATGATTCCCATTGATGATGGCAAAACAAAGTAGAATTCACTCTCAGCTAATACACAAGGAAGATTCTCCAGCGTGTGTGGAATTCTAGTTAATAAAAAAGTACCTTGTGTATTCTCTTCTGCATGAACTTACTATTTTTAAAGTGTTTTTATAAAAAAAAATAAAAAATTGGAGCATTACTAAGGAAAATAGTGATAAATGGTTTGCATTCAAAATGTTTCCCCTGTGCCTATGTAGATTAACTTGACCGTAAAACTTTCAAAACAGAAACGTTCTGAATTAGTTGTGCCATCCAGTTTGCCTGAGAGACACTGCATTGAACTTTCAGGAAGACCATTGGAGACAATAGGATTTGGTACTTAACTCATCCTACTCAAATCTTAGGCTGTGATTCATAAACGGTTGGCTCTGTAGTAGTCCCATTTGAGGCCCTGTAGACTTCAGTGAGATTTCTGCAGAACAAGTAACTTCTGGATTGCAGCCTTGATGGTTCTGATCAGACCCTCAAGTACTGCTTATTTTACTATTGAATATATGACAACTTTCTCTACATGCTGCAGCAGTAAAACATAAGGGGCTGCCATTGTTGCTAAAGCAAAGTAGCAGTGCATCAGTCACACTTTTAGCTACAAACAAGTACCGTCTTGGATTTAACAAACCTTCAGAGTAGTAATGCAGATATGCTAGCAATTATGGATGTTTTAAGATTAGATGAATCCCTGCAGGTCCATCCATCTTACACACATCCCCACGCCTATCTGAAGGCGGTGTGGTGTGTGTGTGTGCTCTCCTGTGACCCATGCACAGCGCCCACTCATGGAGCATTGCAGGATGCTCCATGCATGTGAAAACGTGCAGGGGTAGGGGCGCGCACCCATCGCTGGTCAGTTTGAATCTCACTTCCCCACAATGTGTGGGTGGTATGCAGCCATCCCACAGCGCGCACGGACCTGCCCCCCGGCCATGCCTGTTTAAAAAAGAGCCAATGTGAGCTGCTATCTCTGGCACAACATCTGTGGATACCATTAACTTTGGTATGAGGGGTGTTAGTCTATCTGCAGAACAGTTACTTTGTTGTGTACTTCCATCATACACAAACAAAATGAAAACTGGCTGTTTGTATTTTAGCACTACAAGCAGTGTTGTTTAATTCAGACTATAATTTTTAATCTTCTAGGTTTGACTGTTGTCTGACACTTTTGATTAAAACTGGACGCTTGCCAGAAGCTGCCTTTTTAGCACGTACATATTTGCCAAGCCAGGTTTCAAGGTAACTTTTGTTGTGGTGGTTTGTTTTGTTGTTTTTTTTAAAAGAGGTTTGGGGTGGAGGGCTTAAAACTAGTTGCTTACCAAATATCTATTCCATTTGCAGGGTTGTAAAACTCTGGCGAGAGAATCTCTCTAAAGTCAATCAGAAAGCTGCTGAGTCACTTGCTGATCCCACAGAATATGAGAACTTGTTCCCGGGATTAAAAGAAGCTTTTGTTGCTGAGGAATATGTAAAGGCAACACAGACTGAGTTGCGACCAGGCAGGGAATACCCACTTGTCACTGTAAGTGAATGTGGATTCTGTCTTATGAAAGTGCTTAATATAAAATCTGGTAGAATAAGATAAATTGTACTTTCAGCTATATTTTGACTTTACATGTCAATTATTTTGACCGCAGGATTGACTTTATCTGTTTATTTTCTCTGGTAGCCAAATGAAGAAAGAAGCATTCTGGAAGAAGTCAAAAGTCTTGTACCCCCAAGTGGGGTAGTATCACAGGTCAGTGTTATGACAATACTGTGAAGTTCCAAGAAGAGAATGTTGTATTGTGCAGTGAGTTGTTAGAAACCATTACTGCTGCTGTGAGGCCCTACACTGATCTTAAATGTGCAAATTTCTGCTTTTATTATTTGCCCTGTCACTCAAATCCCTTGGTGGTGGTGACTTCTTTGTTGGCATATTGCTCCACAATTATGTTCCTTCAGCTGGGATGTTAAATTTGTGTTGTGTGTTTTTGGCAGAATGTAAGCCGTACTGGGATGAGGAAATTCTTGGTATCACTGGAGTTTTGGCTTGAATTACTTAACACAGATCAAATACATTTGCAAGCATAACTCATACACTTCTGCAGGCTGAATCAGCATTGTGGAATTAGAGAGAATGTCAACATCTTCCTCTTAATTGTTTACAATTCTATTAATTTAATTGTTTTCTAATGCATATCAAGCTGCGTTAACAGCTGTTGGGCAATCAAAATAAGCAGCATTTGGGAATCGGCTTTAACTTTTCTCTAATAGTGTTGCACTTTCTAAACCACTTGTTGAATGCCTCAATATGGGGCTGAAGGAGACTAACTTGTGGACATGAAAAATGTGTGTGAAATTGAGCATTTGGTGTGTAAGCATGTCTAACTTTTTTTTAAATGAAATTTTAGTATACTTAAACTGGTTCAAACCATTTGGAAACTGGACCTAATAATTTCCGTGCTTTTCCTGCCTCTTATATTATGGTCTGTCTTGGGAGAAACATGCTGCTTGAAAGAAGATCAGCTAAGAATTTTAAGCACTACTCATGGTTGTTAGTTTTGGAAAAAAAGCACCCATTGTTTTGGTAGAGAGGCAAAAATCAGCTGAGTCAAAAGCTGAATTATCCTTTCTGGCTTCTACTATTGCAAGAAAATGTAAATGTTTGTATACCTGTGTAGCATTATGGTAGTGACAGATGTGTACTGAAAGAAAGGTGTGTATTCTGCTTATACGAATGAGAATCCTGCTCATTCTCCAGGTGTAGTTGAGATGCATGAGGGTTAAGGAATAGCAAGTGTTGGCAGTCTTGCTATCCCCAAGGCTTGCCTTTTCCAATTTCCTTGTCTTTCCTTTTTATTGTAGGAGAGCCAGGGACTAGTAAGACTTTTACACTAATGGTTCATGCTAATTCATGTGGTTTATAGCAGATAGTGCCTGAACACCAGCAAGGTTACTTCCATATCTGCCCATCTCTGGAGAATAGAAGGGAGGTAGCCTCATTGTAGACTCGCTACTCCTTCCCTGCAGCCCCATGTGGGGAAGGCATGGGAGAGGACATGGAGGAGCCAATCAGTTGCATTGAGCAAGCCTATCTGTTTAAGATGCCTCTTAGCAACTGCTACAGCGAGAGCAGGGAAGTCTTTTTTTCCAGGGCATCTGCTACACTTTGAGATCATGGTGGTATTTTCACAATGAAGTTGACATAAGTAATATCTGTGTGAATACTTTCAGCATTTTCTCATAGTGGCAACTTAGGAGTACTCTTCATGGCACTGACACAGCAGCACTTGTACATCCACAATGGTTTTGCACTACAGGTTGTGTGTAAAGACCTTTTTAAACACATTATTTACAGAATGGACTAACTCAGTTGACACAGCAACAGTCTCATGGCATTCTTTGGTTAATACACAGTGTTTGAAAATGGCAATTGGACAGATATGCAGAACCCCATTAATTTAGGCAGCTATTGGAAAGAGTATGTGAATGTGGCACCTTACTGCCTTGTCCCTGTTCATAGCAGTGATTCAAGCCTAGTCGTTTAGCTTGTGTATTAGAGGAAAAAGTGGTAAATGGTTCACGTGGTCAGAATGGCCTCATGGAACCAGACTGCCAGTTTTTGGTCATGAACCTGCGGTAGAGGGGTGTGTGTATGAGAGAGAAATTGCAGAGACGACAACAACAGATGAGCTAGTGCACACCATTGATCCTCTATAAATATGTGCACCATTGACAAGTAACTGAATTTAAATCTGACTTCTTGCTTGGTTAGTGCTCTCAGCATAGCCGTTCCCATTTTGGTATGTCATGAAGGCAGCAATTTGGAGAGAGAATGGAACTAGTTGAATAAGGTTATGAGATGCTGTGGTGGGAAAAGGCTGCTTTTAATTATATTGAGATTCCCTGGAGTCCTTTCCCCAAGGACTCCAGGGCAGCTAACTAAAATACACACAACTCCTCCAAGCCTTCCATATCATGTGAAATTGATTTTTGTGGGGGGCAGCAAGACTACATTAAGTCAAAGTTGCCTGTTTGGGATCTGGGGGAAGGGCTGCCTGAAGGTAAGTATATAAACAGTAGCAGAGATTGGACAGAAAACTTGCAACAGGACTCAAACACC
Source organism: Sphenodon punctatus (assembly GCA_003113815.1). Lineage (NCBI taxonomy): Eukaryota > Metazoa > Chordata > Lepidosauria > Sphenodontia > Sphenodontidae > Sphenodon > Sphenodon punctatus. The sequence continues at coordinate 787,928 of QEPC01000075.1, forward strand.
AACATTGCTGCAGTAAAGTCAAGTCTATAGTCTTGATCTTACTGATTTCAGTGCCAAATCATGTAAAGGTTGAGGGTGATATAAAAGGTATGAAACTTGATTTCAACATAATGTGTTTCCTAAGCTGTTGAGCCCTCATCTCCCTACTTGGCAGCTGTAAACATTCTACTCAAAAGCTACTTTGGGATATTCAGTAAAGAAAGTGTTGTCCAAATGAAGGATGGCTACAGGCTTGGATTACGAAAAGCTCTTGGGAGCTGAGTTCCATCAGGCATTTGAAGTCTTCGTTCTATTTTTCATCAGAAGGAATCTGAAGAGGAAGAGCTAGTTCCGTCTCCTGAGCTGGTTATAGTACCTCCAGTTTCAGGCATGTCTGACCCACTTCCAACCACAAGTGAGGAAAAGGTAAAAATGCAATTTCTTAAATACATCAATTCCAAGTACATCGGGTGTGGGGGGGATTGAATACTTCACTATAGGAGCAGCAATTTACAAATACAACCACCTTGGTTTTTAGGAAGCAACCATAAGTGAAAATAAGTAATATGTTCTTTAAGACTTTATTTACATGAAGTTTCCAGATCACTACTCTTTAGAATAAGTATCAAAGAGTTACTACATAGATACTTGCTTTGTTGTTTTTGTAGACTCCATATGTCTGAGGACACACTTTCAAAAAACAAAACAAACCTAAACCCAGGTAGTGCTCACTTACAGTAAAAGCACCTGTTCTACTATGTAAGTAACAGCTATATAACCACACACTTCCTTCCCCTCCCTAGACACTACTTGACCTGGATGAAGATCTGGATAACTTAGACCTGGATGATATTGATACTACAGATATTAATTTGGATGAAGAGATGTTGGATGACTGAACTTGATTTCTTATTTCAATGACCAAACCATAATTGTTCTTGTACTGAGGAAAAACTATACAAGTTGGAAACAAGCTTTTTAAATATATTTAAGTTGGACAAAATAAGTGCAGGAGCAAGACCCACAAGTTATACAGGTGGCTCCAGATTGCAAAACTGAGATCTTGTGTAGTGCTGTTTAGTTGCTATAATAAATACAAGCTAGTTTATGTTTTTTCACTTACCAAGAGACAGTCCCCATAATAAAGATTTTCAAATTTAAATTTTCATTTAGTATAGAATGCCAAGGGAAGGATACTTGCATCTAATTAACATATAGCACTGCCTAAAAAAGGTAGCTACTCTACTAAGAATCAGCAGGGATGCCAGAAACTAGCTGGCTTTCAGAAGATAAGAGTTGGGTTGAACAAGTACTGAAAGACAAATAGCTATTAATCAGTTTTGTGGATCTAGCTTTTATTTTAAAAGATATAATTACATCAACATTTCCCATGTTTCCACATGTTCAGATGATGGAATGGATCCAGAGGCCAATTCTTCTACTTCATGAAGTTGCAGAAATAGACAGTGATTTTTCATAAGTCTGAATTACTAGTTCAATATATCCAGCCCTCTCTGTTTCTCTTTTTACAAAAGCCTGTTAAAACATGAAAATAGCACAAGGTGAAATTCCCACATCTGAATAGCTTCCCTAGCTATATTGTAATCCTAGTGTTTTAAAATAGTAACTCAGTTACTGGACCATTCTGAAATTAAGTAGGTACCACTCAAGTGAGACTTGTCAGTTGCTAGAGAATTGAGTGAATGCAAGAAGGAGTGAAGAAAAGGTGACCCCCCCTTGTTAGCCCAGGACTTGCTTGCATGTTTGTTCTGTTCTTGCCAGATGTCCACTCCAGGGCTGGTGGCCAGCTATTACAGGATGTGTCAGTTGGAGAAGCTTAAAGACAGCCCCACTGCAAGATGGGGGTTACTAGATCAGGTCCAGAGGAGTTGTACTCACTCCAGCTGGTGGAGTGCTTGTTGTCCCTTACAAGCATAAGCTGTTTGATACATACACCTGGCCTGCCCAACAGCTGATAGTGGGGTTGCCCCTCACCAACACACACACACCTCAGCTGTTTGGTGGGGTATGTTTGGTCACAGCTCTTCCCTAGGACTGGCTCTGGAGTCCTGTCCCATGTGCACATCAGCCCAGGCCTTAGACGGACCTGTGAAAGAGGCACTTATGACATCAGCCCCCACATCCAGGTTATGGGCACTGCACATGTGAATAGCGTTCCCCACTGAATGGCAGCAAGAGTGGTTTGCCTTCAGGCTTCCTTCCATCACATCTGTTTTCATCCACTACTAGAATATGGAACAGGGGAACTCATAGCTCTGTAAAGTGATACCCAACTTTTTCTAAAGTAGTGTAAGAATTACTACTCTTCCCCCCTCCCCCCCCCCAAATCCCATGGGGGTTGCTGTGTACCCTTTCTTTTGAAGCAGGACTCTGATTACCTTAGGCAGTGGTAGAGCCTAGAACAGTTCTGTTGGAAGATGGGGTATTTCAATGCTAGAGGGGACCAGAGCATATGTACAGGGACATACTGTCAGACCTGTGTTCATTATGTTTTCGCCATTGCTGCCAATGGGGAAGAACTAAGTGAACACAGGCCCCCTGACATATTGTATAAGTACATAGTATACCTTAATTAAATCTAGTCCATGAAGTTCCTGTTCTTTGGCCTCTTTTGCTGATGGGCAATCAGGATAGAGCATGTGATACAGGGTGACTAAGCTTGTAGCATCATCCAGTCTGGGGGAAAAAAAAAATAGTACTTTTCTTTAAGAAATACTTCTCATTCTGGAACTCAAGCAAGAGTTCACAAATGCTCTAGAAGGGCTACTTCTAAAGCTCTTTGGAACTATGTTAGTACACAAACTCATACTTATGTGAGCAAGGATTTGAACACAGCTAATTACAGTAGCTCTGGTTTCATACTTCCCATTTCTCCATTAGAACTACCCCATATGCAAATAGCTTCTGATCATACCATATCCAGCCTATAACACGATTAGGTAGACTACTTGGTTTAAACCTGTAGTTATACCAAGTTTTCTCGACTTGTAAAGTCCCAGTTGAACACTTAGTCACACAATAGTAGTTGAACCATGCTTCTCACACTATTTAACATGGTGAGTAGTAGTACAGTTTCTTAGAACACTGTTGTCTGACAACCCTCACCTCATAGCTCAATATTTTGTTGACACCTGAACAATTAAAAAGCATTTTTTATATTACAAGTAGACCAAGTTACCTGTTTGGTCAACAGGAAAAAAAAGACAACAGTAATCCAACCAACAGTTGTTACCAAACTTCTCACCAAAAATCAAACACTGAAAAGTACAATTATTTTTAAAAAGGACCCCATATTCTCTAGTTCCTACCCATTCACCAGTATAGACTACATTCTCTCCTGCTTCAGGAACTTGAATGTGACCCAGTAAGACAGGAAACAAATACCTACTAAATAGATATTCATGAAGTAGGACCATGGTTGTGAGATATTTTAATTTCAACATTACATTAGCAGCCCATATACCACAATTCCATTACTAGCTTCCATTTGAAGGTAGTAAAAATATATCTACTTTTCTTAGTTAAAATCAAACGGGAGGGAAGGGGAAAATCAGTTTTAAGCTGTGTCACTAACTTACAGGTGTTTATTTTAAAAGGTCTCACTAGTTACACAAAAGAAGCTTCCAGTAGATTGTCCCTGCTTATTTTCAGATTCATTCCTCAGGAAGTTGGAAAAAAGAACCATTTAAAACAATGAGACTCAAACCAGATCTTTCACTTTCAGAAGAATGCAAATAAAGTCTGAAAAAATCTTTGCTATGCATATTGTTTTCACACAAACAATGACACAACTTTCCCAAATGAAGTGACTCTGGAGTAAAAAAGTCACTGGTCACCAGAAAACTGAAGGAGCGAATTGTTGGATTCTGGTCCAGAAATGGTTTGGTACACCCATAGTGGTTCATGGAGGAAGATATCACATTGACACTGATTTGCAAAGTGGACTAGAACAGGTTAATGGATCTAAGTTAGTCGTGAGTGTTATAGTTTAAGTGATTCCTTTAATGACAGATAAACATTCAATTGTAAAGCTGAGGCATAACCATTAGACTGCCTCGTCTCATTACATAAATAACTGCTGGCTCCTGTCACCACTTCCTCCAAGCCTTGTGGGGCTGAATATGACCTCCCCACTGCCTGGGCTGACAACTCCCTCCAGCTCCATGAGACCCAGAACACTGCCTGCTTTACTCAGCACTGACTGTAACCCTGCAAAAGTGGGGTCTCTCCCAGGTCCTCTTACTTTTTCTATGAGCCTACAGCAGCCTTAAGGCAACGGAGCTCATGCCTGATGCTTCCCAGCAGTTGAAAAGACCAGAGAAGTCTGGGCTAACCCCACATGCATCAAGATCTACCCAGAGGTTTTTATGTGCTCAAGATGCTTTTACTGGAGAGGGAAGCACAGCTTGGGGCCTGTGTACTACTACCACTCATTTCTATTGCACTACTAGGCATATGCAGCACTTTACAGGCTCAGATTTTCAGAAATGGGTCCCTGCCCAGTGGGTCTAAAATCTAAGTTCGACATGGGGAACACACACACACACACATTCCTATTTTACAGACGGGGGGCTGAGAGGTGGTGATTTGCCCAAGGCCACCCAGTGAGATCCTTGGCTAGAGTGAGATTTGAACCCTGGTCTCCTAGGTCCAAGTCCAGCACCTTATCCACTACACTAGCTCACTTTCACACCAGTTTTAACTGAACCCTTACGAACGAGTAATCTTGATTAAAAAAAATTTTGAGTCCTGTTAGTCACATTGCACCAAAATCCAATAGCATAGATTTGACCATATCAGAGATCCAAGAGACTTTTTTACACTAGACCAAGCCTTCCGCTAACATGATCAGCAGTGAAAATAGTATTAGGGTTAACAACCCAGTAAGGTGAAAGGGAAGCAGTTTGTTTTTCAGACTCATTTCTATCACTTCAGTCAAGTGGTCATTTGTACAGCTACAAGGGTTCATTCTTTACAGTCTAATTTTTGTAATAGAACAATCTTACAGAAAGACTGCACTTTCGGCATACAGATCAAGCATTTCTATACAGTAATGCTATTTTAAATAGGGTTAATATGCTAAAATCTCACTTTGAGCCAAGAAATTTTTTTTAGTTGACACTACTTACAAATCTCTTTGGATCATGTCTATCAGTAAGCCATCTGTCCTCTTTCTGTTTACAAGATACCACACCATCCCTCCAAAATGTCTTGTTGAACGTAGGAGATCATATTTGGCATGTTTATCAATATCATCATATGTCTGGTGATGAACCTACCAGAATAAGAGTTATATCTTATTAAAAATGGATTGCGGAGAAGAGTCAGTTGAGAGACTAAGACTGCATTCACACGAGATGAAAAACCCAACTGAAAATACTTCCCCTACATTTTTATTGCCCGTGTAAATGAATTGACTTCCACGATCTTGTGCAAACAAGTTGTAAAATCACTCAGCAACCGATAAGTTAAAAACCAAGGTTTACCAAAATCCCTCCTGCACACTGCTCCTAATGTGTAACGCTTCTGTCACTTTCAACCCTCCACCCTCAGAGAAAATACCTGCTGAGAATGACCTCATTAGGCAGCGAGATTTAAAGTGGGAGAGTAAAATTGACACCAGATAAGTCCGCAAGCTTCACTGAGACATGGGACAGCCTTGCAGCACGATTGCTAGCCTGATTGTTAGTATGACAGCCACAACACCCAAGGAACATAAGGTACAACTGTTCTCTCACAAGAAATTTAAAATGTGAGAAGAGACACGAATGTGCCTGATAGCCACCGAAAATTATAGGATCATTAGCAGTTCATAATGTGGGAATAATGTGCAGCAATATTCAATGCAGGGGAGTTTTGGCATGGCAGCACATATGAAGGCTGAATATGTATTCTCCTGCAGGTAAAGAGCTTTTATGAATGCAGCCAGATGTTTGAGATGTATATAGCTGCCTGCACAATGCATGCTTGCTCTAATGATGACAGCAGACATTCACTTGATGCATTGGTCTAAAACTAGTTTTTATAGTAGTGGCCATGTTGAGGTATCCCAATTACATGGGAAAACATGCGCTTACATGAAAAGAGGAAGTCTCCGCTCTCGTAAACAGTTTCTGCTTTGGATAGGAAAAACTAACGCCTGCACAATTAAGAGGCACAGCTGTGTCCCAAAGAGTATGCATTTCTGATGCAGACTGCAATAAAATGAACCTTGCTGGCCTTGGCCTTTATGTTGCCAGGGGCCTGTGTTCACTGCGTTTTCCCCCCATTAGCAGCAAGGGGGAAAAGTGCAGTGAACATTTATTTATTTATTTTATTTTATAAATTTATACCCCGCCCCTCCTGCAACGCAGCTCGGGGCGGCTTCCAGCATAAAAACAGTAAAATACAATAAAATACATCTAAAAACAATCAAATATTAAATAGCAAATATTAAACATGTCCCTGCCTATTGCAAATGGCACCATGTACTTACTCTGATATAGTCAGATGAATCTGCCTCAAACTGTACAAGGCAGAGGTTAAGGATATCTTCATGATGGTCCCGACGATACACAGCCTAAAATGGATATGCTGAAGTTAAGTTCTAGGACACCATAAAAACCAAGTATAAAATTCTGAAATAGATCATTCCTATTCTAAGCAAAGACATGTCGCAGAAGACACCACAAATAGACCAAAAACGGCTAGTCGTCTGAGTACAATCCTTGTTGCAAAAAATCCCTTATTAGGAAATGGAAAAGAGAAAGAAAATGGTTTGCCAGAAGCCAGCTTACATTTTTAGGTGACTCAGATTTTCATAAATGCACTCAAGATGCAAGCTGAAGTCAGTAAGTAACGTATCAGACAGGTAGCAAGAAGTTATTTATGAGCACAAGAGTGGTCTGTCCCAGGTAGGATACTAAGCCATCGGCTCTTTCCTTTGGCGTTTCCTTATATTTATACGCTGTCAAACTCACTACCAGCTCTAGAGCTGTAAGACTTTCAAATTTGGTATTACAAGATATCATTAGGACTACATTGGTTGGCTTTTCACAAAACCTATTAACAAGAGCATTTTACCGTAAGGTTTTCATCCTTGAACACTGGTGGTGGAACAATTTTGCGTCCTTCTTTTGGGAAGAAGACTTGTATCATCCTGTCGCGCTCCTCCCAAGAGGCCTTGCGTAATATGCCATTCGTTTCTCTAACTACAATAAAACGCTCCTGAAATGGAGGAAAGTATGGTGTAGCTGGAGTTACACTCTCATCAGCTAACCCTTCCATAGCAGTGCAGGACAAAGAAAGGTGTCAAGTTTCCTGCTCATCAGAATAGGATATGGGAGACTGGAAGCTGAGTGGCATTAAATACAGCAGCACTAACTGTGGCCTGAGGCACTGTTTAGGATTGAAACAGAAATATGGTCAGGAGCAACAGACCAAATTGTTGTTCAGATATGAGCATGCAGAAGGAAAGAGTGAATATAGCAGTGTCAAAAAAAATATTTTTATTTATTTAAATTTCCATTCCCACCCTTCCCTAAAAAAGGCTCGGGTGGCTCACAACGTAGATAAAAATACAGAACCCCCAAACTATGCCACACTGGCCACTTCCTCAATATCGGGGTTTGACAAATCTGATTTTAAAAAGAATATGCAAGCCACCCGACGCTGCTGTTTTCAATGGCGGCTGGGCGACGTCTGGTGTGGGGAGGCATGTCTAAACTCCACCCCTGAGAGATTGCTGAAAGTGGATTGTAAAGTCTACGAAGACAAAGGCCCATCTAAAAGCACCCTGATTAACTAAGAGCCATGGCCAGTTCTCCCTTCGCATAGGCAGCCTCGCAGTCTGCAGGGGCCGAGCATAGTAGTGCTGCCCAGGTTGCTCTCAGTGGCAATGAGTAAACCCATATTTTGCTGTTGCAGCCTGCAGCCAGAGCCAGGACAGGGAAAGGAGCAGGAGGCATCTCCAATGAAGCCAGATCTGTGAGATAGGGCATTTAGTCCTCCACCCAGGAAGTAGAGCAGAGGCTGAGCTGGAGCGTCTGGGCAAGTGGCAGGGCAGGCTGTCCTGGGTGAGGGGATAGGGGTGTCAAGTTCTGGTTCTGCAGCATGGAGCCAGACTGCTCTCTCCCCCCACAGCAGTTTCTTAATCTCTCCCTGGACACGGCACCTCCCACAGTCCCATTGCTAATGAGAGCACCTGCCATGCACTAAAGCAAATTCATCACATCGCTGAACTTCCAGGTACATGGCTCATAACCACTCTCTAACATCACAAACAAACAAAAAACACACCTCTCCCTTAGTTCCACTCAACCAATCCAAGCCAACACAAGGTACTCACACCCCAAGAGATTCTATGAGACTCAGAAAGGGTACAGGAAACCGTCCATAAGACATATGTACGTTGGATATACATGCAAATCTAGGTCCAGCCTGACATTATTTTAAAATATCTCTCTCCGTAGGATAACATGGGAACTTCTAAACCACTTAACTTAAAGTACACAATTGAGTTTAAAAATCCAAACTCAGGAAATGACTAGGATGCACACTGTTTCCTTACACCTCCACGAACATTAACTGTAAACACACTTTTGCCTGTCAAGAAAAAAAAGTAGCAAAAAAGGGAGAAAACCCTTCTGCCTCAAATTTAAACATCTAACTTTGTTTATGCTCCAATTTGCCTGAAATGGACAGCTTGTACACCTTGAGCACACAATCCACCCTACAACATTTCACACTGATGTTATAAAAATTGAGATAGTTTATCCTAAGTAGAATTTTTGTGATTTCGGCAGAGGCAGCACAAGCTGCTTTAACTATAGAGCTGCTCCCATGGATCTAATAATAAAAAACAACAAAATGAAACAATTCATTTAAAACATTTAAAGGGTAGGGTAAAGGGGGAGGAGAGAATACACTGAGGAGAAACCAGCAGTGGATCATAAAAAGCATCTGGAAAACAAATGTTTTCAGGTGCTTTTTAAAAGTGGGGGAGGAACTGAGAAACATCTAGATGGAGTTCCACATTGAGGGGCCTGTCCCACCAAAGGCCCGGTTACCCACTGACCTAAGGCATGATGGAGGGATCCCCAAACAGCGGATGGTTTCTCAGCACAGCTACTCATCAGGGCGAGGTTCAAGGATCAGGTCTCGAATATAGCCAGGGCCTCATGTTCACTACATTTCCCCCCCATTGGCAGCAATGGGGAAAATACAGCACAAACAGGTTCCTGAATATAGCCAGGGCCTATAACCAGTAGCGCAATCCACCACTCAACAAGCAGAGAATGCAGGGCACGTGTAATACGACTGTGGCTGGCTGCTGATTTCTGAGCAAGCTGCACGCACCGCTGGAAGCCCACACAAAAGCCCATTACAAAAATAAAGTCTTGTAGTCACCAGAGGGATGATGGATTTGTTGGCCTATCATGGAATGCATCAGCACTGCAGAAGAGGAGCTTCAGTTTTAATGTACTTCCTGGCAGTACTCTGATCAGAGGTGTCTTGTGACTAGGGGAGGGAGACTTTTTTTTTTTTTTTTTTAAAAAGCTAGCTCAATGGCATGAAAGTCAAGCATTAGTTTAGTTTTCCAGCCTACATTGAAGCAAGCTATGGTGCAACGTTTATAGCTTTAAATCTTAGCAGCAGCTACTACTATTGCTCAAAAGCAGTTTATGTAATTTTAAGAGAAAAAAGCTTACAAGCTATTGCAGGGTGGCATTAGTTGTACTGTGTTATGCCTATGGTTGAATTTGAATATCTGTTCTCAGACACTGCAGAGTATTATGCTAGTGCCTGGAACTGTGGAATAACAGTTCCAGTTGAGTTATAATTAAAATGAAGCAGACTTCCAAATTATTTTGCAGAGCAAATATATTAATAAGTTACTCACACGGTGTGGAGTGCTGTAGGTTAGATCGGTAAACACATATCTGACAGGTTCAGCTCCATCAAGGATCTTGTCTTCGGCTAATATATCATCAATTGGCTCACGCTCGCTCAGTACTGGGTGCATTTCCAGCCGTTCTTTTGCCTTCTCGCAAGCTGCTTTTGTAGCCTTAAAAAAGAAAGAAAAACTCCATTACGTGTATAATGAAATATCACATCATGTTGAGAGAACTAACATTTTTCATGTGGGGAGAGAACTTTATATATAAAAATTCTCCAATTTTACATACGGGTACATAGAGTGTAAACTTTCCAAAAGCAACCAAGTACACACACTTACTCAATCCTGTCCTGTCCTTCTGAAGTTAAAAAGGGTTTGCCATTAGTTTCAGCAGGGGTGGGATTTTATCCAATATACATACTTGCTGGCTGAAAAACTCACACCTCTACCTCTGACCAAGAGTCACCCCATTATTATACTCCACGGAGCTTCTTCTACAAACAGGCTGCAAACTGGACATGTTGAACTAAGATGCAGAAAAGGTTTGTTAAATTACCTAACTTGTTTTAGCTGTGTCCCAAATTTATTTCAAACCAGGGTTTTTAAAGCCATTGGCACCTGGATAAAGGAGTTGGAGTCCCAAGACTGGTTCAAGGTATCGCCTACCAACAGACAAAGGACTTCCAAGGTAATTCTGGCATTCAGACATGGGGAAAAATACAAAGCAGCAAATAAAAAAACATCAATTTTAGATAATTGCTCTCAAGAGGGAGGAGATATCAATATGAACTTCACTCCTTTTGTACAGAGTAAATAATAAAAAAAATAGGGGAAAAAATCTTCAGTACAACAATCTCTCAGTTAAAGAACACTCTAGTTGCTGAAGAAAGCAATAAAACAGCTTTAAGTACTACAACGTACCAGTTTCAAAGCTTCAGATTTTATTTGTTTGTTTGGGTTTTAAAAATAAAGTTTCTTTCCTCCAATGTGCGATATTTGGTCAAAAATTCAGCTTGCAAGACTTTTTCTAAACAAAGACATGACATGTCTATTCACAGATATTTTATGATCTAAACCACCCTTTTGGGAAAGGGAAGGTTAAAAAATAAAAAAGGAAATAAATGAAAAAAACAGGTAGCAGACAGGAGTCAGATGTTTCATTATGTCAATCTATCAGAATTTGGTGCACAAATGAATACCTGATTTTCTCTTTGTAGGTTTTCTTCCTAATATTTCCAGCCATATTTTAAATGTGTCTATTACCAGACAGTTTTTCTCCCACATGAAAGAAAAGTATGGCAGACAGGTGAGTTCCAGTAAACTGCAAAAAGCTATCAAAGTGCGTGAAACAGAATGATAGAAGAGAGAATTTAAGATGCAGTTTAAATTTATATTCCGTCAAGACTTCATTGCGTTCTGGAAGCACATAAGAGTGCAGTTTGTTTTAAACTCTTAAACAATGAATAATTTTAGGAAGTGAATTATACTATACCTCTTCTAGCTGCAGTTCTGTCATTAGCTTGTAAGTGGGTGGTTTTAGCTCTTGCGGAACAGGCTTAAAAAACTTCTGTAAATTCAACCCTGTCATCTTAGAGAGTAAACTTTGAACGACTTCATCTGTAAAACAAGGCTTTGTGGCATCTGCGTTTGTCTGGTCTGGAAAATATTTTAGCAATAAAAGTTAGAATTTCCCCCTTTGTCGAGACTAACTGTCCTTGGTGATTGCAGAGTTACACTTCCCACATCCTGGAACTGCCATGAATAATAGATCCATCTATTTTCCAAGCTTTTTCAAAAGCTTAAAATGTATTGTTTAAAAAAACATATCTTTTTTAAAATTAAGAATAGAGGTTTTTAGGTCTAAAAATGTGGGTTTTTAGTTTTTGTTTTGTTTGCAGTGGAGGACAAGTATCCCCTGAATTAAAATACCTTCTGCACCCTGTAATACCTTGTCTCCACACAGATGTACCAATTTGACTTAAAAACTAATTAAATTAAGTTGGTAAAAACTGCTGTCAACATTTTTGTAGGAGTTTAAAGTTAGTTATGCAGGCTGAAAGAGAACCACTACATACTCTATAAAACCTGAAGGTGACCATGTTAAGATCACCCATACAAAGTAACAGTTGTCTAATTAAACAAGTATGGGATCACATCTTTAGTTCAACGGTATAATGTATACATACACACCACACCAAAGAAAGCTTTTTAGAGCTGATTTGACAATGGTCATAACCAAAGCATGGTGGGAGGGATCAGGTATGGAGCAAAATGTACTAGGGAGGCTGGGTGTTTTGTTTTATTTGTATGTGAACTATATGGTTACATATGGGCGCCAGTGGATAAAGATTGGGAATTGGGTCTGACACACACCATTTTCAAATCCTAAGTGGCTGTAGGCACCAACTACTAGCCTTGGGTGAGTCACTGGGTGTTTACATGAGCAAGGTGGTGGTGTGGGATGGGGGGGGGGAAAGAGGTTCATGGCTGCCACGTGGCTCTGCCGCAGAGAACCCACGCAGGCGGAGTGATTCAAATGGGTGGCCCACAGCATGACTACAATGGCCACAAAAGCGACCACCATACATTTGATGGGCCCTGCACAGAGCACTCCGGACTTCCCGACATTGCTCCGTGTGTGGCCATAAGTGGATGCTCCGCTTTCAGACAGGTAGTCAGATCCATGGCTCCTGGGTAATCACATGGGGTAGCATCTCGTCTGAAAATACCCTGTCGGCCTCAGTTCCCCATCTCTAATACAAGAACCATACTTGACCTGCCTACTTCAGGGATGTTGTGGAGATGAAAAAAGATGATGGTTGTGAAGCATTTTGTGCACCTGGGCTGCAATCCAGAGTAGGGCTTCAGGACTTTAATGGGATATCAGTGAGAATACCCGTTCTCATGATTCATTATTTTTATCTATCATTTCTATAGCACTTTCAGTTTACAATCCTTATCTAGTTCCTCTGTGCAGCAACCCTATCATTATTGCCATTTCACAGATGGGGAATTTGTGGGCGAGAGACTTGTCCCAAAGTCATCCAGTAGTTCATGGCTAGTAAGTCAAATTGCAAAACTTGGTCTTCCAAGGTCCAACACCTTATCCACTAAGCTACGCTGGCTCTCATTCTGATTTGACTGCATATCTTGCCATATTTAAAGCCACAGGACTACCAATAAAGAAGAAACAAATGCATCTTTGTTTCCAGCACTGATACAAATGCAGGCTGGATGGAGGGCAAACAGAAAGGCGGGGGCAGACACATATGGACAAGGGGAAAACTGAAAGGAAAGAGGAGCGAGAGACTCAGGGGGGAAAAGACTGGAAAAACTGAAAAAGGGGGGGGGGGGGAAGAGGGGCTAGAGAGAAAAAATGACAGATAAGCATGGACAAGGGGACTTCGCAGGAGTCTCTTCTCCCACAGTATGATGTAGAGAGAAAGCTATTTGCCTAGTTGTTTGCAAACATTGTTTCCCTGGTGTAAATTCTGTCGTTGTAGTGCCCCAGCTAGCAATCCTTTCATGCTGCACAACTGGATACATTGCTGGTTAAGAATGTGGCAGAACAGTCCCTCCCCAGTTACAAAAAGTGCACATAAAAGGAATAAGCACAATTGTTAAACCTTGGTTTCCAAGATAAAAATGTCATATTGATAAAAGGCATGTTACAGCCAGTATCCTCCGATCTAATCTTTCCAAGCGATTTAACATCTTGGATTTAGTATCTCCTGTGAATGCAGCCTTAAAGGCACGACCAGAAGCAGCAGCAACGCCTTCACTCGCCCTGCATCTCCTAGCGCAGAAAACAGAGCAACGAGTGAGGAGCGTTTTAACCATTTGGAGAGTATTTGGTCGATTACGGGGTTGCGTTAAAAATCATCTCCCTCTTGGCAATAGTTTCCCTCTTGCAAGCTCTACCAATCTCCCGAGGTTGTGAGCGAGCGGGCCGGCCCCCTGCTTGGCTGAACAGCGCTGGGTGCCGTCGTGGGAGCGAACAGCTCAGAGACCAGGTTGCGCACACAGGCGATCCCAGGGTTACGCGCTTCCCGAGGCAGCAGCCAGTCTTTGTGTGGAGCCGCGGGACCCACAGAGTCCCAGGCTGGCTCACACGCAGAGACCGGGGAACCTAACCCCTCCTCCTCCTGACTTGGTCCCAGGGCAGGCAGTGCCCGAACGAGGGTGGGGGGTGGAGACCGTGCAGCGCAGCCCGGGAACTTACCCCCCTCCGAGGCTTGGCAGAGCCCCCGCCGCACCCAGAGGCCTCGCCCCGCGCGCCTCAGGCACCGACCCGCACTGAGAGCCGCCATGTTGCTTGAACCTCAAATCCACCCGCCTTCAGGTCATCCGCACAGCCTCCTGGGAAATGTAGTCCTGCCCCGGCGCCTCCCACCGACTTCTTTTATCTGGCGCTGACGCGTGTCCCCTTCTCTTGAACCAGCGCAGCGTCAGCCTAGGTGCTGCTTTATGGCCGTGTAGCCTGTGGGGAACAGGCGCCCCAGGCGCGGGACAAAGTAGCTGGTGTAGCATGCACCTCTCCCCGCCCCTCACGCTAATTCACAACCTGCTTCGGCCCCAACTCTGCACAGTGGCCCTTACGCGCACCCGTACGTTTCCACCCCTCCCCCCAATCTGACGCAGAAGACTCCCTAAGTGTCTTCAGGGCCTTGGGGTTTTCGTCAGTGAAACTAGTCTCCAGCTTTTGGAGTCCTGCGAGAACGGCAGCCTTTGTTGCGCTCCCTGCTGGGGGGTGCTGATGTGTCTCCCGCATGAATTGCCTATGCAGTCTGTCTGGCACAGCAGTTTGGATAGTATGAGTGCATGTCACAGTCATAACAGTGCGATCCTCCAATATGAGCACAAATCCCATTCAGTTAAATCATACTCGTGCCTGTAGCACATAACGGTCATAATAGGATTAATAACAAAAAAAACAATGACAAGTAGAGAACACCAGTTGTGTATTGGGTTGCACAGATTCAACACATTCCTTAACAGAATGTCTATGCTAAGCGCCAGCACTATCTGCACAGAAACAAGCCCTCTGATTTTTCAGTGGGGCTTGCCCTCGCAGGGAACTTTCAGACGGTCCATCATAAGGATAGAATAGCTACTATACTGGGTCAGACCAATGGTCTATTTGGCCCAGAATCCTGCCAGACTCAGACAGTGGGTAACCATGCTCAGCATGGAATGCTTTAGGGGGAAAATACAAAAACAAGACATATACAGTTGTTCACTCCTAGCTCTGTCAGTCAGAGGTGTCATAAGTATTGTAGAGTTAGCTTTCTGTTCAATAACACACAGCAGAAGTTTCTTCAAAACAGAATTTTACTAAAAATTCAGAAGACATACTTCCATACTGTACAGACTGCATGGGACAAGATGGAAGACAAAGAGAGGAGACAAGGAGGGGGAAAAAACCTGTTTCATCCCCTGATCCCCTACTGGACAAGCCCCTTATTAAGCTTCCAGGACTTGCAATGGGCTTTTACTTGTGGCTGTTGCACCATCCAACACCCCTTCTCAACAGTCACTAGTCAAACCCGCTAGGTTCATTCTTCTTAATAGCTTGCGATGGCGTTCCCCTGCTAGTGGCTTCGTGAACACATCCGCAGTCATATCCTCTTAGGACAGTATTGCAGATCTGAGAGTCCTTGTTCCTGTGAGTCTTTCAGGAATGGTATTTTACATCTATGTGCTTGGTTCTGGGGTTAATTATTTCTGTTTGCGCCAGCGCTATACATCCTTGGTTGTCTTCCAGGATTGACGTGGATCTGTCCAATTTTTGCCCCAGATCATTCAAAAGCTGTCGCAAACAGATAACTTCTTGGCTGGCATGTGCCGCTGCCATGTACTCTGCCTCTGTCAAGGAAAGCGTCACAGAGACTTGTTTCCTAATGCACCAGCTGATGGGTCCTCCACCAAGCAAAAATTGGTACCCACTGGTAGATTTTTGGTCCAAATGGTCTCCAGCCCATGTACCCTATCAGGTCTGACACAGAAGTTGCTGGGAGCCATAGCTTGAGGTGCACAGTTTCTTTCAGGTACTGTAAGAAAGTTTCACTGCGTTCCAATCCCTTTGGGTTGGGGCTGAGACTTGTCTACACAGCATAGCTATTGCCACCTCAATGTCAGGCCATGTGATTGTGGCAATGTACAAAAGCTTTCCTATCACCTTTCTGTATTGCTTATTGTCTGGGAGCAATAAGCTCGGTTCTTTGATCTCCTTTGGGTAGCTGGTTTCCATGCGGGTATTTGCTGCCTTCGCACCCCCCATGCCAAAACTTTCTATCATCTCTTCTATTGCCTGTCTTTGGTTGAGAAGATAGCTTCTGTCATCTTCTCTTTCAATTTGTATTCCAAGGTAGTGCGTTATGTTACCCAGGTCCTTAGTTTCAAAGTCCTGATTTAG
>QEPC01000075.1:828313-839159 GCA_003113815.1 Sphenodon punctatus
AACCATGAGAACAAATAATTCCGCCTCTAAAATGGGACTAATCAGTCCACCAATACCCATTAATAATCATTAAAGTAATTTTCCACCCACCACCCCTGCTCTATTTGTCCTTAAGTTTCCTGCCATCCTAATGATAGCCTAAAAAGGCCATAACCACCTGTCCTGGTGGAAAGTCATAGTCAATTCATCTGGGTAGACACATACTCAGATTCAAATTTCACCTTGCCCTTCCCGGGGTTTATGGCAGCAACACTTGACCCCTGCAATTTTAAAAATGGGAGTATAGTTCACTGCACTTAACAGACTTATGCCTAAATTCAATATGTGGACTCGTATTTAATGACCTTACACTTCTCCAGACTGAAGTTACTTTGTTTATCGTATCAATCAAGTGGTTTTATAAGTCAGCCGCCCCAAGCTGTTTCAGGAGGGGCGGGGTATAAATGTAATAAATAAATAAATAAATAAATAAATAAAATAAATTTAATTGTTTCATCTGATTTACCAAGTATGGTTTACTTCTCATTAACTCCCATAAAGTTTCCATTACTCTATTTGCCTCCATCCAGTTCTCTGGTGATTTTAATGTGGGATTGACTGTTTTGTCAATTCGCTCAATTACTCTTCAAATCCTTCAGAGCTAAGATGAATGCTATATTCTCCTTGGAGTAGCTCAATTGATTGGTCTCTTCCAGGACTACAATCTCTTAACAGTAGGGATGGGACACTGGGTAGAATACTGGATACTGGATTTACCGGTATCGGATTTACCGGTATCAGCATACCGGATTTTTAACATTGGCCGCTTTACTGGGTTTTTTACATTGTGGCCATTGACTTCAATGGCCGCAATGTAAAAAAACCGGTAAAGCGGCCAATGTTAAAAATCTGGTATGCAGATACCGGTAAATATCAGATTAATCCGAAACACCTGATTATCGGGTGTTTCAGATTTATCCGATACCGATATTCTCACCCCTACTTAACAGTAATTCATTTTTGTTACCTGGAAATTGTAAGGCTCTGATTCTGACTCACACCTGCTGCTTACATTTGGAATTGTGCATAGTCCCATCATAGTCAACTTACAGCATGTGAAGTTATGCGCTTGTGTAAGTCTTTGTGAGTGTTGGAGCTCAGCCCTGAACCCTTGGCCTTTGGGCAGTGGCTTGTTTGCTTGCTTACTCCCTGTGTCACCGCCTGGTCTACCTAGGCTGTGATTTCCCCCTGTATCCTCTATTTCCACTTTCTGCTTACTGGTAGCCATGCCCACCTAGCTTCCTGATTGGCCTCAGCCTCCCTATAAGGCGGGCTGAGAGCCACAGTAAGCTGTTGGAGCATCTGTTGTGGGATTTCTTGTTGTTCTGGCCCAGTCCTTGGCCTTTTCTCTACTGCCACTCAAGTTATATATTTTCTTGTCTTTAGTCTGTATAGTTGCTTGTTCTGTTTTTGTCCACCTTGCCTTCTCCTTCTGCGCATGCCAAGCTGCAGGTTCTCCCTTGTTGTTTCTTGTCCCCCTGCTTGCTGTGTTACCTGCTGATTATTTCCCTTCTGGTTGTTACCATTCCAGCCCCTCTTTTGGCCCCTAGCTGTATGTACTCTCCCTGCTTGCACCTGTTATTTCTTAGGCTTGATTCTAGACTCTTGTGGTGTGTGTTCTCACATAACCCTTGGTACTCTCTATGGTGTCCTGCGTATGTTTACTCTGTGTCTTTGTTCTCTTTCATAATAGGTGTTGGTGGTGCCCTGCCTTGTGTCCCATCCCCCTCTGAGCCCCTTAAGAATCCCACAGAGTTTGGCTTGGTTCTGTGTCTGCTGAATGATGTTGGTTCCTTTTCATAACTGATGTTTGATTGCTCCATGTCTTGCCCCCTATCCTGCTAGTGCTTGATTTGTTTTTTGGTGAGCTCTGTTGTCTCTTTTCTACTTTCATTTAATTGTCCTTGCCAGTGTCCACTTCTCCTTCGTAGTCTCCTGTGTTTCTTTAGTGTCTTTTTGTCTAGTGTCTTCTCCCTTATGTCCTCATCCCATATAGCAACTTCCTAACCCCAGGTTGCCTTGGATGCTCCCCAGACTCTTGCTGTCACTGTTGATCCTTTGTGTCACAGCTACTTTACCTGCTTGATGTGTAAATCCCATTAATTCCCTCTCTCCTGTTCCTGAAGGCTTGTTGTCTGACTGTGTAGTATACTCCTGGGTTAAGGATCTGTTCCCCTGTCTTGTTGGTATTGTCTAACTTGCTCCTTCTGTTCTTTTAAGGCTGTCACTTCCAAGGGAGATGGTTCCTGGTCTACTATCGAGGTAGTTCCCAATGATGATCTCTGGCACAAGCCTTATGGCTTTGCCTGTACTTTATCCTGAGGAACAGTGACCCTGTGGCCACTACTCTAGGCACTGATCCTGTGAATACTTATTGTTCCCAGAAGCCCATGTTCCTGACAGCAAGGCCATTGCCCAGTAGTCTCCCCTATATCCTCTGTGGCAGAGACTGATGCAAAGAAAACATTTTAACTCATTCCAAAGTTCTTATCTCTTCATTCTTTGTTGTATCATCAGATCCATTGGTTCCCACAGACTTCCTGATAAATAATTTTCAAATATACCCCACTTGCCCATCCTAATTTCTATTTTTTTTGTATCCTTCCTAATGACCTAACAGTCTCGATTTGAGGAGGTTCTTTTCAAGCCACCTCTTTGGCTCAAATAAACTTTTGTACTCTGGTTAAGCTCACTTGCTTGGTTTTTCCTTCCTTCCTGATTTGTTCAGGGTTGTTCATGCTTCCTGTGACTCTAGAGACAATACTATCCTTATTGAAGTTGATGGGTCAGCTCCCATTGACTTTAATGGAAGAGATCACACCCTCAGCTGCTGAGTTGCTAAGACTTAAATTTTGAGTGTAAGCACCTGATCCTGCATGCGTTGAAATTAATGGAAGTCTTGCCATTAACTCCAATGATCAAGCACTATGATTTTTTGGTAATTAAAATTATAATTAATCCTCTATTGGGGGAGGGATGGGGGAAGAGATCAAAAGTTTGCCTATACAATTCAACCCTGTCTTTTGAAAAGCCAGTATGAAACAAGGATTCTGATGGCTCCCAGGGAAGCTTAGAGTGTTTGAACACTCCAGTACAAACAACGAATACATTTGTAATATTTTCCCCCCATGATCAAAGGAAGGAAACAAGTAGCAACTCATCCAGTCCTACATATTTTTGTCCCAGGGAAGCAGAGGGTGTTTTTAAATGAGATGCTACCCCGCATGGACACCCAGGAGCCACTCATCCGACTGCCCATCAGAAGGTGGTACAGGGGGAGTGTGCTTCTGTGAGCCACACAGCACTCATGGAGCATTGCCAATAAATCCAGAGTGCACCCTGTGGGGCAAGCCAAAAAGGTGTGTGGCAACTGGCAGCTATGCATCTGCTGCCCATATGAACCGGGGTGGCCAGCAGACCTGTCCACCACTCGTAGGCACTTTGGGCATGGGACACAGGGTGTTTTCAGACATGACGCTAACCCCAGTTTAACCACACTTGAACATTTCTTATGCATGTTGCAGGGCTGCATAGGGCACCAATACAGCCCTGCAACATGCATAAGAAATGTTCAAGTGTGGTTAAACTGGAGTTAGCGTCATGTCTGAAAACACCCACAGTCGCTGCAAGTTGAAAGAAACTGGCTGCAAGCGCTGAGGAGCCCTGGTTCCCCAGGGCTCACACTGGGACATGTCAAATTCAAAGGTCAGCCCAGCACACTTCCCCCCCCATCCCCCCACCCCTGGTTTGTGGCAAAGGGAGTGCAAGAAGCTGCCACAGTAACCACACTGGCAGCCCCCCGTTCGAGTCCCTTCGTTTATGCTCCACCTGAGTGGCTGCTCTGCAGCTGTGCCACTCAGCAGCCATGGATTCCCCTCTCCCCGCCTTGCTTGTTTTAAAAACACCCAGCAATATAGAAAATACAGCATCTACTTAAAATCTCAGCGATCAGAACTCTTTCCATCTCAGCCTGTTTGTGTTTTGCCTTTAAAATCTAAGCTTGCTTCTCTGTGACTTTCCTTTAAGCAGCATTCAGAAGGTTAAATTCCCCCAGGATTAAATGGATGGTGAGCTCTCTTTCTTATATACAAAGGCTACAGTTTAATGTTTAAAGCAAAAATTTAACAAACATGCTTTGTGAAGCACAAGGAAATGGCAAGTTAAGGCTGCCTTAACTTGTGTGCCATAAAGTAAGCAGTACAGATATTGTACAGTTTCCCATGTGCCTGCTATAACTTAGGGCGGTTTTAGGGCAGTTTTAGACGAGACGTAAATGGCGGCTGAGGCCTTTTTCAGCCGCCATTGTTGCCGCTCTTCTAAATCCCCGGGGTGCTTGAACGCCAGATCTCTGCCTTGTGAAGCTGGCCCGGCGATCCTGCCCCCTACAAGGCGGATCGCTACTGTGCCGGCTTTACGCCGCACTTCCGGGTTCTTTGCTCGAGTGCGCACACGCAGAAGGGCGCGCACACGCAGAAGGGCGCGCAGCCGTGTCTGATGCTCTTCTGAACATCAGGCACAGCGTAGAGAGGAAGGCGGGTGCCCGATGCCGGCACTGAACGATCCCACTTATGAGCGGGATTGTCTAAAAGTGCCCCTAGATGAGACGCAAATGGCGGCTGAGCCCTTTATCAGCCGCCATTGTTGCCGCTCGTCTAAATCCCCGGGGTGCTTGAACGCCAGATCTCTGCCATGTGAAGCCGGCCCGGCGATCCTGCCCCCTACAAGGAGGATCGCTACTGTGCCGGCTTTACGCCGCACTTCCGGGTTCTTTGCCCGAGTGCGCATGCACAGAAGGGCACGCATGAACACAAACACTCCACGCCGTGTCTGATGCTCTTCTGAGCATCAGACACAGCGTAGAGAGGAAGGCAGGTGCCCGATGCTGGCACTGAATGATCCCGCTTGTGAACGGGATCGTCTAAAAGCGCCCCTAGGCTCCATGCACCTACTTTGCCTTTGTCCATTCTTACTGGCTCTTTCAACCTCCTCTGCCCCTATGTTCTTCCCTTTCTCATTCCTGCAATCACTTCTCCATTGCTCTACTTTCTCACCCCAGCACCACTCCTCATGTTTCTGACACAAAGCCCACCCCTCTGATTAAATTAAGTCAATGCTTCAAAGAATGGAGGTGCCAGAATTTCTCTACTAATTGGCAGAGAGCAAAATTCAGTTGCGTCTAACCATGTATCTTTTTTCCTGATAATATTCTTGGAAAAGACTGGACCACTTTTGTCTAAATGTTCCCAAAAGCTCAGCTCAGGACATGTCTGAGTCATGGAGAAGTCTAGCCCAATCAGTTAAAGCTTGGCAAAATTCCAAGTAACTGACAACTGTGTTTTAAACTGGAAAATGACTTTGTTTAGCTACAGGCCTCCCTACTGCTACGCCCAGAATGTAAGGCCAGATTTTTAAGAGAGCCACGTTTCCCTCTACTAAACATGCTAAACTCTCCTCGAAAGCTGGCTGTTGCTGACACAGTGGAGAGCTGCTGTTTGCTCTGTGATTTGGAAAATCTGGCTCAGATTTGGGGTACTGAGCTTTTGAAAATCAGGTCCTACAACAAGCATGGGCAGAGGTTTATGTTGCATGCAATCCACTTGATCTGGGTGCCAACCTGAGGTGATCTACCAGGACCCCTCCCACTGGCTCCCAGCACTAGGTCATCTCAGCAATCAATCTCAAGAGTGGAGATGGAGCACTCCCTCAGAGCTCTCCTCCTAGAGGGCTGATTCCTCTCTCCTCCCCAGAGGCAATCTCCAAGGAACTGATCCCTCTCCCCACACCATGATGTATAGGAGACTAGCTTGTGAACCACCTGTAGATCATGATGTACCTCTGGGCCGTGCCTGCCCTAAAGAATACTATGTGCTGGATCCAGGGAAATTGGGGCCTTGTGAGAAATGGTTGTGTGGAACCCCTTCTAACATAGGAAAATTTAACAGACACACACATACTGATTTGCCCATAATTTAAAAGTTACTGGGATTAATTTTGATGTTCATTTAAAATAACCTCTCCTTGAGAAGTTGGGGCTCTCTCCACTGCAAGCCTATATGTTACACTTGTGCTGTTATTTCTAGTGAATCCATGGCCCCCATGAGTTGTGGGGCTCCCTCCTTAATTTCCAGTGGTTCTCCCCAGGCTGGGGCTCCTCCTATTACAGATTCTGTGGCCTGTATTTTACATCGCTGCATCTCAAATTTGCGTTATTTCAAGATTTTTCATGTTGTCTAGCCAACCCATGGGGCCCTGTGTGGTCATCCTATTCTGAATCT
Source organism: Sphenodon punctatus (assembly GCA_003113815.1). Taxonomy (NCBI): domain Eukaryota; kingdom Metazoa; phylum Chordata; class Lepidosauria; order Sphenodontia; family Sphenodontidae; genus Sphenodon; species Sphenodon punctatus. The sequence goes on from QEPC01000075.1 coordinate 834,628, forward strand.
GGCTGTGAGACCTATTCTGAATCTGGCTGTGAGAATACTGAAACTTGTCTGTTAAAAGATGGGCATTAAATAGAAAATTAGAAGTTTAGTTTCTCTTGGACTCTATGAAAGCCATCATGTGGCTAGAACACACCCTGGCTGATAATTCTGCCAATCAATTGTGCTACCTTCCTCATCCTATATATCGGAGGTGGGCAAATGGTGACTTGGAAGACACATGTGACTCTTAAGCACCTGTAATGTGACTCTTGCCAGAAATGGCTGCCTGGAGTGTCTTCATTGGGGTTCGCTTAGGAGCAAGAGAGGCTACTCATCCTTTTGGCCACTGGAGGCTCAAGTGGGCAGTGGGAGCATGCCCCACACTGCTATTGCTGCTGCTTATACCCACCAGACCTCTGGAAGCTGGCGCTTGATGTGAAAGCTAGGAGATTTGGAGGAAGCTGTGCAGCCCTGTTCTCAAGATAGGGGAAAGTTGCAATTCATATAATGCTTCCTGTGGCTCTTGACAATATGAACATTTTGGTTAGAGGCTCTTGGCCACTTTGCCCACCTCTGCCATATGTCCATAATTCTCTAATGTTTAAACATGCCCAAACATGCCCATATACAAATACAGCGCACACACACAGTGGGTGAAAACAGACATGACACTAACCACCCTTTAACCACCCTTGGTGGTTATTTATGCATGTTACAGGGCTGCATAGGGCACCAATACAGCCCTGCAACATGCATAAATAACCACCAAGGGTGGTTAAAGGGTGGTTAGCGTCATGTCTGTTTTTACCTAGTGTGATTGCTAACATGGGTATCTTTCAAAATGGGGAGTAATGTAAGTGCCAAGGACTTTGCACAGGCACAAGTATGTATCTAAATAATTATTAATATGTATCTAAATAATAATATAAGCAATACCACTAGAAAGTGCTAGCAGTGCATTAGTAAAATGTATCATGGAAAACAAAGCCCCTGCCAGTAACAACTTTCACAAGAGTATAAAAATCCCAGGCCATCTGCCTCGCAGGCTGCATGCCTTCCTGCACCCATGTGTCAAAGAAATGAGCATGCCAGACGCCAATTTAAAAGGGAGGATCCTGAGTTCAGTCTGTTTGGAGGATGGATGGCAACTCTAAAGCCAGCACCATTCTGGAGATGCTCTGTGGCTAACTGAGATACTTCATATGCTGAAGACCTTGCCAGGTTTAAATATTATTGTTTCACTTGCCGTCTGTGCCTCTGGCTTAGGCAGTTTTAAAAATTATTATTTATTTGTACAGTTGGAAACATCACATTCCCTGTGAGAGGAGTTCAAAAACCACTCTTTTTACATTGCAATGAAACCATCTTAACCCATGCTTGATTTGTGGCAACAAAAAAGAAGCACTGAATTTCAAGGCTGCTCATGAAGTCCAGAAGCAGACTCCAGAATCATGGGTTGAGAGGGATTCAGAAGAACAAGAGCTGTCCTAAAGGCCCCTCCACACCACCAGCCTCATTCCCCACATCTATTTTGCCACGGATAAAGTTTGATGGAGGCTGGAGGTGGGTTCTGTTGCTGATGCTAAACAGCAGATTGGTGGCAAAGGCATTCTTACTATCAGTTAGCTGACTGGTGGCAGCATCAGCCCCTAGTCCCCATCAAACTTTATGTAGCCGTGGGCGGATTCTGGCAGTAATGACTAGGGTTGCTGCCATCACTCCAAATCTGGGTTTGATCCAGGAAGCCCCAATTTTGCCAGGTCAGCCAGGGAAACCCCCAGTATCCCAGGGAAACCAGAAAGGGGGCAGGCCATAGGGGTTTTCCTGCTCCCTTTCCAGCATGGCCATCCTCCTATTAAGTGTCATGATGTATTGACTCTCTGTAAGGGGTGGGGTTATCTACCTAAGAAAGGGGCATGACAGACAGCAGGGGCGTAGCTAGGTTGGAATGCGTCCTGGTGCAGAAGATTGCTGGAGCACGCCAGTATACATACACTCTACATGCGTTGGGTTCCACAGGCTTGTGGGCTCCAGTGCAGCTGTACCCGCTGCCCCTATTATAGCTATGCCCCTGCATAACAGCCCTTTTGCCCTGCCCCTCTGTGCTGTGGTCCCACCCCCTTCAGAATATTACAGTGCCCCGTAAGGGGTGAGGTTATGCTAGAAAAGGATGTGACTGGTAGGTAAGATTTTTATTGTTAGCCACATGGCCATCACAAATCTCAAATAAATTAGAAAACGTATAAGCACATAACACACATGAAAGATAGCAACCACAAGTCCTAAAAATAATAGAACATACAGTCAGCTTAATGCCAACTTTTTAAAAATCAATTAAAAATTAAATTTTTTAGGAAGGTTTAAGGAGTATAGGATGATAATAATCAAAGAAAAAACAAGCGGATAAACATCCTCGTTGACACCAAAACAAGGCTGGTAAAACCAACCTAATACTAAGCCACTCGCTAAGATGAGCATAGGGGGGAATGGGGTATTCCCCTCTATGCTCGTCTTAGCGAGTGGCTTAGTATTAGGTTGGTTGGCTGCTTCTGGACTTCATGAGCAGCCTTGAAATTCAGTGCTTCTATGAATCTTTTCAATTCTATTAGCGAAAATCACCACTGCTTTAGTTCTTTGGGGATCATTTCCTCCCAGAAGATATATCAACTGCTGGGTTTTGGGTCGGGATGTATCCCATCCCACAGCAGCTTGGAGTTGACGGCAGTGGAAGTCATAGAGGGGACATGTAAGTAAATAATGTGCCAAGTTCTCGATCCCATATCCACAAGAACATATCCGTTCTACATATAGCGTCCTCTGGAATCTCCCCAGCAGGACAGCCATTTACATGGATTGGAATCTTAACCTATTAAAGCTCTGCCTTAACTCGGGGTCAGTAAGTGAGAAGAGATATGGAGCCCCCCCTCTCGGAGGCATCAAGTACTTATAAAAAGAGGCAATGTTATTCCCACCAGCTAGGGCTCTTTGTTGTTGTCTGTCTATGTCAAATATATGTTGTATCAACATCTTAATTATCTGTATGCTCATAAGGTCCTGCAAACATGACTCCGAAAAGCCCAATAAGACTAAGCGTGAGTTAACTTCGACCCACCACACATCCCTACCGCCAACCAAGTATATTTGTTTCTCCTGCATTGCTGATATCACTAATGAAGAACTGGGGGCATCCCTAATCTTGGCCCAATAATGCAATAGCCGCCTTTCAGCAGTAGCCCTCAGAGAGAGAGTGCCCAGTTCCATCGCTATCATTGCTACGTTAGCCAATGGGGGAAGCCTGAGGATTCGTCGCCCAAATTGATTGAATACAGGGCACAATCTATCTACAGCCTTCTGGTCATACCCCCAAATTTGCGCCCCATACAACATGCTTGCCATCACCTTAGTTTCCATAACTTTTAGGGCTGCCCTAACACAAAGTTGCCTATACTGATAGAAGAAGCACTGTGTGACTAAAGATTCTATTTGTGCCTTTGCCTTAGTGGCTAAGGTGTGAGCATGCCATGCCCCATTGTCGGCCAAGGTGATACCCAAATAGCTATACGTTCTAACTTGTTCTAAACTATGAGCCAGAAGTTGCCAGATATGCTTCCTAGCCTTTTGCCACAATCAGTATTTTGGTCTTATCGTAATTGATGGATAGGTTTTTTCCTCGACATCTACTACCAAAGTCTGTCAAAGATCGTTCTAGACCATGTCTGCTAAGAGAGACCAGCACCGTATCATCTGCATACATAACCAGAAAGATTTTCCTATTCTCGATCAACCTCTCCCACCAACCCTCATCTTCTTCCCCAGCTCCATGCCCCTTCTGTGATCTGCAGGCTATTAACCCTTTAGACTTTGCTTCCTCTCTCTCCCCCCTCCTCCCTCCTGTCTTCTCCTCCTCTTCCCCTGACACCGCCATCTCTTCTCTCAACGCCTCTCTCACTACGACCCTCGACTCTCTTGCCCCCCTCTCCTTCCACCTCATTTGACCCCAAAACCCCCATCCTTGGCTCACCCCTACTATCTGCTACCTCTGCTCCTGCACCTGAGCTGCTGAACGCCTCTGGCGCAAATCCCGTTCCTACCCTGACTTCCTCCACTATAAATTCTCCCTCTCCTCCCTCTCTTCTGCTATCTCCCTGGCGAGACAACATTACTATGCTTCCCAGGTTGAATTCTACTCTCGTGACCCTCATCATCTCTTCTCCACCTTTGACTCCCTTCTCAAGCCCCCATGCCCCCCTCCACCCTCTTCCCTTTCTGCTCAGGATCTCGCATCATTCTTCACCTCAAAAATTGACAAGATCCGCCAGGACATTTCTTCCCACCCGTCTCCTCTCCTTGCTCCCTCACCCCGCTCCCTCACCAACCCCTCTCTCCTCTCCTCCTTCCCTTCTGCTTCCCTGGAGGAAATCTCTTTGCTCTCTTCTTCCTACTCCTCCACCTGCCCGCTCAACCCAATCCCCTCCCGCCTCCTGACCTCCATTGCTCCAACTGTCGCCCCCTCCTTTTACATGTTATTAATCTCTCCCTCTCCACTGGCTCCT
>QEPC01000075.1:867304-882405 GCA_003113815.1 Sphenodon punctatus
ACCCCCACTGCTCTGAGCAGCAAGTGGCAATGGCAGCGGCAGCGGGAACCGGGAACTGGCATGTGGCGCAGAAGACTGAGTCTGAGACTCTCGGAGGACTGAGGCAGGGAGGAAGTGCGCATGCGCGCTTCCTCCCTGCCTCAGTCCCCTGAGTCAAGCTATCTCGCCAGGACTGTCAGCGCGACCGCCCTGACGGGCTCTTCCATTGCACCCATTGAGCGCAATGAAAAGGCTAACCCCTCCCTCCACAGCACATCCCATGCATGCTGTGGATGGAGGAGTTCAGTCACCCAAATTGCATTTTCTATAGGAAAACGCTGTTTGGGCGGCTGAGCATCAGCCTTTTTGTCCCTTTGGGGGCCCACTCCCAGTGGAGTGGGTGGGTCCCCGAAGGGAGAAGAACACAGTGACAGCTACAGCAGCCTCTGCAGCAGCTCAGAGGCTGCTGTAGCTGTCATAAGTGGCGTGTTTTTTTGTTTTTTTAAACAAAACAGTTTCGGCGCTGGTGGCCCCCACAGTGCTTTGGGGGGCACTGCCCCAAAATTCCTGCAGGGGGAGTCACCACTGTTAGACACACAACCCATCTTGGGGCAAATCAGTATTTTGCTCGCCACCTATCTCGGCACGCAGGCGCTGCCGCCTCGTTCCCCATGTTGTGCCTGCTAACATGCCATGCGATATCATTAGACACAATGTTGTCCACGTGTTCAGCCAGAACACGCAAATTGTCCTTGTGATGCAATGGTGTTTACATCGTATGTTCAACTGGTGGCCAAATTGGTGTTGGAATTGTTATGGTGCTGCTTACACACAATGGCCAAACATGTGCTTAGGGGGTTTTGACACCCAATTTTTGTTACCCGATCTAAAGACGTCCATATTAACATATGCAAATGTCAATATGCAAACATATGTTAATATGTCATATGTAAATATTAATATGCAAACATATGCACATTTTATTCAAATGCTGCCCCACATTTTGTGAGTGCAGGGATGATGAAAATCTCCCTCTTGTCAATTCTTCCACATTGGCAACTCTTTGGATCCTACATACACTGAAGTTAACAGCAAAGCTCCCATTGATTTTGATGGTACAGGCTCAGGACTTAAGTTTGCAACATGCACAATGTGTAACTCTGCTTGCTACAGGATGACAGGACTAGATTAACACACAGGCAATCTAGGCATGTAACTAAGGCCCAAAGTCTTGGGAGGCCAAAAATGAGATCCCTACAGAGCCCCAAAGAGCTACCCCCACAGTGCAGCCCACATCAGGCCAAGATTACAACTCCTAGTTTCACACACCAGGAGGTTGTTGGGCAGTAGGCCCGGCGGTTCTGGATCAGAGGGCCCCATGCCATGTTTTGATGCTGGTGAATGCAAGGTCAGTAGCAAATAAAACAACAACAGTTCAGGAATTGATCCTGGACCATGCAGCCAACCTCGTATGCATCACNCCTGACCATGTTTTGAAGCTGGTGAATGCAAGGTCGGTAGCAAATAAAGCAATGACAGTCCAGGAATTGATCCTGGACCATGCAGCCAACCTCGTATGCATCACAGAAACCTGGCTGGACACTGAGTCGGGGCCTATCCTGGCTGACCTTGTTCCAGCCGGGTATTCCGTGTAGCATCAACTGCAGTCACAGGGGCAGGGTGGTGGTGTAGCCGTGAATTTTAAGGAGGGTTGGGCTGTTCGGAGGTATCCGGTGCAATCCATAGTGCGTATTGAGGGTCTCCACCTGGTGTTTGATGTGGGAGGGGACAGTTCGGGAGTGCTGTTTGTATACCGTGCGCCCGCCTGTACAGCGGCCTTTCTACATGCTCTGGCGGATCTGGTGTCGGGGATGGTATTGTGGTCCCTGAAGACAATGGGGCGACTTCAACATCCACGTCGATGCCGATCTTGGGGGTGCAGAGCACGAGTTCATGGCCACCATAGCAACCATGGGCCTGTCCCAGAGGCTCAGTGGCCCAAAGCACCATGGGGGACATAACTTGGACCTTATGTTTTGCACCGGCCTTGAGGCGGGTGTGTGTGTGTTCCATTGGTGGAGGAGATATCAGCTGTGCCCTTGTCGTGGACGGACCATTACCTCCTACAGGTCTCTCTCCTGGTGCATGTCTGCCCCCAGATGGGCGTGGAACCAATTCAAATGGTCCATCCTCGTAGACTGATGGAACCGGAGCAGTTCCAGGAGGTTTTTGGGGATATACCCTCTGATCTGGATGACGGTCCCATCGATGACCTCATCAAGCTGTGGAACATCATGCTGATGGAGGCCACTGATCTGATAGCTCCGAGGTGTCTGCTTCCCAGGCAGCAGCACTGTAGGCCTCCCTTGTTTTCGGCGGGTCTATGGGTGCTGAAGCAGGAGGAAAGGCGGTTGGAGCGATGGTGGCATCGTTCACATGCTTAAGTCGACAGGTTGCAGCATAGAGCGGGTTTACGAACCTATGCCATTGCTGTGTGGACAGCAAAGAAAGAGTTCTTCACTGCCCTCATAGCATCCGCTAAATCCCATCCAGCAGAGCTGTTCTGGGTGGTGCGGGGGCTGGTCAGTCCAGTCTCTCTCCACCTTGGAGTGGAGTCATTTAGTGCCCACTGTGACCTGTTTGTGGATTATTTTGCAGATAAAATTACTCAGATTCACCATGGTTTTGATGCTGTATTTTCTGCAGAGGACAACTGGAGGTTATGGAAGCCCCGCCTTGTCCTTGTGTGTGGGATCAATTTTGGTTGGTGACCCCTGCTGATGTGGAGGATGTTCTTGGGGCTGTCAGGGCTACCTGTTGTGAACTGGACCCTTGCCCATGCTGGTTGGTTAAGGCCTGCCGGGAGATGATGGGGCCATTGCTTGTGGGGGTCTTCAATGCCTCCCTTAGGGAGGGCATGGTGCCGAGCTGCCTTAAAGAGGCAGTGGTGTGACCCCTGCTCAAGAAACCATCACTTGACATTGAGTCCCTTGCCAGCTATCGGCAGGTCTCTAACCTTCCCTTTTTAGGGAAGGTTATTGAGCGGGTGGTGGCCCGGCAGTTGCAGGAGCATCTGGATTGTGTCAGTTTTCTTGACCCTCACAGTCAGGATTTCATCCAGGTTATGACACTAAGACCACGCTTGTGGCACTGGTTGACGATCTTCACCGAGAATTAGATCAGGACCATTTGGCCCTGCTGATTCTATTAGATCTCTCAGCGATGTTTGAGACCATTGATTATGAGATGTTGGTGACGCGCCTGTGGGATCATGCAGGGGTGGGCAGCACAGTTCTTGACTGGTTCTGCTCCTTCCTGTCTGGAAGAATGCAGCGAGTGGTGCTCAGGGATTATTTTTCATCATACCGAGACCTCTTGTGTGGAGTCCCGCAGGGTTCTGTCCTGCTCCCTCTCCTGTTCAACGTGTATATGCAACCGCTCAGTGAGGTGGTCAGGAGGTTTTGCGTGCGGTGTCATCAATATGCTGATGACATCAATATGCTGATGAAACCCAGCTTTACCTCTCTTTTTCATCAGACCCAGGCCCGGCAGTCTCAGAGCTTACCGAGTGTCTTGCGACTGTAGGGGATTGGATGAGGGTGAAGTGACTAAAGCTGAATCCCAACAAGATGTTGGTGATGTTGGTGGGTAAGGTAGCGGAGGTGACAGCTCCTATCATTGACGGGGTCTTTCCCCCACTGATTCCCCAGGTGCGGAGTCTGGGGGTGCTCCTTGATTCACAGGTCCGCCTGGAAGCTCAAGTGGAGTCTGTGGCAAGGAGTGCCTTTCACCAACTATATCTGGTGCGTCGGCTTCAGATGTATATCTCGGACTCTGACCTGACCACCGTCATCCACGATTTCATCACCTCTAGACTTGACTACTACAATGTACTCTACATGGGGCTACCCTTGGTGACGGTTCGGAGACCAGCTGGTGCAGAATGTGGCGACCCATCTCCTGGTGGGACTGGGCCACCGTGAACATATTACACCAGTTCTTCGATCTCTGCACTGGCTGCCTATAGTCCTGTCTCTTATACACATCTAGATGTGTATAAGAGACAGCCTGTGCTCCAGGCATAGCACTGGCTGCCTATTGTCTTTCAGGCCTGATTCAAGGTGCGGGTGCTTACCTATAAAGCCCTAAATGGCCTCGGCCTGACCTACTTGCGGGACCGCCTCACCCCCCAGATTCTGGAACAGCCCTTGTGATCATCAGGGGGTACTCTCCTTGAGGTCTCCTGAGTCTTCCAGGGGGCCACGATGGAGAGGGCCTTCTTGGTAGCTGCTCCACGGCTGTGGAACTCCCTGCTGGTGGAGGCCCGTTTGGCCCCGGAGCTCCCCTTGTTTTGCCACTGCTGTAAGATGTTGCTGTTCTGCCTGGCTTTTGGGAGGGAGGATGGGTAGGGTGGGGAGAATGGGTTAGAGTGGGGGGAGGTTGGGGATGTTTTTTATTCTTCCTTTTTGAGTATTTTGACTATTTTAAAGCTATTTTAATTGTTTTGATTGTTCTGATTTGTACTGTTGTACACCGGCCAGAGCTGTCTGTGGCAGGATGGGCAGGTTAAAAATGTTTTAAATAAAATAAATAAATAAATAAATAAGTTTTCTTTGTTTTGTTTTAACAACCCTGTTTTTATGTGTTTTTTATATAGGGTTCCCGCCCTTAACCAGGTATGCTCTGTATAAGGGGCATGTGACAGGAAAGCATGCCCGATCAAGAGCCAGTCAGGGAATGGTGGGAAGAAATCCCATCAGGCTGTCCAGTAGGTCAACAGGACCAAATTAAGGGCCTCCTAGCTGCACTGATGGTGCAGGGACACCAACCACCAGCACCAAGGCCCCAAGGGCACAGATTCAAGGCCAGGTCCTTACAGGTAGTGCACATCAATCAACTCTAAGATTTTAAAAAATAAAAATTAAGGCCCAAGGAACTGAAAAGACATACTGTAAGAAAGAACATGCCCCTTGCTAAGCTTTGTGTTTGTTTCTAATGGGTCTAGAGATAGCTGTAGTTTTCCTTTCATAGTGACTAACCATTTCACACACACGTAACATAGACTTTAAGGAACACTGACCCTCATATTAAGTCCACTGCACCTTCCCAAACCAACTCTTCAGGTGAGGCTTTTTCCACAGAGTCTCCTCTTTCACCTCACTGATGGGATCAGCTGTTTGTATTCATCAGTGAGTTATCATGATAATGAGGTCCACCTGGCCTGAGTGACTAGGCCAGTAAAGAAAGGGTGTTAACAAATGAGACCATCACCTCTGTCTTATCAGGATTCAGTTTCAGTCTGCTCTGCCTCATCCAATCCACCATGGCCTCCAAACATTGGGAAAGCAATGAGACGGCAGGACCTGGGTCAGTTAAAAATGAGAGGTACAGCTGAGTAGCATCAGCATATTGGTGACATCACACCCCGAACCCTCTCACAATCTCCCCCAGGGGCTGCATATACACATTAAACAATAGTGGAGACAGGATCAAACCTTGCGGAATGCCGCAGGATAAAGCCCGGGGGCTTGATGTTTCAGCCCCCAGCACCACCCACTGGCTTCTCCCCGAGAGGAATGAGCGGAACCACCCAAGGACAGTCCCGTCCAGGCCCCCCAGGTCTCTCAACCGTCTCAACAGCAGCCCATGGTCCACGGTGTCAAAAGCGGCCAAGAGATCTAGCAGGATCAGAAATGTTGAACATCCTGCGTCCATCTCCCGGCAGAGATCATCCACCACAGCCACCAATGTCGTCTCAGTACCATAGCCGGGGCAGAACCCAGATTGAAAAGGGTCAAGGAAACCGATGTTGTCCAAATGCACCTGGAGCTGCAGTGCCACTGCCCATTCAATAACCTTCCCTAAAAAGGGAAGATTAGAGACAGGTCAGTAGCTGGTGAGTGCGTCCACATCCAGAGATGGCTTCTTCAGCAGGAGCCGTACCACAGCCTCTTTGAGACTGGGCAACAGCCTCCCCTGCCGAAGGGACGCATTTACTACCCTCTCCAGCACCGACACCAAAGTCTCCCTGGAGGCTTTCACTAACCAGGATGGGCACAGATCTAATTCACAACTGGTGGCCCTAACAGACCCCAGGACATTCACCGCATCAGCTGGCATCACTTCCTGAAACTCATCCCAGAAAGTTTGACCGGACAGCACCTCCATAACCTCATGCTCCTCGCCTACTGCTTCCAATCTGGTGTTGAAGTTACTCTGGATCTGAGCGATCTTGTCTGCGAGGTAGGTGGCAAACTCCTCACAGTGGGCCTGGGACAAGTCCCCGTCCAGGCGGAGGGAGGCTGGACTGACCAGCCCCCGCACCACCCGGAACAGCTCCGCTGGATGCGACTTCGCAGATGCTATGAGGGCAGCAAGGAACTCCTTCCTTGCTGTCCTCACAGCCTCAACATAGGACTGCAAATGGGTCCAATGGAGAAGTCGGTCAGATTCAGAGTGAGTCCAACGTCGGCATTCCTACCTACCTACCTGTTTCATACACCGCAGCCCCTCAGTAAACCAAGGGGTTCTGCGGTGATGAGACAGAGGGAGAAGATGTCTCGGAGCCACCCTGTCAATAGCCCCCTCCAGCCAGATGTTCCAATGCTGGACAAGCTCATTGACAGAGTGGCCGTCCGGGTCTAAGGTTAATTCCCTCAGAGCATCCTGGAACCGCTGTGGTTCCATCAGCCTCCAGGGGCGGACCAACATAACTGGTCCATTCCCCTTCTGGAGGAGGTGTGTTGAGAGACTGGCCTGCAGGAGATAATGATCCATCCATGACAAGGGCATAACCCTCACATCCCCACTAACAGATCACCTGCCTCAAGGTCAGAACAGAAGATCAGGTTGAGAATGTGCCCCCCCACGTGGGTCAGCCAGTTGACCACTTGGGACAAGTCCATGGTTGCCATGGTGGCCATGAACTCCCGCTCCATTCCTACAAGGCCGGCGTCGGCATGGGTGTTGAAGTCCCCCAGGACCAAAGTCCTGGAGAAGCTCAGCGTCACCTCCGAGGCCAGCTCTGCTAGAGCGGCAAGGGACGCTGCCACTTATGCGGGAGATGTAACTATGGAGGGTATTGCGGTATGTGGGGCTGTCCATCCACATAATCGAGAAGCTGCCAGGACCCACCATCAGGAGTCTGGGGCTGTCATTCTGCTCACAGGGAGTTGTCATCCTACCGTATCAAGAAGCATCCACTCCAGCCCCAGGACCCATCATCAGGGTTCTGGGGCCATCAGTCTGCTGACCCACATGGAGGATCCTTATTCACTTCCAGCATGGCCCAGGGAGAGCCGGCTCTGCTCCTGTTGGACACTGACAGCGATTCAGACTTCAGAGGCAGCCAGCCACTCCAGCCCCAGGATCCACCATCAGGGTTCTGGGACATACGTTACAGGCATGGGGGGCTGTCCATCCATGTCATCGAGAAGCTGCCACTCCTGTCCCAGGACCCACCATCAGGATTCTGGGGCCGTCATTCTGCTCACAGAGAGCTGTCATTCCACTGCATCAAGTAACAGCCACTCCAGCCCCAGGACCCACCATCGGGGTTCTGGGGCCTATGTTCCAGGAATGGGGGGCTGTCCATCCACATCATCGAGAAGCTGCCACTCTGTCNACCCATCTCCCTCACTGAAAGCCTGGTGGAACAGCGAGGTCTTTCACTGATGACAGAAGGGAGGTTCAGGGCCACCCAAGCCGGCACTGGAAGGGTATAGGCAGCCAGTGCAGAGCCCAGAGCACCAATGTAATGTGCTCACAGCAGCCCGACCCCATAAGGAGATGGGTCACTACATGCCCAGAATGCAAACCTGGGGTACCAGTGGAGGACAAATCCCATCAGTGACAGGAGCCGCTACATCCGCTGCCCTACCCACCACCATCACCTCCATCTTGTCGGGATTCAACTTCAGTTGGCTCATCCTCATCCAGTTCCCCACAGCTGCCAAGCACCAGGTAAGCACCTAGACTGCCAGGTCTGGGTCAGATGAAAAAGAGTGGAACCATTCAAGAACAATCACGCCCACCCCAGCTTGGTTCCACAGGTGAGTCACCAACATCTCATGGTCAACAGTATCAAACGCAGTGGACAGATCTAACAAAATTAACAGGGTTGATAAACCCTGATCCAATTCTCGGCAGAGATCATCGACCAAGGCCACAAGTTGACAATCAGTGCCATAACCCGGAAGAAAGCCAGCCTGCGAGGGATCAAGAAAACTGGTCCAGTCCAGATACCCCTGCAGCTGCCGAGTCACAACCTGTTCAATAACCTTCCCTAAAAAGGGGAGGTTAGAGACAGGCTGATAACTGGCAAGGGAGTCAGTGTCAAGTGATAGTTTTTTGAGCAGAGACTGGAGCACCGCTTCCTTGAGGCAGCTAAGCACTCTGCCCTCCCGAAGGGAGACACTGACCACCCCTGCCAGCAATGGCTCCAGAGTCTTCCAACTGGTCGTGACCAGCCAGGACGGGTACGGGTCCAGTTCGCAAGAGGTGGCTCTGATGGGCCCATAACCTCCTCCACATCAGCGGGTGACACCCACTGAAACTGACCCCACAAAACCGGACAAGGTGGGGTTTCCATAACCTTTGGTTCTCCTATTGTCCTAAATTTATTTATTTATTTATTTAAAACTTGTATCCTGCCCCTCCTTCCCAAAGGCAGCTTGGGGCGGCTAACAACACACACACAAAAATTGAACAATAAAAAAACAAATTTTAAAACAAATTCTCCCTCCCAAACCCTACCCCCCACCCTACTGCTCCCCCTCGCCAAAAGCCTGGCGGAACAGCCAGGACTTACACAAATGTTGAAATGACAGGAGGGTGGGGGCCAACTGAGACTCCTCCGGGAGGGAATTCCCCAGCATGGGGGCAGCCACTGAAAAAGATCTCACATCAGTGGCCACCCGTCTCACCCGGGGAACCGCCAAAAAGGCCCCCACGAACGATCTCAGGGGTCACACGGGCACATGGGCAGTGAGGCAACCCCGCAGATAGGCAGGGCCCAGGCCGTGAAGGGTTTTGAAGGTCAAAACCAGCACCTTGAACTAGCCCAGTGCTTTATAGGCAGCCAGTAGAGAGCCTGGAGCACAGGTGTCATTTGCTCCCTGCGGCCCACCCCAGTAAGGAGACAGGCCGTGGCATTCTGCACTAACTGCAGCCTCTGGACCAGCTTCTTGGGCAGTCTCATGTAGAGCACGTTGCAGTAATCCAGTCTCGAGGAGATGAAGGCATGGATGACAGTGGCGAGGTCAGAGTCTGAGAGATATGGCTGAAGCCGCTGGACAAGATGTAACTGCCAAAATGCACTCCCCACCACGGCCACAACCTGAGATTCCAGGCTGAGCCGTGAANGAAGGGCTGTCCATCGAGTGCAGTCATTTCCCCCAACATGCGCGTGGCTTTCACATCCTGCAGCTGCCCCCATCCCAGCTCCTCCATGGTGCACTGATGCTTCTGGGCCTCAACTGGATGCTGCTGCACCACTGACAGTGGTGATGGGAGGGGCAGAACATGGTGGCGACACAACTCTCGGAGAGACATGCGGCAAGCCCTGTCCAAAGTGGCCAAGGGTCTGTTGTCCTGCCCACCAACAAGTGTCCCCAGTGAGTGGGTGTTCTCTATGGCGGGGGACATTTGCTTGCCACACTGCCTGAGACTGGGGGCCAAGTTGGTGGAGCAGTTGCTTTTCATCAAGGTGTCTGTCTGCTGCTGCCGCTGCTGCTGCTGCTGCCATCGGTTCTGCTACTGGGCAATCCAATGTCTGCTGCTGCTCCACCGATGCCTGGGAGTCTGCAGTGCCCGGCCAAGTAGGGGTGCCATGCCAGCCACCAAGTCTGAAGCCTTCCCAGCCTCTGCTGCTGCTGCTGCTTCTGGGTCTCAGATGGTCAGCCATGGTGCCATGGGCACCCCCGGGGTCTAAGCATTGAGCCTGCCTGCCCAGGCAAGCCGGGGTGCCAAACCCAGTCTCTGCTGCTGCTGCTGTGCTGTGCTGTGCTGTGTCTCTGATGGCCTGCCATGCCCCCATGAAGCCCCCTGCAGTGCCCCAAGTCTCCACTGGGTCCGAACTTTCCGAACGTTCGGCGGGACCGAACTCCATGGGACCGAACTCACGAACTTGAACTTAGTTTTCGGGCCGAACATCCAAACCTAGTTTTGTTTGCACATCCCTAGCGAGCACATAACACCGGTGCTCTGTTTGCTGCACTGGCTGCTGACAGTCTTCCAGGCCCAATTCATTGTGCTGGTGATGACCTTTAAAGCCGTAAATGGCCTGGGTCCCATTTATCTGAGGGATTGCCTGGCTCCCCGTGTCCCATTGTGACCTCTGCGATCAGCTGGGGGTTCCCTCCTGGAGACTTTTGCTGGGTCTCCCCTCCTGGAGACTTTTGCTGGGTCTCATCTATGAGGAGGGCATTCTTGGCAGTCACACTTTTGCTGTGGAATTCCCTCTCTGGGGAGGTCTGCCTCTATTCAAGCCTGGCAGCCTTCTGGAGGCAATGTAAAACCATCTTGTTCTGTCAGGCTTTGGGCAGCAGGGACTGAACGGGGGGGGGGGATTGAATTGGGGTGGAGGTTAACTAAGGGGGAGGATGGGTTGGGGTGTTGTAGGGGGATGGGATGGGGGGTTGTGGGATTTTTTAATGTTTGTTTGTTTGTTTTTATGAATTTTGTGTAAACCACCCTGGGCTGCTGTGCAGGAAGGGCAAAAAAAATATTGAAATAAATAAATAAATATTGGAGGCTTGAACTTCGTTGCCATTTTTCCTCATCAGTACCCTGATGACAGGGAGAGGATACCCACATGGCTATTAGGAATGCCTTGATCGGATGGTGGAGATTGATTTCTTGGGGGAAACAAGTGACTCAAGGTACAGGGAATGTGAACCCACTAATGGAGAGCTTCTTGCTCTATATGAGGTTTGGACAAGCGGAGAAGTGCACAGCATCGTCATGAGCAGGGATGTTTTCTGCCTCAACTGTATGGTAATGCAGAAGATGCTAGAGAGGAGGTGGTACAAGAGGTGCACGTTTGACTGGGGGCTTTATGCAAACTAAGAGGGATTTCTATCCAAAGGGCAGGTGAGCTCCCAATAAAACTGTGTGCTGCTACCTGCCAGTACATCACTGTGAGTCTTTGATAGGTCTGAAACTTGTCTTGCTGGTCTCGCCAGTTCTCGGCTAGAAGGGGGGTGACCTCCATTTCACCTCAAGACGAGGCAAAATGAGAAACATCACCTTCTCGCCAGGAAGCGGCGAGACTTCGAGGGGCGGGGGGGGGAGTGGGCCCCACGGAGGTGAGCAGGGGGGGCAAGGCAAGCCCACTAAGCATCTCTGAGGCCTGCATGGCCTCACCACCAGGTGGGAGAGAGAGGGGGCAAGGAGGAAAGGATTGAAGATTTACTTACCTCCCTCTGGAGTCCATGGGGTGTGTGTTTCCCCTCCCACGCACCCCCACGCAGCCCCAAACCACTGCAGGGGAGGGGGGCACACTCCTCACCACGCTGCTGGGCTTCCTGGCTCTGGAGTTCAAAAAGAAGGGGGAAAAAGAGTTGGAGCATGAGCAGAGCAATGCTCAAGCCCTGGGCACCCTTTTCAAAGATGGCAACGCCTTGGTCAAGCAGCTGTTCTGCACATGCTCATCCCTGCAGGTGCCATATTTGAAAAGAGTGCCTGCAGGGAGCATGTGCAGAACAACTGCTTGACTGTGCTGGCGCCATCTTTGAAAAGGGTGCCCAGGACCGAAGCATTGCTCTGCACATGCTCAGGCTCTTTTTTCCCCTTCTTCTTTTTGAACTCCAGTACTGGGGAGCCCAGCAGTGTGGTGAGGAGCATTGGGACCTGCCCCCCTAGCAGTGCGGTGTGGAGTGGCGGGGAGTCGAGAGGGGACTGCCCCTATGAACTCCGGAGGGAGTTAAGTAAATCTTCAATCTTTCTTGCTTGCCTCACTCCCACGCAGGTACTCAGGGGGCTTGCCTTGCCCCCTGCTCACCTCTGCCCCCCCGTCCATTCCCCCTGCGATAATTTGTGAGATTCATGATAGGGGGGCGAGAGCCCCCGAGCTCTCATCCCCTTGTCTCAGATCTTGTGAATTATTGCGAGATTTTTAAAAGGGGGCTCGGTTCAGCCCTAGTTTTGGATGTGAGAAACCTGGTGGTGACAACATTGTCACGGAGAAACATAGGGTCACACACTTGTGATACTGTCCTACATGTGGACTAAAAGCCTAGTAAATATGTAAAGCAAAACATGCAACATGTATGTAATGTTACAATTGAGAACTGTAAAACCCAAATCAGGACTGTGACACATGACCAAGCTCCAGGAAATGGAAAGTTTATTGATTTGCCCCAGACGGAGGGCCAGAGACATTAAAAATGCTAATGTAGGTAGCCATTGCCTACGTGACAGACCTCAGATTTCTCCAAGGTGGGAAGCCGAAAACAAAGAGACCATGAAAGGTACTTAAGGAGGCCATTAAGCCACCTTCAAGAACTCTCTCGCTTAGCCATCTTGAGCAGCTGGAAGCTATGAATTGAGAGACAGGACTTTGCTTTCTAGAAACTCTAAGACTGAAGACCCAGTCGCTTACATCAAGGACTGAGAAGAACTTATGGACCTTTGTAGGCTTCTTATTTAGGAACTCAACCAGTATAGGTTAGGAATGCATTATATTTACCTTTGATTTCTAGTAACCACTCTGTGTCAACAATCTTGCTTATGTAATCAATAAACTTACTGCTTATCTTTATGAAGAAGTATCTGTGTCTAACATTGGAACACAAGTGAGCAACAAGAGTTCTCAAGCTCTTGCGAACCCAGAGATTAAAGAGTCTGTAAACGGGAAGGATCAGGCCCTTGAGTGACAAAGGGGTTGTCCCTGTGGCAGGTTTGAATCAGCCAGAGAGACAAAACTGATTCAAGTGGGCTGTACGTGAGGAAAACTGAGTCACTCAAACCCGGTAAAGTGGGGGTGCGGACATCCAACCTGTGACAGTTGGTGCTCAACGTGAAGGGTTACACTCAGTTTGTGGACCAATGTGTAGAAAGTAGAGGAGCATAGCCAGGTGACTGGAATCCTCTGAGGGGAGTAAATCCCATACCTGCAGAAACAGAGTCCCAGGAGCCTGGAACTCAGCTCTGAGAGAGTGAAATAAGCAAAACTTGGAACAGAGTGGCAGTTTGTTATTTTAATCTTGATTTTGGGGATAGGGACAGAAAAAGGAAAGTGCACGAGAATGGCCTCTACAATCAAAGGACTAAAGAGCATGAAAAAAGAACAGCTTATGGAGGAATGCAACAAAAGGGGGATAAACTCATCTGAACTTACTACAGACCAGATGAGACAGATCCTCCAGGAACATATGAAGCGGTACCAGGGAGAGGAGGCAGCTGCCTCACATGACAGGGCGGAGAGTGATTCCTCCGAAGATGAGGATGGCATGCAGACTATCAGCAGAGAATTCCTGGAGTTTAAAAAACTTCAGTGGGAACAAAAAAGAGAAAGGCAAAAGATAGAAACGGAACACCTGAGACTGCAAGCGGAAGAAAATGACAAAGAACGAAAACATCAACTGGAACTCCTCAAAATGCAGGCAGATGCAGGAATCCAACCCACACTACCCTCTGGAAATAATGCGGGAGGCAGAATTTGGGACTACATCCCATTGATTTCACTATACGATGATGGGAATCAATGCATAGATAATTACTTCACAACTGTGCGTCATGTGTTTCATCAAGAACAGATCCCGAATGAGATGTGGCTCAAATTAGCGTTACCCAAACTCCCAGAGAAAGCAAAAGAGGTGTACA
The DNA here is from genome assembly GCA_003113815.1 of Sphenodon punctatus. Classification (NCBI taxonomy): domain Eukaryota; kingdom Metazoa; phylum Chordata; class Lepidosauria; order Sphenodontia; family Sphenodontidae; genus Sphenodon; species Sphenodon punctatus. The sequence goes on from QEPC01000075.1 coordinate 881,108, forward strand.
ACACAAAAATGGAGGAGAATCCAGTGCTGACTTTTGATGCTTTCAAAAAGGCAGTTCTTGAGGCTTACAGGATGACTCCAGAAACTTTTCACCAAAAATTACGCAGCTTTAAGAAGGCAGAGGGTATGTCATATTCAGATGTTTGTAATATGTTGAAACAATATGGGGTAAAATGGTTAGATGCATGTGGGAATGCCACTAAGGAACAAATTATTAACTCTGTATTACTTGAACAGTTCTATACTTTGTGTAGCCCAAATTTAAAGGCACACCTGCTTAATAAGGAGATCACAAATCTCAAAGAGGTAGGAACAAGGGCTGATACATTCACCGAAAATGCTATCTTAGCTTATGGGGAAAAGAAACCAAATAATGGGGGGAAATCCAAACAAGGGTTTTACCTTAAGCAGAATGGGTACAAAAATCCACAATCTGGACAAGGAAACTTGACCTAGAACAAACCAAACAAGAATGGGGGTGGGGGGAGACAGGGATCACCCAGACCCCAAAGAACACACACCTACCAATCCTCTAATAATGATTCAAAGCAGTGCTTAACTGTAACCAAACAGGGCATATGGTAGGAGACTGCCCCCCCAAAAGGGAGTTTCATAGCCCTAAAAGAGAGAGTCTGAGGAGTTTATTGGGACTGTCAGTGCAAATTTTGTGTCTGTACTTCAACCCATCCCCAGAGGTGTTGATGATTGCTATATCATTCCTAACCCACACACAGAAGATCAGTTGCTACGAAAACCTGCTAAGGTTAACAGGGTAAACTGTGTGGGGAGATTAGACAATGGGGCACACATGGTTATGGTATGGGAGGACTTGATCCCAAAACATAAAATAAACACTCGTAGAAAGGTTGTGGTATCCCTAGCAACAGGAATCAAGGATATTTTGCCCACAGCAACTGTAGATTTAGAATGGGGGGGCGGGGGCTCAAAAGGACCCATCCAGGTCGCTGTACTCCCCAGAAAGGCATAGAATTAAATGTTGGTAGGGAATGCTATAAACAAATGGATGCTGGGATGGAGGGTGGAAAAAGCCCTATCCCAGGAACATGGGGAGCTGGAGAGGAACCCGGGAAGGGAGGGTGAGGGGCAACAAGACTCAGGGAGCCCTAAACAAGTTGCACCTCTACCCCTGGAACATGGCGAGACAGAGAACAACCCTAGTGGAGGGGAAGGGTTACAGGAAGGCTCTAGCAGCCTTACAGATCCTGCACCCCAACCTGTGAACTCCACTCAGGGGCAGGAAAACCCCAAAGAGGAGTCCCCAAACCAGCCAGAAGGCAG